>JARYHS010011408.1:128321753-128567227 GCA_031002005.1 Vandiemenella viatica | reverse complement strand
CTTGTGTTAAAATGTAATTTGGATATCTCCTCTCTTAAGTACTTTTTTGATAAAATGTTCATTCAATTTAAAAAAAAAAAAATCTTCCAAATTTTGTCAAATACATTCCCGCATTATAGGACGGCGTGAATAAAACTACGAATAACTCCACTTCTAGGACGAGTATTACCTTAGATCAAAGTTACCCTTGGAGAGGAAGGTTCAAACTACGTTTGGTACCAATAAAAATCGATTTCTTTTTTATTTGACTACCTCCTGCCCCCCTTAACATAATTTATGTTGCACCAACCTAAATACGAGATATTCGCGGACCGAGCGTTGTGGGTGAGCTGTAACGCTCTGGCTTCACATTCGGAAGGACACGTGTTCGAATCCCCTGCCAGCCATCTAGATCTGAATTTTCCGTGTTTACCCCAAATAACTCCAGGCGAATTCCGGAATGGTACTATTAAAAGGCAATGGCCGAATTCCTTCTCATGTCCTTTTCCGCCTCTAAACACCTCGACGTCGGCAAGACGTGAAACCAAAAGCAAAAACGAGATATTCGCGTAAAGTACGCATTAGCAGAGCTACTAGAACACCTTAGCTAGTGCGGCACAAGCTGGACGGCGGATTGATAGACATGCTTGAACTTCCAGTACATTTGAACTGCTTATCATGAAGACGATCACTCAATATGATAACAGAGTAGAACGCTGCCAGTTGACCGGCGTAGCTTGGCTGTCTTGTTCTGATTCACCGGAAGGCCACATGGAGAGCTTTTTTTTTTTTTAATGGCTTTCCACCCGGTAGGCATTTAGCTAGCTACAGCGGTTTATTTGATCATCCTGTGTATTAATGTATTTTCAAGTGCTTTTTCCATTTATAGAATTGAAAGACAACAGAACAGCCATTCCCTTGGTCTAACTAGAACCGGCGATCCTCGACTTTGTAGAACTAGCAATCAGTCCTGTATAAACAGGTGGTCAGCGTTCACGTCGTGGTCCTTAGAGACCAAATCCGAGAGGAAAAAAGTCAATTGAGTCGTAAACCCATTTTCTTTGAACGTATTCAGTCCAGAAAGATGTCCTGTGACTACTTCTAACTATAAACTACAGTAATTTTAAATTGCATTGTATTTTGTCAGATATTAACATATGTTCAAGAAGTTATTCATCACACATCCACAAAAGTAGTAATTCTTTAATAGCGTGAACTACAATGTCATTAGAAAAACATATACTTGTTGTGAAGGCATGCTGTATGCCAATAATTACGGGGGAAAGCTTAAACAGAAACAATGCTTACGTAATTGTCTCTAGCAACTGCGTGTAAAAGGCGCTTTAACCATGCAGTTTTCATTTTTTTTTCTTTTATTACCATTCACTCCCCGTCAGAAGACCTTGGGGAAGGCTGTTTGAAACATTTTGTTCCGTTCTTCCTCACTGTAGAAGGTACTGATAGTTATTGTTTGAGGGCGTTGATTGGTGAATCGAGGCAGTAGTTCTTAAGAACTACTGCCGTTTTGTTTTTACTCAGAACAATTAGGAAATTGCTTACCTGACGGCTTTAGTGTAAACAAGGTTTGTTTTCTTTGGGTCTTACGCTTCGTCGAAGTCAGGATCGTCAGAGAGGAATGGGGGCAACGAACAGAAAGGAATTCGGCCATGGCTTTTTGAAGGAACTGCATAACTGGGGTGATTTCGGAAACGTGGAAAACAGAAATCTGGATGGCCGGACGGGGATTCGAACCCACGCCCTCCCGAATGCCAGATCCGAGCGTTGCCACTCACCCACCACGCTCAATTATAAATAAGAGAGAAAGAATTAAACTGATAGTAAGTGACATCTTAATAAAAACGTGAAATATGTGCAGAATAACAAAATGTAATCCTTCAGAAAAAATAATTAATTTCATTTTTTTTAATCGTAATTAGAGTTCAAGGGAAACGACTGGGTACAAGGAACTGGAAAAAAATTTGGTGATAGTCTTTTGAGGAACCATAAAGACATTCGCTTCAAATAATTTCGGAAAACTGAGAAATCTGAATGCCGAGACCGAAACTCAATTGCTTTTAATAAATATATAATAAAGGTGACTGTCAACCCAATTGATTTATCGTTCGTTTATTTATTTATCGAAAGTTGAAGGTACTTCAGAGAACGATACGAAACGAGTTCAGCAAAGAAACAAAAAAATCATATTCATGGCAGTTAGCATTTATAATATCGTATTTCAAGAGTCAATACCATTTTATATCAGTAATTTCAACAATATAATATTAATACAGTATGTGCTGTCATTTGAGCCACAGGGATCATGGAATCACATAAAGAATGTCTGAAAACGTAATTTAAGAACTGAAGAATGGTGGGATTTTTTTCAGGCTGTATGGCTCGTCGACGTGTAGGTCATTAGAATCGGCAGAGGATGCGGCTAGGAACGGGAAGTTATTCAGCCATGGCCTTTTTAAGGAACCATACAGGCCATCCTGGAGTGGTTTCAGGAAATCACGGAAAAACCGAAATTCGGATGGCCGCACGGGGATTCGAACTTCGTCCTCCCGAATATCAGGAGACTTGAAGTACCGTATTTCTCTCATTCAATTATTCTAAGTTGGACGAGATTTTTTTTGCTTCTGCGAAATGCAAAAATATCGCTATTGCTTTATCACCTTAAATAATCATGCGTTACATATAGGTAACAGTATTAAACAGTTGTGCTGTTATTTTTAGATAAATGAAGCTGCGGCAGAAATATTCACCAGAAACTGTTGACTTTACTTCTCGCTTTTTTATTCGTAGTCAGTATGCAATCTCAGGCCTTAGTACCATCGTACATCCCGTTAAATAAAGAGAACCTGTACACTCATCTCTAACAAGCGCAGGCTATGATTGTGGTCTTTTCCGGACTTTTGGACATAGACGCCAATCACAATTCGCCATATTTGAAATGGCATGCTGTGCCGTATAATTTGCAGATTCTGTGAAGCACGGAGACCACCCAGATTTGCTGATCGTCAAATACAATTCACCTAACAATAATCAGCGATGCCTATTTTCGAATCATTCTTTATCTCTGCCAGAGTATGTGGGTGTGAAATATTCATATCATTTATATTTCCTTCAGTCTTACTGAAACACTAAATCCATAATTTTTCGAAACTTTGTGTATCATTCTCATCAGTTTCTTAACCGATCAAGTGAGTTAATGTACACATTTGGTATAATAAGGAGGAAGCATACTAAACAGTCCAAAGTTTAGTTAAGTTTTAGGGTACCCATTTCCGAAAATTTTGTAACCTGGTAACTGAAGAATTAATTTTATGACTAGCAAAAAACTTTTTGAAAGTTATTTTAGTGACCTTTTCATTAAGTCTAGAGTTACAAATCGAAAAAATTTATTTGAAATTTATGCCTGTTCAATGTTCACTGCTAAGTTTAATTTTTTTCCCTCTTTGTTATTATTACGGTATATAGTATTTCATGTTGTTTACTACGAAATTTTAAACAGAAATATGTTGTTACTGGTCAAAAGAAAAAAAAAACTGTAGCAATTCTATCATTGCCTATTGAGAGGCAGGATTGTGTCACTTTCTATTTAATTTATGTTTTTTCCGAATTATCCAAGTGTTTAAAGCAGAATGAAAATCTGCTTAGGAGTTTCATATTTATGACATCAAAGTGATTAAAATTAAATTTATCTTGCCCTTAAGAATTTAAAATTGCCTCGCTATCGTGGGTGAGTGATATCGCCCTGACTGGTATTCGGGAGGACATGGGTTCAAATCCCGTCAGGACATCTTGATTTCGGCTTTCCATGGTTTCCCGAAATCCTTCTACATGAACGATGGGATGGTTCTATTAAAAAGCTAAGGTCGAACTCAGTCCCGTTCCGTATCTCCATAATTTAGGTTGCCTAAAAAGGGGTCTCTGAGACCCTACAGCTCCTAGCTTTACAAACGTGGAATAAAACCTTTAAAGAAATTGTGACAAAACAGTTTTTTTTATAATTGATCAATTTTATCTGAAACCAGATCAATTATCACAAGGTTGTTAGTTAGGGAGTGTAACATAACCGTTGAAATTACGGATATAATTTTAGTATAAATTGTGATCTGAGAAGTAAATGTAATGTCTTTGGTGTTGAGCGATTACTTAGCGCACTTTGAAACAGTCTTGTATTGGCGACGTTAGAGTAAGCTACGGCCAGCGAGAGCTTATATGCCGCGGCCGGGAGCATGTGTGTGTGTGTGTGTCGCTTAACCGAGGCTCAGAGTTGTAAGACATTGTGTGGACATTCTGGAGGTATTTTTTGGACTATGAAGGTTATTTTGAATAAACTGGTTTCACATAAACTGTGTATGCTGAACTGTTATTGATTTGGATCACATCGATTGAGTGATAAGTAATTACGGGGCTTGTACTGAATGTTACAATCCTTGATTATCCTCGAACCTGCATTCTTTGGAGAAGAAGTTTAGTTTTTAAGTATCTGCTGGCTGGCTTAGATATTTGTAGTTTCGGAGGAATAAATGTGAGTTAATGTGAAAACTGAAATGCGGTGTATTTCTCAGTACTTTCTACTTGTTTCTCTGACTACAATTCTAATTTATCTAACTAGTAAAGATCAGCAGATTGGCGACCGCACGGCTGACCGAACTTTTTATTATAAGTGTTAATTCATAATTAAATCTGCAAGCTCACAAGAAGCTCACAAGTTGTTCCGTCGTAGTACTTGTTGGGGCTTTCAGATTTAATTATGAATTAACACTTATAAATAAAAAGTTCGGTCAGCCGTGCGGTCGCCAATCTGCTGATCTTTACTAGTTAGATAAATTAGAATTGTAGTCAGAGAAACAAGTAAGAAAGTACTGAGAAATACACCGCATTTCAGTTTTCACATTAACTCACATTTATTCCTCCGAAACTACAAATATCTAAGCAAATATCTCGGCAGGTTCAACATAGTCTTTTGGCGTAATTCGGAAATGAATGAAAACTGGAAGGTATGGATTCCAGAAAGAAGCGTCGACGCACTAATCACTTATCACCATCTTAGCTATGGGCATTTGGACCAAGCAAATGTTATAGGGTTATCAAAGAAAACTGTTATTTTAATAATATGTCAAGGAGAGTAGCGAAGTTGTTGTCTACATGTGACATTTGTCAGAAGACGAAAGTGGACAGTGTATTGAGGAGGGGTGATATGGAATGCATCTTGCCAGAAAGTGTGTTAGAGTTAGTAGCAGTCGACGTGTGTGGCCCACTGCCGAGGTCCAGAGGCGGAGTCACGCAGATATTGGTAGTTATTGATGTTTTCTCGAAATACGTTAGACTGTACCCTTTGAAAAGAGCGACGGCCAAGGTCATGGCTAACAAAATTGTGGAAGATTTCATACCTAAAGTAGGAAAACCTCATAAGGTGATTTCGGACAATGCTCCATCATTTTGTAGCCGCAGATGGGTGGAACGCCTTGAGCGAGAAGGAATTGAAGTACTGAAAACATCTTTATATCACCCTCCGGGTAATGTGTCTGAGAGGGTAATGAGAGAGATAGGGAGGTGGCTGAGGTGTTATTGTGTGGATAACCATCAGAGATGGGCACTGGAGATAGAATCACTTGAACGGGTACTTAACAATTTACCTCATGATTCCACTTCAGTGGTACCATATGAGGTGATGTTTGGCAAAAGGGCTCCACGCATAGTGACGGAGTTTGTAGATTTCCCACATGTTACTCCGATAGATCGGCAAGAACTAATTACTGCAGCACGGCTAAAAATGAAGAGTGAAGCGCAGAGAAGAAAGGCTAGGCACGATAGAAGGGGGAAGGCTACTGACTATAAGCCAGGTGACCTGGTGCTGGCGCAAACTCACTATAAATCTTCGAGTCTCAATAATGAAATCAAAAAATTTAAATTCCTTTATGAAGGACCGTACATGATTTCTAGCTGTCCAAGAAAGAATTCTTTTGTACTGGTAAATCCTGTGGACCAAAGTGTCCGGGGTACGTTTAATGTAACTGCACTCAAACCTTATAATTCCTTGCAAGAGGATGGAGATGGTTAAAGGGGGAATCCTCCTGTTATTTTCATATTTTATTCTTATGTCTTTTTCAATTATCAATCCTTTTTCTGAGAGAAAATCTCGGTATCACTATAAACCCTATTTTCCCTTACCTTCGAAGACGCGAGCAGTAATGTAGTAGCACGAAGAAGTGTGGTAAAGTGAGTGAAGTGACGCGTGTGACGTGATGCTTAAAGCAGAAAAGTGTACAGGTCATTGACCTGTGTGTAGCTGGTGTTTACATTGAAAGCAATGTTTCTGACAGCAAGCTGTCAACTTGCTATTGAATACTATTCATGTCCTTTTTTTCTATTTTGTGTTCTGTGGGTTTTTTTCTTTTCTATGTTTACTGTTCCTGATATGTTGGTGTGTACTATTTTTCTTGTATGTTGTTGAACTGAATATGTATTTGCTTCTGTATTGTAAGTGTAAGCAAGCAGCCACGCAGACTTAGCGTTATGTTTGACACTATGTATTGGTATGTACCCCATGTTTCTATGTAAATGTTAACAGAAGTGGTCTGTAATGACGAAAGTTGATACCCTTTTTCAATGCCAACTTTCGCCACATTCCAACCGGGGGAGTGTGACATAACAGTTTTTTTGATAATTGATCAATTTTATCTGAAACCAGATCAATTATCACAAGGTTGTTAGTTAGGGAGTGTAACATAAACCGTTGAAATTACGGATATAATTTTAGTATAAATTGTGATCTGAGAAGTAAATGTAATGTCTTTGGTGTTGAGCGATTACTTAGCGCGCTTTGAAACAGTCTTGTATTGGCGACGTTAGAGTAAGCTACGGTCAGCGAGAGCTTATATGCCGCGGCCGGGAGCATGTGTGTGTGCGTGTCGCTTAACCGAGGCTCAGAGTTGTAAGACATTGTGTGGACATTCTGAAGGTATTTTTGTGGACTATGAAGGTTATTTTGAATGAACTGGTTTCCCATAAACTGTGTATGTGGAACTGCTATTGATTTGGATCACGTCGATTGTGTAATAATTAATTACGGGGCTTGTATTGAATGTTACAATCCTTGATTATCCTCGAACCTGCATTCTTTGGAGAAGAAGTTTAGTTTTTAAGTATCTGCTGGCTTGCTTAGATATTTGTAGTTTCAGAGGAATAAATGTGAGTGAACTTTGAAAGCTGAAATGCTGTGTATTTCTCAGTACTTTCTTACTTGTTTTCTCTGACTACAATTCTAGTTTATCTAACTAGTAAAGATCAGCAGATTGGCGACCGCACGGCTGACCGAACTTTTTATTTATAAGTGTTAATTCATAATTAAATCTAAAAGCCCCAACAAGTACAACGACAAGACGACTGTGAGCTTGCAAGCTTCCTGGTTTAGCTACAGAGAGACACAAGGTTCTATAAATCAAAACTATTTTTTTTAAAAAAAAAACGATAAAATTGATAAAGAATACAGTCCGGCAGTATCTTGCTGAAACAAATTTTGGTCTTCACTTGAAACAAAAGCATTGATTATAACCCGTATATGATTTTAAAATATACATAGGCTAATGGTCAGTCTTCGATTCTGCACAGTGGAACGGTTGGCTAGCTAGTCAAGAAGAGTATGTTGCAGAAAGAGTTGATACATACAGCTGTTGCATACCACTTATTAGCAAAAAATCATATAGGAAATGATCAAATTTACGGAACACAATTAGGGCTCTGATTGGAAAGCTTTAAGCATCAGCCCAACCCCATATTTCTTCCAAAGTTCGGTTCGGAGAATACAGACTGTCTAGAAGGCATCAATAATTTGAATGAGATTGGACCATCCAAAACACATTAACGTGTAAATAGAAAAAAGTAAAGGTTTGAGAATTAACATTTGACGAACATTAAAACACACGCCTGTAAAGTGCTAAGGGCGCTGCTTGTGCAAGAAGTAAAGGCTTGTACGAATACATATCATTTGGCACAATTTTCGATTGCAACATTAAAACACAGGTCAATAATAGTTCTGTTCCAGACCGTCATGTGAAGATAATCACCATATCACCACTGATGATGTTCCACACCATAAGGTTGAAACGTTCACCACAACAGTTGTTTCTATACGGCATTTCATTCGAAAAATCTTTGACTTTTAACATTTCTCTTGTAATAAAATACACCTGTCATTTTTACAGTACTCGATTTTTCCAGCCATTCTTAATCCTATATCTTCTTCTGTCTTGTTCCAACTGACATAGAAACTTATTCATTTAAAATCTTGTTATTCCTCCTTCAAATAACTTCATCTCTACTACGCGGTCGTGTTTTCCTTATTTCATGTATTCAATTATCGCTTTTAATGGCCTCTGTTGGGGAAACAGCTTTCGAAATACTTTTTCTCTCAGTCCATCGTTTCTTCAGTTGCTTCTTCGGTCCCATGCTCCCAGCCCGGAATACACCAGAGCCCGGTCTGGTTTGCAGCTCCGTAAGCAAACAGCGGGCGTTTAGTAGGCGCCGTGCGACCAGCGGAACAAAGCAGACAGAAATAGGCAACTCCACACCAGCGGAAATGAGCTGCGCTCCCTTTCCGTTCCAAACAAAGTTTAAAGAAAAGTATATTTCCGGAATACAGGTCTATGTCTTTTCGGATTTTTGTTTCACATTAAATTCATTTCGCGAGATTATAATTAAAAACAATTATCAAGATCTATAAACTGCTTTTCCTATTTTTTTATTGGTCACTTAATGTCTTTGGTTATAATATTTGTGAGGTGTTTGTTTGCTATTAACCATCATTCTTGCTGGTATTCTGCACATTGTGGTCCAAATCAATTCATCCGTTCGGCCACTAAGCGATTGTAGAACATAAATGCCAATATTTCCTTGTAAATCAGATTTAAAGGATAATTCTCACTGATTAGACCGCACACTTTATAAATCACTTATTCAATACAATAAAATTGTAGTTTAAAAAACTAAAATCACGCTTTCGTAGTAATGTGAACTAAAAGGTTAAAAATAATATTTAAATATAAACATTTTGTTTAAGAGTGATAGGACGTCCCACAATTCAGGATAAATATAATTTTTTTGAATAAGCTTAAAGTATAAAGTCACTGATTACAAAATTAACTTTAATGTAAAAAAGCATGGGGTGCTATTTCAGTTGTCTTATATTTTTTGTCTTTGGCTGTTTGTAAAGACAGAGTCATTGTCAAAAGTTATGTAGAGCGCACCCCACGCTTTTTTAACATTAAAGTTAATTTTTTAATCAGTGACTTTATACTTTAAGCTTATTCAAAAAAATTAATTTATCCTGAATTGTGGGACGTCCTATCACTCTTAAACAAAATGTTTATATTTAAATATTATTTTTAACCTTTTAGTTCATATTTCTACGAAAGCGTGATTTTAGTTTTTTAAACTACAATTTTATTTTTAACTTTTTAGTTCAGATAGTTTAAAAAGTATGTTTCTTACTGTTGGCTTTTCTTCGCCAATCTCTCTTTTTCTTTGAGTTGTAGTTTCATTATTAATTATTATTCCCACGAGTAAAATACAACTAAATGGTCAACTCAACAAGAGATCCAATAGCACGGTAAACGAGGAAGGCTACTTTTCTATAGTAGTACGAAGTAATATTTCGAATACTTACTATTCAACATCACGTTAAGAGACTTCAGACAGAGAAACCTTTCTGGATGGGAGACAGCAGAAGACGATCGTCTACAGCAACCAAGGCTTGTAAATCACACCCGGGAAACTGGAGAACGATGATGATGGCTATATTGGGTGGGAAATCTCCGAAGGGTGTGGCCGCCAAAAGACGAAGATTTCTCGAATCGCACCTGTGCACTAATGTCGCGGCTGCATTTGCTTAACTCAGTAATCCCATCAAGTATAGGATACACCATTTTATTGGTTCTTAATAAGTGTGAAAAATTTAAAACGATTCGGACGTTAGGAAGCGGGTAAACACTGAAATGAAAGATTCCATTACATACATACATACAAGTCAAGCTAATATAAAGCATGTAAAAATATACGTCATTTAACTGTTACATACAGCGGCTCAAAAACCGTACAGTATGAGACTTTCTAAACAGTCTGCCTCGACCACATCACACGAGTGTGTTTGCCACTACAATCTGTGACTATTAGCTACTGACTACTGCCTAGTGGAGAATCCCTGCTCGCTATCGAGCGGGGGCCGGCCACCGACCCATCTGACTTCCTGAATTCACGCCTATGTGACTCCTTGTTGCTCCACATACAGCAATATTTATTCTTACGTTAATACTCCTCTCATGGAACCTCATACACAAAATTAGACATAGTTTTACATAGATCTTTTATATGCATCCATGGTGCATGTTGAATCGTCAGAAATACCCACTAAACAAGCCTCCTCCCTTTAACTGCGGATCCTTTGCTTTAGAATTGCAGCAAATGCTGATGTTTGTAGACTTAACATAACAGTTGGCCATAAAGAAGTTTTTGTTAAACTTTTACATTGTAAAGGGCTTTGCTATGTTACAGGTAACGTAACCCGGAAAGGGTGGATTTTAATTTCCAGTTTAGACAAACAGCTGGTAATGATATCTTCTGAACATTTATAGACAGTGTTTCCACTTTAAAAAAAAAATGCAGATAGCAATACTCTTTTAGAAACCGAAGTTATGAGAACAATGTTTATAGAGTATGTAAACGACAATATGGCAAAATTTAGGCATTCTTTGTACACGGATACTGTGCAAAGTCTGCAAATGAAACTCATTTACCTAAAAATCAACCCATGTTACTTTACATAATAATATTCCTTCCTTGCGAACAGCAGGATATACGGTTAAGTCTCTCTTGTTCAGAATGGAATTACAACATTTTCTCCGTACTTCAAACTAACGACCTTATGTGATGACCATATGCACGCCAGTCTTGAAAATGTTTATGGCCAATTCCACACCTACCATAGAACGATCAAGAAGTAAGCAGCACTGTTGCAATGCGTCCAGCGCCTATGAGAACGTGGTTTAGAACAAGTTAGCTGCTTTAATATCCATAGATATGTATTTACCTGATACTTTGGCTAAACATATAATTCCAAGTGAAATTGCCAAGTGTGCTGAGATATAAAAGCACTGCCGTAATGGACACTGTAAAGTACCAGCCATCTTTATAATGGAGTTTAAGCTGCAGCCACCTAGACGAACGAAACGATGGTACCCACTTTAGTCCTTAAAATTACACGTTACATGCACACAATGACACAAAACACCTTACCACTAACCTCACGCTGCTGGCTGAAATATGTTAATGCTAAGTACCCTCCATTAGATTAATCGGCAACACAAATAAGAAAAAGTGTTTATTTGATTTCCAAATGGAATAGAGTAAGATATGATGTATTAAGAAACAATAAATGAATTCGATTTGATAAATATGAAAAAACCTCTTAAGACAGAATCGTATACTGGGAGATGAAACTGTTAAAACCTGATGAATGGATGATAAACTTTTTCCCGTAACGTTTTAGATTTCAGAAAGAATTTCTAACAGTAGTTTAGCATGCTAAGTTAGGTTAGGAATATTCACTAGCTACAGCACAAACATTGATTTGCTACTTAATACTAGCACAGGAAAGATTTTTTCCGTTACGGAAAGAAAAATATGATTTAATACTATACGCTTCAAGCAAATCGTAAGATCATATCTATTGTGCATTCATAATGCTCTAATATTAATTTGTTTATAGTAGAAAGCTTTTTCAGAATACTCGTTAGGCTACTTTTCCGTAGTTTTATGAATAAACTTCAGGCAAATGGCTCCGTTAAAAGGCCACTAGCGAATTCCTTTTTGTTTTTTTTGTATCCAATCCTCTCCACGTTCTAATCACATCGACGTCGACCAACGTAAAGCCTTAAATAAAATAAATAAATAAAAATGAACTAGATTTGACATTGCCCAAGAGTACGTACTTTTAAATATCATCTTTCGGAATTGTATTGTTTCAATGTTCTCTCGCTCCCATGAGCAGCTCTGAAATTGTTTCTGTTCTGGCGGCCACAATTTTCTGCCTCACATACGGCGCGCAGAAAAATATTTCGCGCATAAACTGCTACTACTATATTGCAGCCGCGGTATGAGATTCAGAGCATAGTCAGTTCATATTGCAGAGACGAGGAGAAATAGTAAACGCGCTTTGCATAGCTGCTACGAGACACCAGGTATGTTTTTATTAAACGTAGCTTCACGTGACGTATTTGAAGACAAGATTGCTGCAGAGAGGATGTCCTAAGTACAAAATCTTGAAATATTTTATAGAACTCATACTGTTGTTTTATTCTTTTATTTGTGTGTTATTAAATTACGGAAATGTAGCTTCATAATCCTAAAAGCATAGCAGAGACAATACATTCACTATCATTACAGCAGGCTAGTTCTCAGAATTACATCTTGCGCACAAAGATTACTTTTCGTAATATCTTCATTCTTTATTATACATTTTTAATCTGCTTAAACTGTCTATATGTACAAAAATCCATACATATATAAGATAAACTAAATATTTCGCTGCTCCGAATTTTTTTGATTAAATTGTAATTATTTTAGTTCATTATACCTAGTGAGAACGCATGTGTTTAATAACTTCACAACGACATCCAAGATGATGTCACGAAACCAATTTTCAGGCTCTTCATCCGAAAGTATTAGTTGTTTCAATAGTCGTTATAATCCAATATTATTATAAACCTAAGCTTTAATAGTAAAACTGAAGTGAACTTATTAAACTGGCCTTCACCTAGCTTTGTTTTTTGTTTTAGGTGAAATACGTTAGGACGCTTCGTAGTGCAAATACCACGGAAAATCATTTCCTGGTACTATTATCCTTTTTAATTATTTTACTTTGACAATGTACAAGATTTTTCATAAACCAATAAAAGGGATGCTATAAAATACGTAAATTGATTGGTAAAAGCTGTCACTTAGAAGGCCGAACTTCCTTCTGGATATCTCTGCCGCAATATTATACGTATTTACCTTTTTTTTACTCGTTGAAGTATATCGGCTTTTCTAATGTTATCTAGAACCAGAATGTCATTACTAATAAAAGGTTAAGCTTGGTCACTGTGTCGTGGTATCCATATCGCTGACGACACGCTTCCAGCCTTCGTTGCAGAACTCACAACGGCCAAAGATGTTTCTGAAAAATTTAGGCAATGAATGTTATTTAATGACAGTCTATTTATTTAAACAATTAAGATGGTTAAGTAAACTGAGAATTATATACCAGACTACGTCATTTTAACGGTTATGAGCATTATTTAATAACAACTATGAAGAAATTAATTGCCAGGCAACTGGGTATAACTCGTTATTTTTTACGCTTCTACAAGCTATATATATTCCATGTAGATGCTTTCTCTGTTATTGTTACAGTAATCTCGAAGAAATGAATTGCCAGAACTCTGTTTTCATCCCGTCATATTAGACGGGCTGAGGAGTTAGTAGATACATAATGTCCATTCTAACCTATTATTAGGCTGTCACATATTTATAAATCCATATTGTTTTCTGAGTTCTAGCTGCTAACCTCAAGCACCAAACTGACCGTAGAAATCATTTATTTGTCGTTTCCATACACCGCAGAAAGTAATAACGACCTCTGTCTTAGCGAAAGTCCTTGACACTCCACAAGTGACGATGCACGTTTACCACTGTGAAGTACAGTAACACAGGACACTAGTACCAGAGAGTCGCCGACAATACGAATATGACGAAATATACTTTCGGAATTCCTTGGTGAATATCTTCTCTTCTGAAATACACAAATTCCCCTCTCGCTTACAGCTCTTGTCGTCGTGTACAATTCCCACATGGGCGTCGTGCAGAGTAGGTAGGGGAGAGAGAGCTACCGCGCAAAGCCACCAGAGGGCTCTGTCAGCGCCGCTCCTACCTAATAGCGTTGCCCGCCGCAAGCCTCGATAAAAGCGTCTCTATATTCACAAGGGTTATTTATGCCCCATTCCCCGTACAAAGGGAAGAGGCGGTGGCCCTAATCAGATTTAAGGTTTCCCTCCCGGTCTCGCCACAGAATTACTGCTTTTCAACTCCAATTTCCCCGGCAGCGCCCTCGCACGAGCTCAGCACCTCTTCCCCACTTTCTCTGTTGCCTTCTTTCCTTCTTTTCCGAAGTTTCCTTAGGCCGAGGCACCCACCTCTTGAGAAGATTATCATCTGCATTCTTTCGTATTCAAATTCGCTTGTTAGGGAAGAAGAGATTCGAGAGCCTCTGGCTGCACCTGCCACCTCCGACACAAACATGGTGAGCCCCCCTCTCCCATCACTTGTCCCGCCCGCTCCAATTCGCGACCAATATTCGTTCGAGATTACTTCCAAGAAGTTACTAACCAAGGCGGTCGAGGGGAACGAGCCCGTCTCGCCAACTGTGAAAAAAATAAATTCTCTTCAAATCACGGCGGATGTGATTAAAAACGGTTGGCAGCAATTTGCAGCTCCGAAGCTCGAATTGATTACGTTTTCGGAACTCGGAAACTTAACACATTTTGTGGCCGATTTGTAAGATTCAGTAAAATTAATTGTTATCCTTGGATCACAGAATTGTGTCTTATAAGAAGTCATATATTTACTTCACGCATCAGTTATAGGTTTGTAATTTGAAGTTACAAGCGGTAGATCTTAGTTGCGTTGAAGCTGTACTGTCACAGATATAAAGTAAGATTTAAAAAAAAAATCTTAAAAACGGTCTCTTTCAAGCGCAGAACTTAATTCAATCAAACTAATTTCCTTTCAACCTTATTATTTGAATTTATTAAAATGAGAATATCCTCTTTCATTTACGAGTGCGATGTAATACGTTATCCCTCAACCTATTTAGGTCACAATGACGGAAGAGATAAGATTAGAGAAATAATATGATGTACTGATGCTTATAACTATTTTTTTCCCCTTGCTATTCGAAATTTGAATGCACAGAGTAAAGATTAGTTTTGGTGCCAAACTCCCGCTGCCATGCACAATATTTGTGAATCGCAGAGTCTGGATGTAGATGTAGATTTGTTAATTTCATGGAAATCATAACGTACTGATGCGTCATAGATTAATTTTAACTTTTATTTCGTCCGTTAGTCAATAATTAAAGCATTGATGTCTAGAGCACCCTAATTTTGCTAAAGCAACTACCTAGAAAACCCCGCTACTCGACATATACTTCACCTCCAGAAAAACCTTCTTTGCGTATGTTAAGCACGTTACGAACGATCCACGGTTCGGATTGCAGATTAAATTGTGGAAATATGACATAATTTGACTCTCTGTAGTCGTTAAGAGTGGACGAATAATATTTTATTTTGCTACTTATTTCTGTCTCTAAATTGTTAGTAACTTTTGCTTCTTCCATTTAATATTTTCGTAATCCCTATTCACTAGCAAATAAAACCGGTAGAAAAGTCAGGAACAGTGATAAAGCTGATTCTGTAATACTTAAGTAGGGGCCTGTAGCAGTGTTTATCTCTTCATTTATAAAATGATACTCGTGTATATAAATTTCTGAAAAACTACTGAGTAGATTTCGATGAGTTTTCACTATTTTAATGCTTAGGATAAGATTTGAACTTTTTGCCAAGTCTTATGTTTCAACGTTACATAATTCTGAAGCAGTAAATGAAATTCTGAACGTATAGTGAGAAACACCAAAGATGTAATACCAACTAGATGTTGTATATGTCACAAAACGCAAAAATTAATACAGGCGTCTACCGGTTTCTTCCTTAAATTTCTGATTTTCGGTCTTTTAACCCCATAGATGGCCGTATCGAATACGAATGGCCCAACAGGAAACTACATAAATCAATTTTTTTTATTTTTTGTTGAAAAAACACTCCAGGGCTTCTTTGATTCTTGAAGCTTTGATCTCAAGTCGCACCACTACAATTGCTGAGATTTGGAGTAATACATATCTGATGGGTTTTAACATGAAGGTAATCTGTTTAAAGCCTTTATTGCTCACATTACAAGCAGTTTGGTAAAATAATTTTGGGTAATTGTTATTCTACTGAACCCTTTTTTGGAGAACTGCAGATCGTGACACATTCTGAATTGTATACATGCAGTTTCTCCTATTATATAGCATGTTTCAAACAGTGCGACTAAAATTTCTGCACGGGATAATCATTCTCAACCATACCGGACAACGCCAGGTACTTTGATAGAACAGCATAAATGAAAGAAGCGAAAAAATTGCCAAAATAATTTTGATCAAATAAAGTTTAAAATGTTTTAGCAGACACGTAAGTTATCCTACACAGAGAAAATAGTTGCAACTAATCTTTATTGTTATTAATTGTAACTGCTCTACAAACTGGGAGTTGGTTGGAATCAGGAGCAGAAAGCAAACTGAGACAGTGATTGCTATAGGAATGACTCACAGTTGAAACAGCTTCCCAATACCTCCCAAATGTCCTCATCAAACGTTACATACACAGTTGTTTTTCTACTGGCAATACTCAAGTTAATGACCTGTAAAGAAAATTCGTAGAAAAGTGGAATTCGAGCCCAAAACGTTCACGATACCTTTAATTATTGCTATTGATCAGTTGCAGTACAGTAATTATTAATTTTCAAATCGAGAAGAAGTGCAAACAATACCCTGTGCTCTTGCACGAAATGCGTAAACATTTTACACCTATTAATTTTTGACACATTTAAGTTATGGTACCATTGCAAATATAATAAATTCTATTAACGAAGCATCAGAACTTTCAGTTCGCAGCTACAGCTAGGATTCTATCATTAGTTACTCGTTGAAATGATTAGGTTAAACAAGATCAAGCTTTGCACTACTACGTCACATACCGAGTGGCTCTGTTGTTGCTTGGAGACGTGACGATGCAGGCTCTCGCTCCCTTTGAAGTGAATGTCCGTACCGCAGAGTACAGTACACTGTGGGTGGGGCGGCCGGTCAATTTATCAGGCCAGGCAGGCGGCGTCCCAAAGAGGTCCATAAATCACACGGCAGTGGCGACGATGTCTTTCGGCAAGACTATTCCTCCACTGCAGCAGGTGGCTTTCACACAACTAACATCCGAAAACACTGTCGGAAACGTATAAATCATCAAGTGTCCTTCACAGCTTGATCTCGTCAATTCTGGCCATCATACTACGAAGAATATCGCGTAGTATTAATATTTTCTAAAAATCTAATTTAATTTCGATGGAGCGTAGTCTACGTTCCGCTGACAATTTCCCGAGAGACTCATTTTCTCCCTTCTTGCACCCGCCTACTTTTGCCCTATACAAATGTTAATTTTAAATTCTTTCAGTGTTTTTTGGAAAACTATTTATGAATCCTCTTTGAAATTTATTCCAATACCTAACCCACTTACCTATGAAAGAAAATATTCGTACAGCCTTATACCTGGCATCTTGTTGCTACGTTGCCGGTGGTCTTTTTCCTTCCAAGCACCTCTCTTAATTCTTCTACCAATATCTTTACGCCTCATACATTCCCACAACCCCCTTCCTGTCTTCCTATGAATCCCATTTCAGTTCCTTTATCAGATCAGCTACTGATTGTGTTCTGCAGTAATTCTCAGAGGTAAATCTAGCAGACCTTCTTTGCATCTCTCTCACTTCTATATTTCATACTCATAATGTGACTCCAGTGCTACATCATCATATTGCAGTATGGGTCTGACCAAAGTTTTATTACCCAATTGCCTTACTTCACTGGTACATCCTCTCAATAAGTGAAGTATTGGAGAGAATAATGAGTGGACGAGGGATATCTACTTAAATGTACCTTAACCTTTTTTTAATGCTAACCAGAATGAACTCCTTATTGTAGCCATATTATTCTTTGGGCATTTAATTCTATAACTAACAATATTACTGCGTTTTTGTATAATAACTGATGTTAATTCATCGTAATTAATTCAATAATACATAATTATTCAGCACACAGGGATCACGTTTCATTTGCGACGTTAGAAGTTTCTTGATGGTGACTAAAATAGCAATTAACTACTAACCAAATCTCGACATTTATTTGCAAATATCTTCTATCTTAAAAAATGGTATCCTGTAATATTTTTATAGATATGTGACTACGTAACCTGTCTGCAATGTAGTTTCAGCCATGCACTAAATAATAAAGAATATAAGCTTGATATCAGCTAACCACTATCATATCAGGGCATAAAGCAAGCTGAATCAGTAGAACATCGAGAAAAAAATTACTGCTGATTTTCCTATTGACTTCTCGTCATGTTTAAATGTCATGTTCGATGAAGTCATCTTTTAGTTACACCTTTAAATTGGTGTCAATTTTGCTAGCCCAGTTTTATTTATACAGAATGGTTAGAATTAAATTGATTGTGTAGTCTTAGGTCCATGTGTCTTTGGTGACGAGGAACGCATCACCCCTATTACCTTCCCTGACCACTCGAAATGTGAATCGTGCTCGAGAGTATGTGAAGAACCCTATGTCCCGCTCTAGACTGTCTCTTAGCGACTTTGGCTATGAAATCCTCGTTAACGATATGTAAATGGTTAGATTCATCGTAAAAGTAAAGACGAGAAAGTGACTACGTTGTCAAATGTTGTAACAGAACTTCAATTTTTATTTTTATTTTTTAAAGTGTTTGTGATTTTTGGAGTAGACAGTATTTATATTTGGTTACGCAGATTTCCGCGGTCGTTGTCCTGCTGGACAGCCAAGATAACAATTTATTGAAACCTGACGTTTCACCTATCATTCTGTGGCCTCCTTCAGAGGACTACCATATCAGTCCTATATACAGGACACCTAGGCAGATTTCTTATGTGCTCGCAAAGGTTAAAGACAGGAGGGAGAAATTGCAGACAACCGGTGTATACCAAATACCCTGCACCTGTGGCCAGGTTTATATCGGCGAGACTGGACACACGGTCAAGGAAAGACTGAGTGAACACATAAGACATTTTAAAAATAACGACATCAGCAAATTGTAGCAAAACAGTCAACTCGAGTGTACTGGCTCAGGAAAGGAGATGGTGGCCCAGGCGAGTCAGAGAACAGTTGTAAATTAAAAAAAAGACCAGATAATATTAACGCGAACAGTGGGCTACAACTTGACCCCATATGGTCACGCTTGCTTAGGAAAACGCGGGATGCAAGCCCCCATCGGACCGGCCACGCTGGCGGGGGGGGGGGGGGGGGGAATTTCAATGACGTCACTCCGGACGGTTAGCGCGCTCTTCGGAAGCCTTATATAGGTGGCAGCAATTCCAACCATGACAGTCTTCTGAAGAAAGCTGCAGAATGATGGCTGAAACGTCAGATTCGAATAAATTGACGCTGTTCCACATGGGCAACCAAGAAAAAATAGTATTATTTTTTCCAACAGAGAGTGACCTGTATTTCTTAGTTACATTTTTAAATTGATTTATGAATAATAGTTTACAACATTTACAAACATTATTTGTACTCCACCGGTTCAATAATTCCAGTGCTTTCAAATTACAATTCTTACTGGTGGCAAACTGTAATTAGTAACATTAAAATATTGTTTTTATTATGAAAACAAGCGAAGATTCCGATTAAAACCACTGACAATAATCCTTTAATATGAGTACATAGGTTTAAACCACTTTGAGTACCTACGATTACATCGTCTCCTATCAAGATAAATTTTAACTCCTTTTCCGTAAAAAGCATATTTCAGTAAATACTTTATTCCGATGGTTACTTGAGAATATTACTGAAACAAGACGTGCGTATCGGTAGCGCTTTTATTGAGGCACATTTCCTGTGGGTGACTCTTAAGTTGCAAGTGGTTTCGACGGGGAATTGCGCCGATGTTCCAGCGCTTGCGCCCCACAGCGGAGTTCCTTGTCCCGGATATGGCGTTTCCGTTGATGAGGAACGCGCTTTATGACCTGTAAACAAAGTAGTCATTAGCGACTCGCAATGCGAGAAACACGGCCGCTGCTTGATGGCGCATAAACAACGCCGTCGTTAACCATAAAGAAGCCGGCGGCGCCGGATCGTCTCCCGGCCCGGAGACAATGGCGCGCGTTAATGCGAGGGCGGGGTTGTAATGCCGACACAGGCGTTCCATTACCGGAGGAGTAGTCTCAAGGCACAGGTATCACAATGCCGTCTTCCGATGTGGATTAGTTATTTTTTATAGCATTTGGTATGAGAACAACATGTTAGTGATGTGTGAGTTGAGACTTTCAAGCGTATCGATGCAACATGTTAGTGGTTCGGCTCACTTTGATTAACGACTTACTATATCCGCATCTTCACGTCTGTTGAGTAAACTTATTCTAAAGGGGAACTTAATTATTTCTGTATTTAAATCAGACGTCTGAGCGATCTGCAAGCTCAGTAGCTAAGGCGTACAACTGGATATCGAAAAATTCCCTGTTCGAGTAAGTTTTTTCCTTGCTTTGGGCATTACGCCTCATCAACGTCGAGGTCATTAGAGGCGAGAAATTACTGGGGTAAGGAACGGAAGAAGTTCGGCCGTCTCATTTTGAAGGAACCATCTTATCAATTGCCTAGAATCATTTGGTACACCATGGAAAATCTGGATGTCCGGACGGGGATTCGAGCCAGCGTCCCTGTCTGCGAAGATTTTCAGAGGCCTTTCACACGATCTTCTCCTCTGTCTACCCATTCCTGCTTTCGATTGGGAAAGACGCGTTTTTTTTTTTTTTTTTTTTTTTTTTTTTTGCATCCTTCTTAAGATCGAGGTAATTTGAAAAGGGGAAGAACTGAGGGAACTGAACGGGATGCCATTTGAAGGAACTATCTCATAACTGTCTTTGAGTGATTTCGGAAAATATGGAAAATTTTGATGGCCGGATGGGGATTCGAAGCTTAGTCTTCAAAACTGGGAGAGGGCTAGACATCATAAGAAGTTCGTAAATTTTTTAATCCTACAAAATTCAAGCACACTGTAATATGAAATAAATGTGAATATGCCAATTCCATTCATTGTACATTTTCGGCCTATATTATAGTACAATAACGAGTTTAGAAAGCGACATTTTTATTTTTATTTTTTTGTCTATGTATAAAATTGTCCTGAGAGACCTATTTTATATCTACACTAATATTATAAATGCGGAAGTAATTCTGTCTGTTCCTTAAGTTTACAAAACTAAATGGTTAAACCAACCTTGATGAAATTTTACAAGGAAGTTTCATGCATCATCAGGAAGACATGGGATATTGTTTTGGAATAAATAACGTATTTTGTCATGAAAGTTTTAAAAATAAGCGAAAAGTGAAATACGGACGGATAATTTTATATCGCTCTCTAAGGCTTTATTTCTCCCGCAGATAGTTTTGCGTAATCATTACTCCGTGTTTTTTGGGACACCTTTTACTTAACTTACACCTTTCTATATTCAATTATAGCAATAAAATTCAAAGTCCATGCGTACGAAGTCACGAGTAACAGCTAGTGATTATATACCAAAATCTTAAGTACTTAACGCAACAATATTATGAACACTGAATGCAGGACAATTTGATTTAAATGCCAATGTCACGTCAAATTTATTTGTTGACAATTAGACTCACAACTTGGAAAATATTTATGCAAGTTTGGTACTAAATTTCGACATTTAGAAAAGTTGTCAAATAATAATGTCTCTACATTTTTCCATGATATTTTCGAGTTGTGAGAATCACAATAGTTTTTCTGCGTTATTATTATTTTTTTTAATATTCAAATCGAATTTGGTTTCTAAGAGCCTGCAGTCAAATAATATGTTATTTATTTTGTCGCTACAATTTAGTCTTTTTGCTCTGCCACCGGATGGAGTAATGAAAATGACGAATCACACAGTCTTAATACATTTCGACCTTTTATTACGTTTAGAAACTGAAGAAGGTGGAAAAAATGGTGGCTGAAACGTTTTTGCACAACATCATCGAGCAACAAACCACAGAACACGCATTTATTCTGTGAGGCTGGGACAGCATCTGTTCATCATTACATACTTGTTTTGTTGCCATGCATTAGCTGTTATTGAAAGTTACAGACAAGCGAGACACTCTTAAAATTAATTGAATGTAATGTAAACTGTTCGTGGTGGACTGCCTAGTTTAATATACCGTACGACTTGCACTGCCTTGTGCCAAATGGCTAACGTGCAGTTTCTTTAATTCTCAGACCGTGCTCAGTCCTAGTATTTTGTTTTTAATTAAAGTAGTTTATTGTTGTGCTTTGTGTGTAAAGACTGGGCCGTCCGTCTCAAAGCGATAATGCTACGCTCAGCAAGCCTTCCGTAGGATCCACAGCAGAGGCATTCAGGGTTCTGCAAGCCAGGGGAGCATTGACTTAACACCGTGAACAGCCCCGCCAGTAGCCGTGGTTTTAGTGGCCTCACTTGAAAGGCTTGCCGGCCAGGGCGCTCCAAATTGCTGTATCCAATTACGGGGGCTGCCAGTAATGTATTCCGCCCCCGGCGCCGCGGCCCTGTTAAAGAGGACGGAGACACTAGACCTCTCGCTAGCCTATTTCTCTCTGCCGCCTCTGACTTAGAGGCAATGTGCCTGCTTTTTAAAAATTACCCACAAAGCTAACGGTATATTTTCTTGTCTCTATGAATTTCAAGTAGGCCCTACCTACAATTTTAAGAGCTAATTTCTTTTTTGTTAGTCAACTTTTATAGTTCTACGAGGTAATTAAAGTATGTCAAATACAACATACATTGGGTGAAGCAATCGAGAATTCACATCTTTCTTATTTTGTCCGAGACATTAAACAACAGATTTCTTTGATATTTTACACAGAGAGCGGAAATGAGATGAAATTGTGGCAAAAAATGGAAATTTGACCTTACGTCATTCCTAGGGGCTGGAAAAGGTTGATGGTTCAAACCCAGTTTTTTTTTTTTTTTTTTTATGAGGATATGAAAAAAACATGAAATATGTAAATTGAGATCAAATTTTTCCAGTGGTTAAGCACGTAATTCCTCACCTATTGTATATTCCACTTATTTTCTGAAGAGCTTTTAAAAATGGCAGAAGAACAAATTTCAAATCAGTGTATTTGGATTTTTTTATTTTATTTTTTAAACTTTGAGGAAAAAAATTTTGATAAGACTTTGAATAGATAGCAAGTTACTGACAAGTCCAAATTATACTCCATACAATTTGTTTGGGATCGTTGCCGATGAGTTTCAGATTCCTCTCTGCTCAATTTTTTGAAACAAAAATAAAGTGTGATTTTCTTTCTTGCAACTTTTTTTAAAGCTTTTATATAAAGCTTTCTTTTAATTTTGACATTCTGTTTTAAAGATCGAGGGACGGATAATAATTTGAATTAATTTAAATTAAAATTGCATTTTTCAACAATACTTTAACAACAAACAATAATCATAGAAAAATGTGAGTATCATAAAATTCTACAAATCAGTAAGATGCAGATTTTATTTTAAAATCAAAACGTAGTTTTTAGCTAGTTAGTTCTTTAATTGGTGAGAAAGAGACTAAAAAGAAGGACGAATTCCTATTATGTTGTAGTACCTATAGGAATCATTTCTTTATTACAGTTCCCCAAGTCGAGCAAAACAGAGTTTGAATAAATGTTGTGCACAATGTTACTGCTAATTAGATAATTGTTGCGCTATCTGGATTTGTCAATTGATTATAGTGAACAAGTGATATTGGCCACACAAAAATTCTTTCTATCTGCAAACCGAAGCTATTAACACACAGAGAAATTAGTGGCATTTAAAACACAGCGGCTTCTGTTCTACTATACTAAACTAAAAATGTAAGATATAACACTTTTAAATATAACTGCAGACTTATAATATGTAAATATGCAGATCTTTGTGTAAGTTATATTGTAAAAAAAATCCCATGATGAGACGCGATTTTTAAAATTTTTTTTTAGTATTTGTCCCTAGGCACGAGATACTTTCTGGCAGTTACTTCTGCGAATTTTAACCTTTGATTTACTTAATCACCACACCACTTTCAAAAGTTGTAATAATGTGTACAAAATTACGTAACGCATTCATTCATTTTTTAAGCTGGATATTTTTCTCGATCAAATCATCGCAGAGAATTATCATTGGAAATGATGTAACAATTTGTATGCCGGCAATAAGGCTATGTAGGGTGATGGGGAGATTCAGAACTGTTGATAGCAGAGCAGGGGGATAACATTATGAGCAATAACTTGCAAGGGTATCCATCGTAGCGTGAATCCCTTTACGGCTGTCAGTTCCCTGTTGGGGAAGTTGGCAACCATGCGGAATGCCGCCAACAAACAAACATTATTTACCACAGTTCATTTTCTTTGCGCATATTCTTGTATGCCTTGGTAAGAATTGAAATATTGTAACGGGCCAAGTTTTGGGACAAAAGATTTAGTTGTGTGATTTAGAATTAAACGAGTGTTAGGTGTGTCGTGACAGTACGCCAGAGTCGCGTGCCGTCCGCACGAGAGTAATGAGTCAGGTTTTGCTGACGAAAACGATCAGCGCATACCACAGCCAGGGACACTGGCCAGTCAATTGCCGAAAGAGGTCTAGAATGTTCGATACGGGCAATATAAGGAACGCAGGACATGCGTTCGGTCTTCTCAATGACAGATTGACAGTAGTCACGTCACTATGCCAGTTGGATAGTCAATAGCCTCTCTCTCTCTCTCTCTCTCTCTCTCCAATAGCCTGGTCTCGCGTTAGTGTCGACAATGCTGCAACACTTGGCAGAATCCTTAGATAGCAATTCTACATGTATGTAATAACTGTTCCATCATCTAATAGTACTTCAGAAGATGTAAATCCAATAGAAGCCTACGGGGATAGCCTCGCAGACGGCGTCAAAACGGATGATATGTATTCAGTCAAGGACGAGCAATAAACAGTATCGTACAGCAGTTAGGCCGTGTTCTCACTGGTAAAACATAAGAGAACCTGCTGTTTGCCATAGTAAGCCTAAGTTGGTGAAGCCATACTAACAACCACACAGGTCTGTGGCCTTATCCACAGTGGTGTCAGAACCTGATATTAGTAAATAGCCTTACGACTGAGCTGGAGAGTGGAGCCGAGGTCGCCGGAGGTCAGCAGCAGCAACTTCATTAAAGGTTAGTACTTGAGTTTACAGACACTCTCCGCCGATTCTAAATAACGCCTACAGAAGAGGAGCTAGACCACTCGACTAGTCCCTTACACTATTAAATATACTTAATCGCTTCGTTATTATTTGTATCATCCATGTTCGGAAGGAGTGGAGCTGAGCAGGGCTGTTATCACGATACAGAAGATAATCGAAATTATGGGCAATTCTGTAAATCTCACGAGCATTTTTAGTTTTTTTTAAAAAATTATAATTTCGTTTCTGATATATTTGAAGCTTCATAAGAACAAAGTTTTTCACGACATTGAGAATTAATATAATATTCTCGGGTGACTAGTCCAGTTAACAAAGTGTTTTCACACGAAATTTCGGCGATCAAAATCACTGTCGCCATCTTCTGGTGAAGTGACATATCGTGTGAAAATACTTCACTAACTGGGGTAGTCACCCGAAAACATTATATCATTGATGCGTGTTTACATGATCTGTTATACACTAGAAAATCGGAAAGATAATAATTTGTGGCATTAACTTAGCGTGGAGAGTGAGCAGTAGCGTACTGGTCTCTCATTCGGCAGGATGCGGGTTCGAATGCCCGTCCGGCCATCCAAATTTGGGTTTTCCATGGTTTCCCCAAATCACTCCAGGCAAATCCTTCAAACTCGATCCCAGAATTCCTTCCCGTTCCTTGCTCTCAGCTCTCCCGTCTCTAATGACCTCGACGTCGACGAGGCGTAAAGCTAGAAGAATAAAATATCTAAAGACATTTATAATGATTTTAAAGTGTTTGAAAACGTGAAATTCAGATAGGTGTTCATTTGGGAGCGTACATAAACTACGTAGCCCCATTTTGGCGTCCTATGAACTCCCCCTTCCCCCCCCCCCACCTAGCCTGACGTAGTTTTTGCCTCTAGACCCTCCCTCCCCTTCCGCGTGACACGTAGCTTTTTTCCCCTATTAATTCCAGATGACATTTTGTATCATAAATTGGATACAGAGAACATTAAATGATGGAAATAAATATTCACATGCTATGTTCTGTACCTTATTTTAACTGTGACAAAATTATGAGTTAAAAGCTACGTGGCTGGCTCCAACCCCCCCCCCCCCACCCCTCTCCCCCACGTAGTTTATAGACGTTCCCTTAAGGAAGCTTGACATTCAACGGTTAGATTTTCAATTAAATGGAACATTGAAAATTGTAGTTTGAAGGAAGTACTTGATAATTTGTAAATTGCAGAAGTTTTATTGGCACAAACACTTCTTGCAACCGTAATTCTAGCCCGATCAAAACTTTTGCTCATACAGTCGAATCAAGGCTTGATTTTGAGGATACGGATAATTGGTTTGAAAACAGAAATGCTGAAACTAAGGTCCGATGCAGATTATTGTGTAATAAATACACAACTATTTGGCACTAGATAGTATCCGAAGAATTTTTAAAGAAGTTCAGTAACAGTTTGCCAAAAGTATGAACGAATCAGGTGACGTTTTATAGCGTTCTTAGATTGAAAACCTGAAATCTTACAACGAAGTTCTTACAGAGAATTTCGTTTGCTGCTACCACTCCAGTGAAAGTAACAGATTAAAATAAAACATATGAGACTGAAATTCACTATATAGACAAGAAGACAAACGAAGTGTATAATTCGCCATATGGAGTATAGAATGACAGCGCATTAAAAACCACTGAAACTCGATCTGAGTAAGCGGAGCCACGGCGTGATCTTGTGGGATTAACGCTTCGCTGGATGGTTTCGCCATTACTTCAGTCACGATGTTCCGGGAGCCTTGTTGACAGCTGACCTTTGGGGAGAAGCAATGATCTCAGAAATACTCGTGAGTACATAAATTGTAGTTGTTGCAACTACCACGCTTGATGTGCCATAATTACGAACCTGCTAACAAAATACACGGTATATATCTTCACGAATAAATACATCAATAAGTACGAAATTTACCGATTTCAAGTTAAATGTGTGACAGATGTGACCACCCCATTTTTTCACTCTTTCTCATTTGATTTGATTTAATTATTGAACCACGCAAATATAAAGAATTTTGTTCATCTATAATGTTATAATTCTGATTTCTTTGATGCGGCTGTTACGTCACATAAAACATATCACATCACTATGTGGAACAGTAAAAGACACATGAATTTTAGTTGTTAGAAGAATAAATTTAATAGGGAGAGTGTAATAAAGTGCAATTTGTAAGCAGATATGCAATAATCTCGAATACAGAACTGCATGGTATTTTCGTAACAGTTATATTTAAATACCAACTTAAAATTACTGTTTTATCTATATTTATTCTGTAACATGAAGCACGTTCTTCCCGCTTGAACTTATTCTTCTTGTCGTATTGCCATTGTTAAATTTATGGTGAAAATTTACAACGTACTACTATTTTGGTATGTAGAACAAAAGAAGTGATGTTTCATTACTCTGTACAGATTAGTGGACGTTTTCTATTCATCTCGTATGTGCTACCAGTTATTATAAAACTAGTCTGACAAAACCTGATCGCATACGATGATTTGTAAAAGTATTTTCTATCCAACTATAGTGGCAGTCACGAAATTAGTCCTGTGAAGGTCACGGATTATCCGAACAGTGTTGCAAATCAGCAAAAAAATCAACTTTCAGTAATGAGTGCGAAAAAATTTCTAAAACATAATACTTAACATGCGGAACAAGGTGATGTGCTTTATAATTCCAAACATTTGTGTGACTGTTTTTTAAAAAAAATAGTAATTTATTTCCATGAAAATTAGAAATCAAAATACTTTTTCACTTCAACCGACAGAAAAAGCAATAAAAATAATAAGAAATAACTCAAAAAAAAATTATGCGCCTTCTTGAAAGTTAACAGACTCATACCGAATACATTCTATTCATTAAATAGGGAAGCATGTGAATAAAAAAAAAAAAAAAATGTTACACGAAGCGCTTAGTTGTTTCGCCTGTGTAATGTAAAATGTTGTCGCTGACTAACTTCCGTTTTATTTGTTTACGTAAAAACTTCCAGCGAGAAAGTTTCAAAAAAAAATACTGAAATTAATTCTGGTAGCAGGCAAAGCCTCTTCAGACAACCCCTTTTGGATTGTTTCACAGTTTATATTTGCGCGAATGATTGCTCACAGGGCATCCCGCCGTGCCGGCTGGTCGGTCGGTTCGTTTACGACTGAGAAACATATTTCCTGTCCTCCACAGAAAAGCTATTTTCAGCTTCTGTAAGAATTATTCTTGTCATTGTACACAATGGACCATACATGAAAAATCTTCAAAAGCAAAGACAAAACGAAAATTAATTTATCAAATATAAGGGACCGATTATACATAGAAATGACTGCCACAAATACCTCCATGTCAGTTTTGTAATTTATCGAAGTTTTTTTGCGTATTATTTATTGGTAATATTCCTTAAAACTACTTTAAAATATCTGCTACAATGATTTTAATTAGGTTTCCAGTGCCCAGGTGGCCTGCAGGTTCGCGAATATTACTTCTGTCTGTTAATACACTAATTGCATGATTATGTTCCTGAACATCACCACCATTAACATTACTCGAATAGGCCTTAAACTAAGGAAATAAAACGACCGCGTATAAAGATACGCATGGACGACCGGCAAAAGCTAATGTGGCAATGTCGCTGGCCCAACCAAGGGACAGAGGGTTGGTGCGGGCAGGGGAGGCAGTGTAGACTACGTGACCTTGGCAGGTCTAATTTCATGACGCCGACTATAGTGAACGTAATAAATGAAGGTTTAAATATTTCACGGTTCTAAAATGAATCTAACTGATAAAATGCAGTAAAAGTCAATCATTAATCACTGATATTATGGTGTAAGATACTACAAGTTCTGTAGTGAATAATTGTAACTGTACTGAATATTATATTTGTATACATATTTTTTATATGGTTGTGCCAAAGAACTTTTTTAAGAATGACGTAGTTCTTCTACTCGCTGACCAAACTTTGTCCTTGATTTCTCCTTCCTTTTTTTTTTTTTTGGCTTTCTGCCTTTTCGATGAAGTCAGTAGAGACGGATTCCTCCTTTTGAAACTGAAGTGAATTGCTCTTGTCATTATCCTTGTGACTGCGCAGATGTGAGCATAATTTGTGTCCAATTAATTGTTTTGAGTACGATAATTGGAAAAGGAACTCACTATCATTTGGTAAGTCACGAGCTGGGAGGCGCCAAGGAGCAGGGGCTGTTAAATCTCGTAGGTGGTGTGTTGGCCCCAAAGTGTCAGCTCGCTAAACGTGAAATATGGCTCCTCGCGTGGCAAGGATCGATAGCGCCGCCCAGCCCTCCTCGGGCGACAAGTAGAAACGGAACAGGTGCCACTGACCAGGGGTCCCGACGAGTGGGCAAATGCAGGCGTCTGATGGCCATCAACGGTACACCCGAGGCCAGTATCCGAGGTAAGACGTAAACAATCTAACAAAAAAAAAGCGTCAATAAGATGTTACTCAAACCACTAAAAACCGGGACATCTAAATAGCAACCAAAGTTTTCATACGAGGTCATACTGAAAGTCGTGAGCAACATTTTTTAACAATTTTTATTTTCATTTGTAAGACACACCAATTACATCATATTAATACACAGACTTTTCTTTCACTATCCAACATAGTCTCCAATTTTTTTGCACACATTTTTTCCATCATTCTGCAAGTTTGAAAATACCCTTACAATAGAACTCCGTTCCAGAAGACACTGACGAACTGCTTGCCAGCGACTCGTAGCGTCGTCCTTAACCACAACCTACAAGATGGTAGTCGGAGGGAGCCACGTCGGGACTGTAGGGAGGAGTTGGAAATTTTTCCCACTCAAATTTCTCACTCTTTTCTATAATAGCTTGAGCAGTATGCGGGTGTGCATTATCCTGATGAAGGATGATTTTTTCAAACCTTTCGATAACCTAAGCTTTGAATTATTTCTTGCACTGCATGTTATTGCAGCAATGTCATTCACAGCGACACATCTATCTTCTCTAATGATCGCATCAACACGTTCCTTGTTGCATTCTGTGCAGGCAGTTCCAGGGCGCCCGCTAGGAGGCTCATCTTGGATACTTGCGTTCCCATATTTGAAATGATTCACCCATCTCCTAACAATGCTGGTGCACATACAGACATCTCTATTGGCACGTTGAAGTCTCAGGCGAATTTCAGCAGCTGATTTTTCCATTTTAACAAGGACTTCAATGACAGCCCGCTGCTGAAACGAAACATTGCTGTCCGCCATATTTTAAATATTGCCTGTGGTCACGTGATGTCAGCAAACAACGTCACAGTCTGACAACACGTTATGTACAGACTGTGACTTACGACTCTGCTCTCATTTAGTTTCATAATTGAATTTTTCATGGTTTATAATGAGTTGCTCATGACAAGGGTTCGGAACTTTATGACAATAAAAAATAGATAAATATGCAGGCAAATATGACCTTAAAAATGGGTAAATATGACCTAAAAATCATCACAAAATATGACTAAACATTTTAATTTACTACAACTAAACATGCCCAATTATACATCATTTATTTCATCTAGTTGTGTCGCTTTTACGTAGACAGAAAACTTTGTTTCCATCTACTCACGCCACCATTGGGAAATTAAACTTTAAATTATTTTGTTGAAATCACTTTAATTTCATATAATTTACGGAAAAGAACTCTTTCATCTGCTCTAAAATACTCCTCTCCAAATTCTCTTACGTAAATCTGTAACTTCGCACTTTTAGAAAATTTAATTTTCGGCATGTCGGTGCTCACTGAGCCACTGCAGATTTAACACTGACTGATGATTATTTTCAAAAGTATTTCATTGAGACCTTGATTGACGTGGATCTACACAGACGTGCTGCTGCTGCTTTATCGACATTAATAGGCGGGTGAAACATTAACGTTTAGAAAATGACAATAACGTATAACTTTAATCCATGACAGGTGAATTTTGACCAATTCGGTGACAATTAGTTCGGTTTTTCCTCCAATATAAACTGGGAGTATAGTTCTATGAATAATTTTCTTAATTTCTTTCACCTATATCTAGTAAATTCCCGGTACTATTAAAAAATTACAAGATTTTTCCTCAAAATATGACCGTATGATCCTAAATATTATCATAATATGACCTAAACTAGGAAAATGGACTAAATATGCATTTATATGCAATATAAAATACATTTAAATACAATCAAAAATGTTAAATCAGTGTTAATTCAGTATTACAGCTCAAAAATAAGAAGAAAAAAAAAATGACTTTTCCTAAAGATCCGAACCCTACTCTTAACATTATTCAGACGTAATTACTGGAAACTGAACGATTTGAAATCAAGTTTCTTCTAATAAAACATCAAGACCTGAATAGGAACTTTTAAAACATACTTAGAGGTATTGAGGAAATTAGATCAAGGTGACTTATATGATATTATAAATACCCACTTATATCTGAAGATTCTAAACGAAAATTATGGTATTTAATTTGCATTTAAAAAAAGGACTTTCAGTAGTAGAGAATGCAACAGAATTTCGAGATTTTGCAAGAGAAGGAGTAGATAAAGGTATTAACATCTGGACCCAAAAGGGCGAAAAGCAGAATGAAAAGTTGAAGAACTGTAAGAATTCAGAAAAAGAAGCATCGAGATGAAAGTAATATCGAAGAGAAGAAGAAGAATACCAGATAACATTAAATTGCTCAACCAATACCTTTTCAACTGAGATAATTTCCTTAAAAAAATAAAAAAAACATGAGTAATACATGTCTGCGTTCAGTTACGTAAGTGGGTTGGAAAAAATAATTCTTAGTTAAGTTCAAGGTTTATTAGCGCTACTTCCCAATTAAAATGTAAAAAAAAAAGTTATTTTAAAATAATGTTTCATACATTCCATCAATTTCAAGAACAACAATATTTTTACTGTACACTTCAGTTTATGCAATGTAGTTAACGAAATAACAATACGGTCTGTGAGGCGAGGTTTATGAAAAGCGTAACGCCCTCTGTGATGCCAAAACAGTCCAACAGTCGAAAGGCATCATTGCCGAAGTCCCGCTTTCAGACTGGATATCAAATGAAAAGTTTCCGGTAATTGTTCTAAGTCCCTTCGCAATGGTCTTGATTAGACGCCAATATACGGATTTGCCGAAATAAATAAAGAAATAAAAAAACTGGACGAGTGTAATAACGTAACAGAAAGAACTGCAGCCCGTTCAGTTAACAGCGGCGGCTCAACGTTGGTCTGTTCTATCCCATTCCGCTGCCTCTACCCCTACATGCCAAGGGGAAATTTATCACTCGGCTACCTGGACTCAACGGTCAGCTCAGAGAGGTAGGAACGGGAGGTCGTGGTGGGATGAGGAGCGGAGCCAGGGGAACATGACCTTGAGCCGTCAATACAGAGTGAACGGAGTATACAGAAGTCGATGATGTTTCCAACTTGTCTTTACGATTCAAGTTTCAGAGAAACTAAAAGGATGGAAAAATATCAAGCTTATTACGTATTAATTTTGTTTATTTGTCATATTGTAATAATATTCTTTAGTTGAAGTACGTGCTGCAGAGTCGCCAGTTTTTCGTACCCTGAGTACAAATTCGTTCCGCATATCTCCCTCAAAATCGAAAACACAATGTTTGGTGACCGGTACGTAGCACTTGAAAAGGCCCAGAAAAAAAGGATAAAAAGCTAAACTCATTTGCCCGCTGTGACTGTAGTGTGGTCTGAAATTTTATCGGCGTCGGTTGTCTCCCTATAAACAAACACGAGCGCCTAACCAACCCTCCACGGCCTATTCTCGGAGCCACTAAATTCGAGACGATAAAAATGGCGAAGCTGCTGCACGCTGTTGTTCTGCTAAATATTTATCACGCGCTGTTTGCCGCAACTATATTGCGGAACAGGGACCTACGGCTGTGGTAAGCAATTATATTTATTTATCACCAGACTGTACACAGATAGGAAGGGGGGGAAAAATGAGAATAGTTGGAAAGTCCGTCATAAGCCGACCAGCACAGAAGTGGAGTTGGGAAACCAACACATGGAAGAATGATTGGTCTCTTGCCAATTTCCCTGATTCTCCCTTCCGAGAACGTCTCCATCACTTTTTTACCTTTCAAAAATCTAGGTAATTTGCAGTTGAAGTAATTACAGCATTAACTGCAAACAGTATCCAAGATCTGACTATTGATTTCCTTCAAACAAAACAATTACTGCATTAACTGCTGACGCTTCGGCAGACACACAATGATCATCTACAGACTTTCTCCCTAACATAGAAATTGTTAATGATGTAAGGAAATTTTTTTAATGGCTTCTGGTTTTGGCCGTTACTCAGGGCTTTGCTCAGTTAAAGTATGTAGGCCTAGAGCATAATTAAAATTAAAGTTTCAATTTGTCCTCAAAAGTTTACCAGGACTACTATGAACTATAACATACTAACGTAAATTACTCAGTGTCTGATTCCCTTTAGACATACGTACTGAAGTGAACCTAAATTATATTGTAATTTCGTGAATTTAGAACGAGTTGTGTATATAAATGCTATAGATTTAAAGATAGTGGAAACTATTTTCGTATTCGAAAAGAAAAAACATTTGGCGAGACTAATTTTAGTGGTCTCGCTCTGGCCTTGCATTCTGGAGGAAGCAGGTTCAAATCTTGGTCCGGTTACCCAGATTTCGATTTTCCATGGTTTATCGAAATTATTCCAGGCGAAAACCGGGATAGTTCCTTTAAAGGGCTATGGGTGAATTCCTTCCCGCTTCTCGTACCCAGTCCTTTCCTGCCTTTAATGACATCGATACCTACGAGGCGTATAGCTATAAGAAAAAAAAGAGCGATTACTGTGTTTATCGCGGTATCATAAATACAGCATTCTGTAAATCTTCAGTGACAAAAACAATATCGCAAAATGGCTGAAAAACTTTAAAAATGTTCTTTCAGAGTCTGTAAGCGTTATAAAACAGCCAGAATGGAGCATTACACTGTATTCATGATCAAATTAGAAACTGATTAGGACAGATCGTGGTGGTGTAGCGGTTAGCGTTCTGGCCTAGCATTCGAGAGGACGGCGGTTCGAATCCCCGTCCGGGCATCCAGATTTGGGTTTTCCATGGTTTCCCCAAATCAGTCCAGGTGAATGCCGGGATGCTTCCTTCAAAAGGCCACGGCGGATTTCCTTCCCCCATCCTTTCCCGTCTCTAATGACCTCGCTGTTAAGACACGTTAAGCAGTCAAAAAAAAGTGATTAGGGCAGTAATTTTCGACAAAATACTCTAGTACTTTCTGATAAAATTATTCGGCTGATATATAAAGTGTTGTCCGGTTTGGAGGCAACCAAAAGAAAAGTCGTTCAGTGTCCCTTGGCGCAAGAAAAATAAAACGTAAATACGTTGTATGTCAATCAGGAAACTATTCGTATAGTGATCAATCATTTTTCCAGCTGCTCCGAGCGGGATATTTCTGTTGGTTGGAAGGGCATCCGTGGTTCGCTAGCTGGTGTACCGGCAGCAGTTGTAACCGAAATCTTATTGCCTCTTGAGAGGCCGTCTTCCCCCACTGTGCAATCACAGCCCTCGCACCAGAGCTCTCTCTGAGCCCTTCAAACGGAGCTGCTCTTTGTATGCCGAGTCGACAAATCCGTTTATGTGTTTTTTAAAGGAAAAAAACCAATTCAATTCCTGTATAATATCTTTAGAAAGGGAGGCGGCATTTCGTTGATTTCTTTTGCAGCACGCAGATGTGTTTCGCGTCTGCCTGAAATAAAAAGCAACTCATATAACCCAAAATAAATTTTGTTACATTTTCTTTCGAATGGGATTGAATTTAATGCAAACTTCTGATGAAAACTGAAACCATTTTCTAACACAGTAAAAATATTTTATTTCAGATATTTTCCGTTCCTCATCAGATTAATTCAAGTGCAGCAACGGACAGCACGGACAATCTATACACATAATAAGCAAGTCTGTCACGTATGACGTCAACTGTCACGTCATGACGTCACTCTATAACATCGCGCAATGACGTCACGCTTCACGCCATTCTTCTTCGTTATGTACGTTATTTAATAACATTTCTAAGCATCCGCGAATAAACTAACTGACAAAACACTGAAAAAAGTATGTATTGCGTTTAAATCGTCATATCAATCATTAGATGCTGATATTTACCTATTATTCTTTTGATAAATAGAAGAATTCCTTAAATTTTTGCCCAAAGATATGTAAGATAAAAGTTTTAAATTTAGAACATCAATGTTAGCGATAGCTTTGATTAGATTGTTACTTAGCATGGGCCAGAATTAAACTGGCATTTGACGCTACAGCAGAGGGCATGAATAATTTAGTTTTTTTTTTTCAAAGTAATTTAAACTGTGACCTGTTATTGAAATTATTAAAGCGTTTGAAAGGAAATAGTTGTGCAATGATCGCAAACTGTGCAGCCTACACTACAATTAAAACAAATATTAAGTGTTGTAATGTAATTTGATAAGGTTTAATTTAATCTTCTTTGCCTTCACTGAGTAATATTACTGAGGCTATTATTTCCGCAACATGTAACTATGTCAGCTATTCAGACGTTGTAATATCGGTCTGAATCACGGTTAACAAAAAAGAATGGTTTTACAGATTTCTTTTTTGTTGATGATTTTTGGTTTTTCACCTTTCTTTTTTGTTGAGTATTTTTGATCAAATTTAGGTTGTTGTGCAATCACTGTGACTCATCAAGGAATATCCGTTTTTGTCTGATAACTGTTGCACACGTTCGTTGGGTGATATTATTTAATATATGTTACTCTTAAAGTTGTAAAATATATCCATCCTTACAAACGTCCTTTTGACTATATTATTTAGTAATATAATGCACAAACTTCAAGGGGGAAAAGGGGAGGAAACCTGCCGTAACGTTACACACTATACGTGCAACAAAATGAATCAATGACCAAAAATGATGAAAATCAAACCAACTTTATAATTAAAACAAAGTACATTAAGATACAAAAGGAAGCATCTATGTCCATTCTGGTCCAGGCTACATTCCAACCTATCCACAGGCGCTACTAATGATTCTGCTCGAAAATCATGATAGTTAAAATGTTTAATAAATCCAAATTTCTAGCGAATTATGCTTCAACAACAAGAAACAAACGCCATTTTGGTACAGGTTGCATTTCAAGTGTAAAAACTATATTCCATGGCTAGCTAACGGTTCAAAGTTGTTGCAGTTTTCATGTGTGTAATTTGTTCCATATTTATATTTTTGATGGCTGTGACAGCAACATATTCCCGAATAATATCTTTCAAAACACGTGTGCAAGATCATTATACTTAGCTATAAGGCTTTTCCCAGTCGCTCGCCTTACGACACTTTTTGAGTAAAGTTTGTGAGGTATGTATAAATGTCACAGCTCACATAGTTTAGAATAGTATTTAGGTAGTTTGAAATGCAACCTGGACCCGGTTGGAAACGGAAACTTTTTGTTACAGCGCAAAGCACGAGGAATTACATTGAATTTTATTTTATAACAATTCTATTTAATTAAGCAATTGTTAAGAAATTAATTGTCAGAAGAGTTAAAGAAAATATGTATTTCTTTTAAACTGCCACATTAATTTATCAAGTTTTTTTTTTACTGAAATCATTACATGGTTTGAATGAATGAAGTTCCAGATTAATCGCGATCTATGTGACCTAACCCACAATCACGAGTAAATATTACGTGGCATAGCGTAAGTTACTAAGATTCATTTTTAGCATCCTTCGTTTTCACCTGGGTCATTATTTCAGCCGATGTAAGCTGTGTCAGACATTAAAACATCGATCTTCATCACAGGTAATAACAAAGAAAGGTGTAAGAACCTTGGAAGACATTTGGGTTCAAGTTTATATCGCGATGCATGGTGACACTGACGTGCGATATATCAATTCGTGTATGATTGAAGCTTTGCTTTTCTAGCGGCAATATTAGCGGAGTTGGGGTTAGGCTGAAATACGTCTTGTACCAAGTTGACAACTGAAGCTCTTTTTACAGCACAAGGGACGATAAATAACAATGAGGTTTATTTTATAACAATTTTATTTAGTTAAGCTACTGCAGAGAAATAAATTACCATAACACTCTGTTAAGCCCGTCATTTTTGACGGACTTTGGGGCTAGTAAAATTATAAAAGGTCAGATCTAGTACAAATACTGAATTAAGTTCGTAACAGTTCAGTAACTCCTGCATCTGCCAGTAAAGTAGGCATATGTCGAATTTAACTCGACTATTGGACTAAAACACTGGTGTTGAAAACACGAGATCACTCTTGAAAATGTCCTCTTTCACCTTACAAAAAAAAAAAGTATTTGTTTCTCACACTTATTGATTACGAAGACAAAGTACTTAATATCAGTAGCATTTCTCGAAGATAAGCTGCCGTGTAGATGAATTTAAAATGTGTCTGGTATTATTCAAAATGGGCTGTGCAAAAAGCTGAAATAGATACGTAAATGAAGAATGAGATGTAGTAACACTGATAAAATATACTTTCATCATATTTTTCTAGTGAGAAAAATTAATTAGTATTGAGAACAATTTTTGTAATAACAAATTTTTAGTTCTACAAACAGGAATTTGTACCGAAAATGGACACTTAACGTCTCATATGCTTCCTTACTTCCGCAGAAACGATTTTTGAGAAGCGTCTCACCCATGTCAGCGAGCCATATAAATTTATCATTTTATTTCTTACCAGAGCATTAAACTATTTTTGTCATGTCATAGTATTTGCATTTTGTCATAAATAAATTGAGATCCAAGAATGACACTGCAAGAATATAGTCAGCTTATTCAAACATTACCTCCACAACTGGAGCTACACATAAAGACATATTAAAAACTCATAGTTTAGCCACACAGTAGAAGTTTTCGTCATCAGTCCTACTGGTGCTATGGCAGGAATCAAGAGATTAGAAGTTAGTATTTAACTGTTACGCTATTGCCTGTAACATGAATACATTTTCACAGATCTGTGTTAAGAAAATCACCATTTTTGTACGCATAATATTTGTCTGAAAACAAAAATTAAAAAGTTCGTTGTTATTCACAACAGTTAGCTGCACGATCGTTGTCCACCATGACGCATATTTAATTTAATTTAATTGCAATGGAGCACACGCTCCGGTGGCAATATCCCTACACACCCAACTTCCCCCTATCCTACAATCACCTACATTTGCCCTCTTCAAATTTTAACATTAAATTCTTTTAACGTTTTCGGTAGGTTATTCATCATTCCCCTTGATAACTCATTCCAATCCCTGACACCCTTACCTGAAAAAGAAAATCTTCCCACACCCTTGTGCCTGAAATCGAGTGCCAGCTTGTGGTCATGGTCATCTTTTCCCTTCCATGAACTACTTTTCATACCTACTGCAATATCTTTCCATGCCTCATCGCCAGTATACGCCCTGTACACTCCCATTACCCTCCTCATCCTCATCTTGTCTTGCAATGAATCCCATTCCAGCTCCTTTATCATATCTGTCACTTATTGCATTCTGCGAATGACGTATTTTTTTGGCTGCGATAGAAAAACATGTTCATTAGATAACTAAAAACTGTTTGCCAGTAGGTTAATAATTAAAGTTAGGTCCTGCCATTCTATCAGTTGTAAAGATCATTATTTTCTGTGATAGGCCTATACCAAAGTCTTTCCAAGAGAATGCCGAGATGGTCCCTTCAGGAAGTCTGTTGTCGATTGCCTTTCTGTTACACGCTCCTCCTGGCTCTAGTGATTAGTAGAACGATAATAAAATAAAATTTATCATGGGCGAGGATTTCGTTAGCTGAATTCCATTAAAAAAAAAAAAGATTCTTAAAAAAGATTCTTAAAAAATATTCGATAACAAAATAATTTTAAATAGAGTTTACTATTTGTTTCACGAAACTGTCTTTTGAATGGTATATATAAATAATACGACAAAATTTTAATGAAAGCAACTATAATAGAAAAATTCTAAAAAATTCCGGAAAAATGTATTTTGAAGACATGTTTGTTTCCAATTAATTAATCTCTTTATCGACCGATATACAAGATTTCTTAGTCGAAAAAAAAATACTACATGGTATGTCAAATATTTAAGTTTTTCAGTTATTTTGCACAACCCATAAACTTCAGAAAAAAAACCCTATAGTTTTCTTGCAATATTTAGGAAGCTGCATATCAATGTGAATCTTAAATAATTTTTGGAGCGGTAGTTTGTGAAATAAAGAGGTGAGTTAGATTTTTTGGTCAAGAGCTCGTTCATATCGTACAGTTAAAAAAAAAAAAAAAGGTCACCAACTTTATTTGCTGGTTATCTGAAGAAGACTTTTCCCTTCAACCCCTCACTAATTTCCACCTCCCCGTAATTAATTTCAGTGCTATATTATACCAAATTTTACATTATAATCGTGTTAAGGCTGGTAAAAACAACAAAAGTCAAAGAATTCAGAAGTCATGAGGCTGTGATAGTTTGACGGACAAATAAGGGATTTTATAAAGATCCCGTCTTTCGTCCACAAGGTATGGTATCCTCAAAAAGTACTTTTACCTGGCAAAATAAGGAGAAATTCGTATGAACTAAAATAAGAGAATGCCGGAACAGAATGCTCGAGCTAATCTACAAATTAAATTAATATTTTGTTGTCACTTAATCGATCATGGGGCTGCTGACGGTTACAGGGGCTATTCTGCGTCTGGTTGGACTGGCTGTCGCTCCACTATGCTGTTGCCGCATGCTAATACGTCTTAATTGAGTCCGCCGCCGCTAACGCCTCAGATATTTATCGCGACAGACACGCAAATCGGAGACGGATGGCAGAGTTATTGCTACCAACCAGATTCAACTTACAGCAGAGACCTATTTAGGGCTATCTTAATTAAACGAATTCATCTGCATAAAGCAGCAAATTATGAAACACAAGCTGAGACTGTTGAATAACGACTACAGTTGTCTTTGGAAATCCAGTCCTCGGTGGCCCAGGAACCTGCTTTATCTCTTTCCAGCTGAGCTAATAAAAGCAGACATTAAGAACGTGCCAAATGAATCCAACAGGGTTTTATTTTACTTAGTATCTGGGAAGAAGCTAATATCTCTTCACAATCCGTACAAGTTATCGCAGATAATTAGCTACACCTCTAGTTAAAAGCTAACAAGTAAACTGTTGTATTTACACACTGAATAAGCCATAACTTTTTGGATATTTAATTTTATTCAGTATCACTATTTGACAACTCAAAATTTAACAACTTCATTAAAATGTCGTTAATACAATACCAATAACGCTGTTTAATAATTGACGAAGCTACATTTACCGACAATATGGAAAGGATTCAATGAAAATATTATTTGGAACTCTGCTAAATAAGCTGAATTGTAGAAACATACAGTAAAAAAAAGTATGAAAGCGAGTAAATAAAATGAACAGAGATTACAATTCTAAAAATAAAAACGCATCCATTTGTACAGAACCGCGTCTACAAGAAGAATATTACCAGGAATAACATGCGTATTTTGTGGAGGAATCGAAGTAAAACAATAGGTAAGACGGTTTGCCATATATTGAGATTGCGGATATTATTCAGCTTGTTAGTAGGAGTAGCTCAATGAAAGGACTGTTGATAAAAAAAATTATGGTATTTGAAACACATATTTCAGTACATAGTTTGTAATAGAAATGTCGAGATGAACAGATTTGTTTTAAAGGTGAAGAGATTGAGTATACCCTGTTTATTTCGAACTGTCGATTCAAAGTCATGTTCCCTAGCTCCGAACTCACATCACCATCCCCTCCTTTCCTACTTCTCCAAGCTGCCCGTTGTGTCCATGTAGGCATTGGTAAATATCCCCTTTGCCTGTTGAGGGTAAGGACAGTGGAGTAGGGATAGAGCAGACTGACCTTGAGCTGCCTCTGCTAACTGAACAGACTATAGCATCAAGTAGATCGAGACACTGATCATAAAATATTAGTCTCTTAGAATCTCAGATCAGCTTCGTATTATTTTATCATACTGTGTTCCTTATGTCGCTGATGGCACACAAGAAATGATCGTTAATTTCCCGAAACATCATAAACTGTGGAGTCAACAAATGTTGTTTAAATAATAACTTTCAACTAAATGAGTAAGCTAATAATTGGTTGTTACCTCCTCTAAACTTCTTGAAATTTTAATACTTATTACTCAAACATAAAAATGTATACTCCTCACAAGATGCATGGCTTTGTGGTGGCTCGCAAAGTTTTGTTATAGTAAAATTAAAAAAATTAATAAATAATCATAAGAATTTTAAAATTTAAACTTCAAGAACTATCATCAAAAAACGTGGCTTTAGTTTGTTCACAAGAAATAATTACGCACATTTGTAATAAGACCAAATCTTTAAATATTAAAAAAATCCATTTACTGTATTTAATTTGGTTTTAATTAGATAGAAAATTTCTCATTCGAATTTCTTACTGTTTTCTACATTTTAACATACTTGAATTTTTAATATTACCAAGTCTGTCATAAGAATGTCTTCTATTTAATGCTAGACTTTCTGAAGTTTTTACTCCCTATAGCGCAACATATGTTAAACCTACAGAAGTCTCTTTATCTCTAGTATCTACAACAACTTTATATAATGTTAAACTTTGAGCTTTATGTTATTGAAAATGCTAATTGTAATAGACACTGTTTTCTTGAACAAGTGATATTCTCGTTTTTACAGTTTTACAATTTAGTTGTGAGTGGAAATAGAACACAACCACTATACTGTTAAGTTAAATGAAAGTTAATTTGATCAGCCGGACTTAGGTTTTCTTCATAAATAATATCCTGAACATAACCTAAAGCTCCATTCACTAATCCTTTTACGACCCAAAAATTAGAGCGTAACATAACTTTAGATCCAATAGACAAAGTTATAACTGGTTCCAGTCCACCTAATGATTCAGCACTTGCTGATTTTGCTGCAGAACAATTATGAACAACTGGAATATAAGAAACACATTGACGCAATTCTTTTAATTTTTGACGATTAAATTCATTTACATCTTTATTTGTTGCAAATAGTCTGATAGCATCGTTAAAAAACTTAAGTTCTTATAATGGAAAAGTTTGTAGACAACGTGTCATTAATTTTTTGTACTCTCACCATACGATCAAATATATCTCGAAATGTTTGTTTAGATTTATTTTGTAGGTATGATACTGATAAAAAACAATATTTTTGAATACTTGATTTGAATAACAATTTCCCTTCTAAGAGGAATTCATTTCCTTCTATTTTATCACTGTAAAGTGGTCTTTCATTAACAGGCGGTAACTGTTTGATATCCCCAAAAAAACACGCATAACCAATCCACCAAATTGTTCATCTTGTCTTGAAGGAATAGCTCTTCTTAATCATAAATCAATTTTCATCAAAATACTGCATCCAATCATACTAATTTCATCTAAGAACATAAATTTACACTCTTGAATTTCCTCTTGAAATTTAGTAAGTGAATGTAAACTGAGCTCTTAAAAATTTGGAATGTACTGTTGAACCATTTATATTGACAGCAGCAGCACCAGTTGGCACAAGCAATAGATGATGGTCCCGATGTTTGATTCGAATCGAATAGTAAAATAATTAATTAATGTACTTTTTTCCAGATGCAGCTTTTCCTTGAACAACAATTCTTTTAATTGCAAGTTCTTCTTCATAACGTTGAAGATAATTAAGTTTTTTTCAAATATATTTATCAATTCTTGTTGTTAATTAGAAAAAACAATATCAGTTGGTAAGTTACACTATATTGAGTATATACATTTCTCTGATTTTCTAATTTTTCATTTTCAATAAAATGTTCTAATATATTCAATACTTGTCCGTTTGAAATAGTATGCCAATTATATTTTCTATCGATTTCTCCTCTACCTAGATGCTCTTCTGACTAATTATTATTTTGTCCAGCGGCTACATTCATCCAGTCGTATGGTTGATTCATTTCTACATGGTCTATTTCTTCGAAATCTTCTTCGTTAACTAAATTATGAAGTATATAATCTAAATCATTATTCAAAATATCTTTATTTGTGAAATGCTGTTCATATATAATTTTCCAGGTCCTATTTTGTGGATTTGGATCATTTAATTGTCGCCAAGGACCATGCAATAAAACTTGTTGCTCGTAAAAAATTTTCATTGTTTTCAACACCAGGATTATATTTAAATTTTGGTATAACTCTAAGAATAACAGGTACTTTTTTAGTAACATAATTTGCACTTCTTGTAAAAAAATATATATATAAACACATATTTTAAAATTCCATAGGTCATTGCTGATATTTATTCAAAGAACTGGAAATAGAAATGCTTCTATCTTCTTTGTTCATATTAACGTGCTCCCATACATTGTCTGATAACTTAATTGCTACAAATAATAATACTGTATGTGGCTGTGGAAGGATGTCCTTTATAATATTACTGGTGTGCACGTAATTTTTTTCAAATGTTTTTATGGTTTACATCTTCCAAAGGAAAATAAATTTGTAATGCTACAAGATCGAATAACAATAATAAAAAAATTCGCGAGTTGTGGGATAGAACTTAGGACCTCTCCCTCCCCTCTTCGGTAACAGCCCGTCTTAACACGCACGGCCAAACCAGTGCCAATAACAAACGGTCATATAAGTCATTCAGACACAATTTTTATACTTATTAATCCCCTATTCCTCTTAAACTGAGGCCCACCAGGCAGAACTGCTTTAGGGCAAGGAACCAGAGGTGACGTACTATTTACCAGACTTGTTCGTTCTACTATAGCGATTTCCACACTGAAGATCTCTCCTAGTCATTATGAAGGAAAAAAATTATAGCAATTCATTTGGTTTTTTGATTGATGGCACATCTAGAATTGACTTTGAATTAGTATGCTCAGTTTCACATCTATAGGAGCAGCATTTTTTTTTCAAAAAGTGTACCACAAAAGTATACAAATCGTCTGCTAATGTAACGGCTCGTTTCGCTCACGCTAATAACAATTTCTAGTATGTGCTATTGTGAAGATTTCACGTGATGTTCCTATTCAACTGCCTACAAGCCAGAAAATTAATTTTCCATTGGTTTCTCTTCAAAAATAAATTACAAGTTAAAAAAGATTACAGGATTACACTTTTCACCGAAAGTCGTATTCATTCAGTTTTACCCCATTTAGATAGATCTCGTAGGCGAGAATATGTAAGCGTATCCCATAGTATTTTTTAACAATACATATTGAACAGGCATATTTATATAGCAATTTACTCTCTGTCGAGATAATTCATAACTGAATAGAAGTTGTAAGACAGTTTAGATGTTAAAAAATAAAGATCAAGTATCTCATTTAAAAATCAGGATCCCTGGTTGGAATCTCGTTGGCTCTATGTATTCCACGTTGTGCGGCAGATTGAAACTCTGTCACGTTGTAAATGTAACTGAGCACGTTTTGATTGCTACGCTGAGTACTTACATAGTCAGCAGACCGTAAGCCTTGAGTAAAAGTTGTTCATTTATCACTATTCAAATGGCAGTTGGGAAACATCAATCATAACCGTATGGAGTAGTTAGGGAGTGACAGGTGTTTATGCGTTGAGCTTTACACCTCACGCTCGGAAACCGTCGTTTTATGAGTCAGTCATTTGCCTAATTAGTTCATGCTAAACGAAGAACTAGAAACATAAAATATGAAAATAAACTGTATAAGGCGACGTGTTACCCCTATTAATGTCAAACGACATTGGTGTTTACAGGTATGAAACTCGCATACTGGAAGCTTATTTCGGTCAACTTTTTATTTATACCGCTTTGCTAACCAGTTCTCCCTACAACAGCAAAATTACAGGTTTTATGATTGGTAATGGCTAGTGAGAAGCTGAAATGGTGCTTTTAAAGATAAATTGTTACGAAGTAAGCTGTGTAGCTACGTTATTCTTTTCTGGACTTCGTCCAACTGTTGATCATGGGTAACGACTTCGTGTCTTATTTTCTTTGCTCGCAATAGTGCTTCATCCTTTCACTGTTTTACCTTCTTTCTCCCGTCCAAACTGTTTATTTCCGTTTCTATAACTACTTTTGGAAACCTTCAATGCCCACGATATATTTTCAACACTTGGCCCTGTTCAAGATTTCATCGTTTGCAAAATTCATTTCTCCTATATATGTTTTTATTTCAGTAAACCCGCGAATTTATGATTTTTATCATAGTAAAAAATAGTTCTATATCAGTCTTACTATCGTATCCAATGTCTCTGGTAAGGTTTCAGTTTCGATGTATAATTCTTTATTTCGTGTTCTCTTCCAATCATAAACCATTTCCGAAATTTCGTCCTGTTCCTTTGCATCTAATCCTGTTCGCTAATCAGCCGGAGCGGAAAAAATCTGGGAGATGTTTTAATTGTGGACACTAGAATTACACATTTCGCTATGGCAAACCAATTTTCAGTTGTTTTCAGGAATTTCATCACTCAAAATGGGATCAATTTGAATAACATATTTAATTTCCGCTTCTCATGAAAAGTCGCTTAAGGTCGGTGTTGATTGGCCACGTGTTTCAGCATCACGATGGAAATGTAGGAAAAAGCGAAGACTTAGTGTGATAGTACTCAAAATAGTTGCTTGTTAGGAAAAGAGCTTTAACTCAGCTACATCTTCCATTTGAATTTAATAATAGAAACTTCGTGATCTTGATCAACTGTAAGTGCAAAATAATGACTCAAGCAACTTATGATTCCTGAGGTCTACGTCTTTGTCGGCAGAATTCAGCAATTATGAATACGAAACTGTACTGTACTCATTGCTTCAAGAACTAATTATATTCCTATGCAGTTACGAAACAATGGTTTGCTACGACGCTTTTTCTCCAACAGGTGACTGGACTGAATGTCAAACAATGTTATAAATGCCGGTTTATTGTAACTCATATGTGTTCACACACACCAAGATTAGCTGCTAAGACAAGAGGGTATTTTCAAAAGAAAGTGATAACCCCAGTCTAAACTGGTGAAATTATATGAAAATTGACCCCTTGAAGTGTATGATTTCCATGTATGTGGATAAACAAATATAACAAAAATATTGGAGAGGTTATATCTTCACGTTGTATCCGAACATTCGGTAAATTATGAGAAGAACGTCAGCAACAAAATGTTAACGAACGTTAAGAAACGAAGTTTGTCCTATCCACACTCCACTGTCATTACCACCAAAATCTGCCACTCGCTTACTTGGACACAGCGATCAGATCGGAAGGGAAGTAAGGAGTGGGGCCAGGGCAAGATGACCTTGAGGCGTAAATTTGGAGTAAACTGGGTATAACAACCACTATTGGCATATGTCTTTGAAGACAAAAGATTTAAACCTACTGCAGGAGTCAGAGATAAGGTTTCTGACAGGCACATAAAACATTACAAGAAGGACAGGATTAGAAATAAAAACATCATTGATAAACATTGACACGTTAGCAGGAAAGCTAGAAGCGGCAAGGGGGTTATGAGAATGGAGGAAGTAATAATGCCGAAGTTAGCGTTCTTGACCAAAGAGAATTGAAAGCGCCCCGTCGGTAGATCAATCATAATCATTAATATTTTGCCCTAAGGCAAGTTTTCACATGGTTACTCTTCATGCTCCGATGTCTACCGCCCTCCTCTTCATGTCAATGTAGTTTCAGTTCCGCTTGATGATCTTGTACTCCATTCTTCGTCTCACTCGTCCCTCTGTTGACAAGCAAGCCCCTCTCAACAAGTGTCCCATCCAGTTCCTCTTTTTTCTGTTATGACTTGCTCGGAAGATCAAGTTGAATGGCAGTTGAGGAGAAACATAGAGGCCGAGTGGTAGAATGGAACTAAACAGTGGAGGAGAAATCTGACAAGAGCCATCATTAATGGTAGCTGATGTACTGGAGGAGAGAAGACGTAATAGAAAATCAAAAACAAGATTGCAGAAAGACAAGATACAGAAAGACAAGATTGCAGAAAGACAAGATTGCAGAAAGACATGGAGGGCAAGGGACTCTACGGAAGATAAAATGATGAGCAGGAATCTTTGACAGACCATCATAAATGGAAGAAGATGTACTATAGGATTGATATTGCAAGACCAAGGACAAGATTGATGGCTCAGGCGCAGCAAGACTTTGAGAGGGGAGGGGGGGGACATGGGTATCACCAAGAGATAAAATGATGAGAAGGAATCTTTGAGAGACCTAATAAATGGATGAAGATGTACCAGAGTAGACGTATTGGAAGACCAAGGACAAAATTGATGGCTCAAGCGCACCAAAACATGGAGGCCAAAGGGATATACTGGAGAGAAATTGATGAGAAGGAATCTTTGACAGACCATCATAAATGGAAGAAGATGTACTATAGGATTCATATTGGAAGACCAAGAGCAAGATTGATGGCTCAGACGCAGCAAGACTTGGAGAGAGGAGAGGGAGACAAGGGAATCACCAGGAGATAAAATGATGAGAAGGAATCTTTGAGAGACCTGATAAATGGAAGAAGATGTACCAGAGTAGACGTACTGGAAGACCAAGGAAAAAACTGATGGCTCAAGCGCAGCAAAACATGGAGGGCAAAGGAATATACTGGAGATAACTGATGAGAAGAAATCTTTGAGGGACCCTGGGAACAGGAAACGTGAAACGATGTTGATGATTATGATGTTGGAGACTTCTGAGGAAGGTGGGAACAGGTGTGGAGACTGGCTGGCTGCCACCTGAGTTGTGCCTCGGTGTTTGCGGTGTCAACAGCGGCGGGCCGCGCGCTGCTAAACGACAAATATTTGAGAAGCCTCGGCACGACACGCGACACAGCTGTGTTTCACACGCACTCAGCCTGAGTCACAGACTGCAGGAATTTGCCAAGGCTCAGCGACGCAGTTCATGTGGCTTGGTATTTCCGACCGCCTCACAACGCAAATTTGAGACTCTCAAGAGAACGAAAACAAATTGACAGTGATTATTTGTTCTCATCTGGATGTCTGAGGAATACTTGTTTACTGATATGCTGCCAACAGAGTTCTGTATTGAAAATCCGTGCTTAGTAACGTTTTAAAGTGGTTTGGTATTCCCTTATAATCATTCCTAATCCAGCTCCAACAGTCCGAGGATTATATGACACTTTCCGCTCCCATTTCTCTCTGCCCACCACTGTTCTTCTATAACTGTTTTTCCGCCTGCCTTAACTGTTCTTTTCTTGGTCTGTTTATTACTTCTTTCCTAGCTTCAATCATCCTGATAGGCAGCATCGGCCTTATCATTGCGAGGCCCCAGGCGTCAGATCTATGCGAGGCCCTTGACCTTTGTATAAAATATTTTAATCGTAGGTATTTCTGATGATCAACGAAAAATGCAAAACATCATAAAAATTAAAATATTATATTAGAAGAGATATTAAAAGTTAAAAACATGAAGATGACAAATCATTAAGATTAAACTGAAGTACATTGAGGCCTTGGAAGATATACGCAGGGATTTAAAAATGATGTTTGCGCCTTTTCCTGAAACTAAAATATTTAATAAAAGCAAAAGAATCTAGCGAATGAGCTATTTCATTTTCAATTCAAAGAATAGAAAGAGCTGAAAATTAATCTTGTGTCATCGAATTCCTCAAATATGTTTTAATATTTTTTTCCCATGAAAAACTTCCTTCTGCTATTATTATTATTGTTTGTGGATAAACCCATTAGGACTCAGAAGCGTTTGTTCGCTTTCCTTTGTGCCCATATTTTCTTCATACGCTTGCTGTGGGCTTCTTTTCGCTCATCTGACCATGTTGTTCCAGGTCTTTTCTTTAATCTTTCCTCCCGGTTAACTTGCCACTTGTGAGTTTTGTATTTAAATATGTCTCTGTTTTCGATATCTTCTGGAACAATTCCTGCTAATTTGAGGTCTTTCTTGATTTCTCCAACCCATTTCATTGTATCCGATATTAATTTATTATTATTAGTATTTACATCCCACTATGATCGCCGGAAAGAAAATTAAGTGTGTATAATGAAACTAAATTAGGAAATTAGTAAAAAAAGATACTATTTAAATCATTTTTGAGAATGTCTGGCACATTTCAACAGATGGACTATAACATCCGTGTTTGTGAAAATCTCCTACTCCGAACGTGACGAGTCTTTCTCCACTGTTGTGCGCTGCGCCTTAAAGACGTGTTAATGTGCTTCCGAGTTGTAAATACGATTTACGTCCCGCCTGACACTGAGTCTCGCTACAGACGTGCTAACAGGCCTTTCTTAAGACCTGTTTAATGTCCACAGGCTTAGAGGAACGTCCAGGATTACCCCACGAGAATTCGTTAAGCCTCGTTTTCCGAACAGCACTAACAAATCCCGTTCCGCTTTCTCAGACAGTTGTCAATTGTGCGCCGCCGGCTTAAGTTAGAAACTAATTGGCTATAGAAGCTATCTTGAACGACCTATCAGCCCATTTATTTACGTATTAAGCTAACAGATTTGAACCTGTTTCTTCCAGCTTCAGAACGACCCCGGTGTAAAAATAAGTGTGGGGAATGTTGAAACAGCATCTTAAAACTACCTGGATATTTGAGATTAAATTCATCAGTACTATCGGGATAGTGTGCTAAACTGACTGAATTCGCTGAATATTATTTCCAGTTACTTTTTTAAGAGTATCGGTGGTTTCAGTTATAATCCGTTTAGTTAACAGAGGCGACTCAAGGTCAGTCTGGATACAGCGGTACATTCGGAGAGGGTGGGGGAGGGGTTAAACCTTGAGTCGCCAGTCCGGAGTGTACAGAGTATAATCTTCCATGACTTGCCGCTGAAAAACAGATTGAACAAGTGTAAATAGCAGTGAAAGTTTCAGTGCTGTCTGGATGTCCTATTATGAAATGCTGACGTTTGGACCGACTTGCTACAGTCTTTAAGTTTTTTTGTTTGCGGCTTTACGCCTCGTCGACGTCGAGGTTATTAGAGGGGGAAAGGACTGAGGGGAAGGATCGGGAAGAAATAAGGCCATGATCTATTGAGGAACCATCTGGCCATTAACCTCGAGAGATTCAGGGAAAGCATGAAAAAAACCGAATTCTGGAAGGCCGGACAGGGGTTCAAACCCGCGTCCTCTCAAAATGTGAGGCTAGAGCCTTACCGCACACTCCGTATTCTAGCCAGAACTGCACCTCTACTAATTCCGTAGAGCATATATATATATATATATATATATATATATATATATACAGGGTGTTACAAAAAGGTACTACCAAACTTTCAGGAAACATTCCTCGCACACAAACAAAGAAAATATGTTATGTGGACATGTGTCCGGAAACGCTTACTTTCCATGTTAGAGCTAATTTTATTACTTCTCTTCAAATCACATTAAACATGGAATGGAAACACACAGCAACAGAACGTACCAGCGTGACTTCAAACACTTTGTTACAGGAAATGTTCAAAATGTCCTCCGTTAGCGAGGATACATGCATCCACCCTCCGTCGCATGGAATCCCTGATGCGCTGATGCAGCCCTGGAGAATGGCGTATTGTATCACAGCCGTCCTCAATACGAGCACGAAGAGTCTCTACTTTTGGTACCGGGGTCAAAACAAGCACCGACGTCAACATTACCTTCCTGCAATTGGGCCAACTGGCGGTGAATCGAGGAAGTACAGTACATACTAACGAAACTAAAATGAGCTCTAACTTGGAAAGTAAGCGTTTCCGGGCACATGTCCACATAACATATTTTCTTTGTTTGTGTGTGAGGAATGTTTCCTGAAAGTTTGGCCGTACCTTTTTGTAACACCCTGTATACATGCTGGGAAATTTACTCTCTTCAGTTCGTGAGTGTATGTTAGAAGCAGTGTTATGTTTGAGTGATTGAAAGTATGCACGGTGTAGTGTGCTTGCGTGGCGACTGAATGAAAGATGAAGAAGATGAAGAATGGATAGCGTGTAGTTCGGTACCAGCCCATTCAGTCCCTTTATTCGGAAAGATATTTTTGTGGCCACCAAGTTTGACGTCGCTCATCCGATTGACGAATCAATATCTGCAGTACTTCGGGGATATTTGGGATTTAACTCGCACACTCTGAATCGTTTACCACCTCCTGTCCTACGCAGCTGCCAAAATCTGGATGACGAAAATTTCTTCTACCACTGGGACACCACAAAGTTGTCAAAACGATATGAACTAAATGTTTTGGCATGCACCTTTTCTCTAACGATGTAAGTGCAGAGTAGTTTTAAATCTTTAAGAAGACTAGGAATTCTGAAATTACTAATGATCTTTGCGGCTATGAGAACAGAAAAAGATAGTATAATGGTATAATTATGTCGTTATAAGAGTTTCTCAAGTGCAACAAATGTATTACAAAAATTGTTGACCCCACAACATTTTGGAAACTGGTGCAAATTTTTCAGTTAATTTTTAACCTGGTAGCATTCGAGGAGTATAGTATGGTTCTGTATATGAGTCCACACGACATTGTCGCCGCTGGATCTGGAGTGTGTATTAAAATTATACCGTTATCTAATTAACTATGACAATGAAGGGATCTACCTGTGATTAAGTACGTACATACGGTATACGCTCCCAGAATGAGTACTACGTAAACTGCTAAAATTTACATGACAAAAACCAAAGTATTATTTTAAATGTGTGCGAAGAAATTAGGAGAAAACGAAAAAAAAGGAAAAGTATTATTTAAAAAAGTCTTTGCGAGACTCCTGCAACTTCCATTCTTAACCCAGTAAGGAATAAGTTCGTTTCTGACGCTAACCAAATCTATTTTTGAAGAGCAGCCTGCAGAGAAAATTTATAGCGGTTGATCAGTGTCCGGTGTTATTAAATGAGGATTGGCGTTCTGGACTCCGTTACAGCAGGCGGTAAATAACAATCAAGTGTGAAGTGCGGGGGCGCGTGTGTGCCGCCTACACACTTTGTTTTATAAACTAGATAGTACACCATCACGAACAGACCAGCACACGAAAAATGTATCGCATGTAGGTGCATAAGTAGCAGTTCAAAACAAACAGGCAGCCTTTGTAGACACTAATTCAGTGGCAGGTATACCATTATTATTAGAATCTGTTCAGTCACCCGGCTTCGACTTTAATTCGCTGATTGTTCACATTCCTTCCTTTACCGCAAGTACTACTTCATTGCTCACCCTTTCTCGTTCGTCGTCCGAAAAAATACATCTTGTTCTTCTTGGTTTCTCTACATCTGTTTCCTCCACAATTTTCATTCTGAACACTTTCTCATTTGTAATAGCTTCTTCAATTATGCCTTATATATTTTTTTTTTTTTAGATTCGTTCAGCTATGCGACTTGTGACTTTCCTTTTCCTGGAAGGTGTTGGCCTTATTTGTCATCCCTCAGGTTCCATTCTGTTCTGGTGTCCACGTAAGGCGAGTCGTCTTTTCTCCATAGTGCTTGAAATCTTCTCAAGCCTTTCATAAGGCTTTTGATTTGGTCTCAAGAGGAAGATAAACCTATAAACGTAGTTTCCATTTTCATTGTTCTTTTCTCAGTCGTTGGGTTCTCGTTGTTGTTAGGAGTGAGAATCTCTTTAAACTCTTGAGCCTGTTTAATGTCTCCACATTAGGTCTTCATTGTCTAGCAATATTTGGCGTCATTCGTTTTCATTATATTGAGTAATCATAGCAAAAATGATCTCACATTTTCCACCTCCTCCGTGGGTAACATCGTAACGTAGGCAGTTTGTTTTAGAGGCGAAGTACAGTGTGGGGCTATTGCAACCTTTCGACAGCTATGGTAGCTCTGAATGTTACACTGGAACACTGAAATATGACTCGCGACGGGGCTCTGGCAAAGCCAGCCAGAGGTAGATTAGATGGACACATTCAGTTAGGCACGAGTCTTGGAAGAACTGGATCAAATGGCATCCGACCTGGCAAGAGAAAAAGAATACTTGATGATTTGCAGTTGGAACATGAATTTATTTATTTATCAGCCACTTTAAATGACGTACGAAAGAGTTATCTTTAATTCACGAGTATTTGTCATCAAAAATCTCTAAGAATGTGAAGCATAGTCACCACGACTGCTTCAAGACAGGTTGGTGACCCTCCCTCTTACCGGAAGGAACCTATTCTGACGGGGGAAGCTTAACTGCTGCCATCTGTCTGCGATTCGTGTAACTTACGGTTTCTGTGACAGGTTGTTTGTGAAATGTGTACTTCATGAGGAGGACATTGGGGACCGTCCCAGCATTCGCCTAGGTAATTGCTGGAAACCGCCTAAACCTCAATCAGGACGGGCGGTACACCGGGGCCTGGACTACAACCTGGTGCAGTGACAACACTGAGGGTGGATCATAAAAATAATAATAATAATAATAATAAATTTACAGAAATTTTCTCAGTTTTTTTAGCTTGTTTGTTGTTTCTCCTCTTTTCCAAGTTTCAATTATATGTATTATTTTTAAAAGATTTTTTGTGACGATCCATCATTAATTCTTCATGCCTGACCAGACTCAAAAAATAATCTCCACTTTGGTAATACAGTTAACTGAGAAAGCAATTTTTTTGAAATTCAACCCGTAAATGACAAAATTACGAGCAATCAAGGTCACGGGTATGCGATAGTTCAGAGTCAAGCCGCTAGGCTTCGCTGGCGTCGATAAAGAGTTATCACATTACCACTAGATAGCAGCACCACTTATCACAGGAATATCGATAAACCGCGTGTGTGTTCCTAGAGCAAGGAGGTTCTCGGATAGTATTGTTTCTGTCAGGAAAACATTTCGGTCGTTTTTAATTGTTTCGTGAGCAGTTGTAAGTGATTTTCTACGTACCTGTTTCAGTTGACAAATCTAATTACGCCGTTCTTCTTTCGTCCTAGTACACACCACGTATCTCCCTATTCATTCGCGAGATTTCGCATGGACCAGAGCTATTGTTAATTACTGTTCGCCTGGCGTACCGCGCGCTGTGAGACGACAGTCGCCTGCTGGCAGAGTCCCAGCCAGAGACGCCCACCCTATTCTCGGTCCACTATGGAGCGCGGAAAGAATGAGAATTTATGCTCCGGTTCTACACTCGTAACCTTTTCGGATTCGCTCGGTCGTGATTCCGGACGGTACGCAGTTAAATTCGCATTGAAATATGTGCCCGATAACTTTGGAAAGCAAACGTAGGTCCCATCCGCGTGACAAATCATTTGGTGAGCCCCTCCCGGCTCTCTGGCTCTGACACATTTAATGTTCGTTAATTCGATTGTTGAGAGGATGGTGCGCCCACGCTGGATGCTGGCGGTAAATGCGATTTATCATCAAATAGCGTAGCGGAATTGCACTCTCATCTACGCGATACTTACAATTTGAAAAATGTTACACTTTAAGAATAGTCCCAAATTTCTGTATTAAGTAACACTTCAAAAAACAACCGTAAGCTTCCAGATGATGAAATAAATAAGTAAACGTTTGAATTCTAGAATTATACTGTAAGTATACCGTTACAAATGTCTAGTTTACCTTCGCGTAATTTTTTCCTGAAACTTCCACCGCGAGAAATCGTGGTATACTTACAAAACCTGAGTGATATTACTGGTGTGACTTCTACTAGTACCCGATCAAATATATAATAAAATGATACAGTATATTAAAATAATTCAATTTGGTGTTCTAACCGTTTAAATATTGATCATTTTACATTTGACAGTAAGGAAACAAATTATAACAATTTACTATCCAAGAACATGTCTTCTTTAGGAAACAAGTTGTAGTGACTAGTTCTGTAAATCTATTTACAACTAGTGTAGAGGTTCTTAAAGTTTTGATTATCTCGCCCCCTTCCATCAAAAGAAAAATTCCCATGCCTCCACCCCCCTCCCCTCCGCCACAACATCATTATTAAAAAGTTAAATGCCTGTTTCTCAGTACTAACAGTGACAGCTCAGAGGTAACTCACTAAGTGTGTGATGTTACAATAAACTCTAAGAGGCGGTGAAGGAGAATTAATACTTCCGACGGTTCAAAGCTAGAGTATCGTTCACACGGGAGCTGACGCTACCTCCAACCTCGCCCCCCCCCAACCATTTTCCCGACCCAAAGTCTCTGCAGCCTCTAATTATATCGACATCTAGGAGGCATAAATACAGAAGCAAAATAAAAAAATAAGTTGTATTGCCCGTCAAATATGTGGATAATAGGCACATTTTAGGGGCGTTTGCATGTTGATAAGTAGTTTCATATTAGTGTATATTGTCAGATGACCATGAACCAGAAAGTATACCGCATCATGCAACATACGGTATCCTACTTCACCACTACTACAGGACAAGTTAAAATAAAAGAAGTGGTGTTTACCTATGTAAATTTTGCATGAGGAATAATATAATTTTTTGTTATTATTGATTATAATATAAGCCAGGGGTGGCCAACCCGCGGCCCGCTTGTAGATTTTTCCGGCCCGCGATATTCATCACACTTTTACAAAATATATTTATTTTATAATGGCCAAAGTAGTGAAAACCAGTGTATTAAAAAAATACATTATTTGTGTCCTTATATTAAAAATTTATTTCATTTATATTGATATACTTTTTATATTTTATTTTTAGTGTTATATACTCCTGTACAACGTGCGTTTAGTATCATTATTGTTATACATGTAAAATAGTAGTAAACACAGTAATAATAAATCATTATGTTTCTCAATTTTTCACTCCAAAAAATGTCTATTAGTGGGTCTAAATCTAATATGGGGATATATAATTTTATATCCGGCCCGCGAAGTTATGATGCATTACCAAAGTGGTCCGCAAGTTAATTTGGGTTGGGCACCCCTCATTTTAAGCAATCTAACACTGAGGATCCATGTGATAATATTTTCTTCTGATAAATTTAATTTTGGTGAAAATTCTGGAATGCCCAGCTTTTTTACGTCTTGCTGAACGTAACTTGTAATTGAGATGGTTAAGTAAACAAATTACCATAGAATAGAAAGATGTGAAGGAATGTAACAAGTATTTCGAAATATTTACTGCACAAAAATTGTGTCCTCAAAAATGCTTTGATGTTCTTTCTGAAATGTTCGTGTTATTTGCAACACTACAACAACTCAACAATACGCCTTCCAGACTCATTAATTTAGTTCTGCCAACATATCTGCATCAATGGGCTTATGATCACAGCTTAACACCCAAATATCCGCATACCCCTACGGTGAAAGAATCAAATGGATGAGTTGTTATCACCTACATTCGCGTTGACGTAAAATGTTTGTTAATACAGCTAATTTTAATTTACCAAATTCCAGGAGGCAGTTAGCTGTACAACGTTAGAAACTATAGCATTGTGACCTTTTCGCAGATAGTTCTCTAGAAATAAACAAAAAAAACATCACCAGGTTTCCAGTTAAAAATTTTATCATCTTTGACTACCTACAAATATTAAGGGGTTAACTAGAAAAACGACTATAAAATAAGTTTGGACGGCAAGTTGTATATTCGCACATCTAATACTTATAATGTTTAACACAGAAGTGAATTTATATTTCTGTCACCCTGTCTTATAGTTGAAGTAGTGAAAAATAGAACTAATTCGTCTAATCTATTACTGTTTCACGCTACTGCGTCCATATTTGCATTACTGTTGAGGAGTTTAGTAGCCTTATCGCAAGGAATTGATTTAAGCGATAGAGAAAGTGTAAAGAATGGCCGTTTGATTCGTGACTGTTTGTACGGCCTTTACGAAACCGTCACAGAATTGAGGCATAGATCGGACTGGGATTGGCTGGCAGACAGACGACATCGGTTTCGTATGAATTCATTGGAGAATATCTTCTTTCATTTAGGAGTGAGATGTAATACTTCGTCCACCAACCTATTTAGTTTGAGAGGAGAGATGACATTAGAGAAATAAGATGCCGTACTGATGCTTTATACGTATTATTCCTTTCCTCGTGTTGTTCGCGATTGGAATGCACAAAGACAGTTTTGGTGCAATCAATCATATTTGTAAAACGCAGTGTATGGTTGTAGATATAGATGAAACGTAACGTAATATGAAAACACTCGTACTGCTAATTGATACAGATAAGATGTTTAATTGAAGTGTACTGTACGGGCTGATCATTGTTACGAGAATCTGAAGCCACATAACAGACCTGCCGGTCAGAGCGGTGATTAATACGGGGCCCGTGCGACCGCAGCAGGTACGGGCGATCTGGTTTCCGTGATGGGCGACCCGCGCTCACGTAGGCGTACCGGGGCGTGCTAATTACGGGTTAGCACACAGATATCGGACAAGAGCTATGGCCGCGCAACAGGTAGAGATACGCCCCCGCGGCTTGGAGGCGACTCCCCGCTGCTCTCCACAACGCACCATGTTCCGCTCGGCTTCTACAATATATAACACGTTTCCAGGGGTAAAATATTAATAAGAAGGTAATTAAACCTATGACGGTGATTTAAAACAACACCAAGATTGTGGGGGGGGGGGCGGCAAAATGATCTTGCTTCAGTACGAGAGACATATCAGTAAAAAAACATTGTTTGGTTGCTGTGAGGAGTGAATATTTGTTTTATTATTTGGTGTCCTAAAAGTTATCAACGTAATGATTAGTAGAGTGGTCCCAGTTCCATGGTTACAACGACCAGTAGATCTTACAACTTTCTGTGGGATAATATGAAGAGTATGCTGAAAGATATTCCCGTAGTGATGAAGGCAAAAGAGTTGGATTATCTCTTTTAAGGAGTGTAAGAGGTATCTGAGTTGACACTCTTAATTCTCACATCCCGACCACACTTACTACTGTACGGCCAACAGCCACCACCACCGAGGAATTGAGACTTTTCCGAATTACCTGCCACTGTTGCAGAAATCAATCTAACTCTTCAGCAGGGATAGTAACGCATAGCACTCTTTACCATCGTTTATGAGTGACCACAGGGAGCAGCGTGAATGCGGCGTTGCCACGATCCAGGCCGAAGACCCATCAAAAACCTGGCCGTATAGCAAATATTTCTGCTAGTCCAGAGGTCAAAGCAGCCACTCAAATCTCTGCACCGCCGATGTAGACTGTGTAATGAAATATGAGGCCAAAGTTCTGAACTTCTTTTGTAGGTTTCTGCATGATGTGTTGAGTTTTCTCGACGAAATGTGTAACGTTAACAAATTGTCATATCCGAACCATCTTCTTAACATAGATGACCTATAGGGTCAAAAAGATGCTTTTCCAGATATTGACTCCCTCCCGAAACGAGTCGTGGGACCCAGGATTTGAACCTGGGCCCGTTGTATCACCCCGATCCAGTATGGCGGCACCTTAAGACACTCAGGTAGTATTCTGATTGGAATTAATACTTATAATAACACTTATTATTAGTATTAGTATAATGATTTAAAATGATAACAGAAATTATATGGCACTTAGTAAAAGAACTTTTAATAAAATAAACAGCTGTAATGATGAAAATCAGATCCCAAAATTTCTGCAAAATTGATTTTGATGCAATTGATGTAGATAAAAAATCTGTCTGTACCGTTAAAAACAACGCATGAGCAGACAGTGGTTAGGTACCATATGTAAGGAGATATTACTGTAATAGACCGGCTTTTACGGCTTACGCCTAATCCTATGTTATCGGACTTTAGAGAAGAGTTTGACAAGCCTTTGAGATCTTTGCTAACTATTCTAATCGTCTTCTTTCTAGAAAATATCTTTTGTCTTGAGACGTCTTTGCATTGCGAATCTAAGTAATAGTTTGTGTGCTGCAGAAATGTGTTATTTGTCCGGAAATATAACTCCATCCCATTATTACGTTGGAGAACGAAATGCAGGAAAAGGGCAGAGCCTATTTATTGCCTAACTGAGAATTTACCTAATAAGTGAAGGTAGGTGACTATAACCTCAATAATCTCCATTTATCGATCAGCAAGGATAATTCCTGCTGGCTTTCATAAATAATAGTTACTGACCTGGCTGCACATATTTCGCGTATTTGAATGTTAGAACATGTTAAACTACTGAGGAATGCCGAACTGAACATAAAGGAAGCATGGTGGTGAGGCAAGACTAGCGAGATACGGTTTAGCCAATTGTTAACCCATCTTGCCTGAGTAGTATCGATCGACAAAGTTAGAATGAGTTTTCCCGCCGTGAGTACAACCCCTCGGTTATAAGTCATTGATCCGGTGAAACAACCCCTGTGTCAGCTAGTAAGCATTCTATCGATAAACAGCTCCTGCTGCCGTTTGCGCCTGCAGAACCGGCCTGACTTGAAGCTTAACTACACAAAATATTACGTCTAACTAAAAATTCTAATTACTAGTTACTCTCCAAAACAACCTTCACATTACCTACCAACAGCGAAATACGTCCATACTGTAAAGTGGATTACGTTCATGATACCCGAATCCTGACCAAGTTCGCTGTCTGGCGTTTGACTGGTTTTTAATAAATTATTATCGTAGGATACTTCACAAACAAGGTATGGTAGTTAGTGCTAAAGAGATCCTGATCACCATATTCGTTGTCAAAAACATACGCTGGATCCTAAACCACGCCGTAGTCCGTATAGAATGAGCTCGTATTCATCCGTCAGATGGGCACAATAAAATTGGCAGCGTCTGATGTCTTTCTGAAGAACGGGCCTGAATATACCGGCGGCACGGATCACCTTCTCAATACCTACACTCTCACGTGACATATTACTCATTGCCTAGACTTCCACGATTGTTGCCTTGGTTGTCCGGATGTAACCGCGTCAGTATTTAGATACTTGACGTTTCAGCCGTCATTCTGTGGGTTACATTAGAGGACTACCATACACCCCAGCGATCCCAAGCTTGTTAATCCTCTGATAAAAGCCACAGGATCATGGCTGAAACGTCAGGTTTCAAAATATTGGCGCGGTTCCACCCGGACAACCAATATAACGACATATTTTACACTCAGTGCTTATAGCCATCTTCAGATATACCATAATACCTACAAACAGAGATTAACGGGTGAGAGACTGCCATTCGAGAGGACGTAGTTTCTAATCCCTATCCCGCCATCAGGTTTTCTGTCATCCATGGTGTCACGAAATCACTCCTAGCGAACGCTGGGATGGTTCATACTAAAAGCCATGTCCTAATTTCTTCATGTTCCTTGCCCCCTCGTACCTTTTCTTTAATGACCTCGATATTGATGAAGCGTAAAACCTGAAGAAAAAATAAACCTGCAAGTTAGAGACACTGAGCACAGGTTGCTGCCACACAACCTCCGTTTCTGACGTAATACGACTCCTGAAGGAGGCTAGGACCATTCTTTTCGCTTAACACATTGAAATCAAGGTCATTAGAGCTAGGAGTATTTACGGGAAACCATAGAAAACCGAAATACGGATGGTCACACCAAGAGTTGAATCTACGTCATCCAGATTGCCAGGCCGAATTTTAACAGCTATCCCACAATACTCGATTATGGGACCTTCCTTGAGAATAGCTATATCGTATAACAGGTAAATGCTATAATGGATGTGGAGTACTTCTATTACTGCAAAATTTATTCTGCAGAGAAACGCAAAGCTGATGTTACATAATTCACATTCTATCTTTCTCGATCACATAAACTCAAAGAATGTCACTCCGGCAACACGACTGTCACAGCCTGGTCTCATACCTGATGCATCGCCTTGCTCTATTCATGGTTCACCTCTGTGCCTGATGCACAAGTATTGGGCTTCATCCTAGGATGAATTCTCGTTCGTGGCCCTGTTGCTCAGAGCTTTAGCATCCTCCGCGCTGCAGTCTCATCATAAATACTTCATCCGACGTGTATTACGCAGAGCGGCTCCAAGAAAACATCTGCTCAGCCGAGATTTGGAACAAAAAGGACGATACGTACCGGCTCGGGGGCACCATTTGCAAAACGCGTACATTTTTCATGTCCGGGAGGATTACTTATTTAGAGTCCGGGTGGACGGCAGTTGTGGAAACTTGGCCACATGCAGCAGACTGTGGTCGATACGGCACGCCCCCCTCTTGCCTTATTTATGCCGGCGCCATGCCAACTTCCAAACTTCCGAATTCTCCATCAACTGATTTATGCATCATCCCGCTCAACCATTCAGGCACATTTTTACAGATTCTTGGACTTACTTTCACGCAGTAAAGAAATTGGTCACGGAGGAGACACGTACATTTGTAGACATTAAAAATTAATCGTTCTTTTCTACTGACCTGGTGACAGAGTTGCAGGTTGCAGCTCACTAGGTTAAAACTCATAACACAGGCAGCGTGAGAGGCTATGAAAAATACCGATAACCAACTAAGAAGTTGTGACAAAAGAAATACCTTTCTACATATTAAAATCCCGCTCTTTGCGTCCTTTTTTCGCTTCTGCTTCCACAACAGACAGTGAGAGGTAAACAGAACACACACTCTTTAAAGCAGACTCGCAGTGAGAAAATGAGCATTGGTCCTCCGCTTGCCGTTATAATGTTTTATCTCTGGCTCCATTTTTGTGCTAAGTACAAATATTTCCATAAAGCGTATCGAAAATGGCGCTAATTTTTATTGTTATGAAAAAGTTTCTAAGAAAATCATTATTTCAAAAACGAATAATCACTCTTTTGATGTATTTCACGATATCTTATGTTTCATGTAAACTTTCCCTAAGTTTTTGAAACTTTCTAGTTTCTTATCTTCTGTCCAAAAATTCTTAGGTTATGTTGTGACTGGATCTAGTAACTGATACTGCGAATAAATCTTAGACATCAGATACTCTCCTCCTCACACTAATTTTTTTCCATTTAATCGTCATAAATAAATAGGAATGAACATCGCATATTCCTCTGACTCGCATTATAATTTTTCTCTCTCTGCATTTCTTATTTGTGTGCAGTTACTTCACCAACAAACTATTGCCATTTAGCTCGTGTTGCTCTTCCTTTTAACAATATAATGTCTAATAAAATCAAATGCAGTTATTTATTTGCAATTTCCTTGTTAGCCAAGTAGTGCTGTGGCTGCGGCCAGTGTGTCTATCCCTTCGGGCGTCATCGCTCGCCGAAGGTTGCCGAGCCATTGAGTTGACGTCCAGTACCCTGGCACAACGCATTTTATTAAAGTGAATACCCTCTGGGTCGTGGTTTAAGATACTTCGGCAGACTTATATGGCTAATAGGTGCAGATTACAAACGGAAATCAAACTTCCACAAAGCCAAGAAAAAATGTCAACATCTTGGTAAAATTTCTTCGAGGGCTATCTTTTGGTTGTTCATTACAACGTTTCGGCGTCAGACTAAATCCATTTTTAGGGTTATTAAGTCACTCGAGTCTAACCAAGATATTGGTGCTCCATTTTAAGTGTATATAGAGTGGAAATAATGAATGTAATCATAGTACGAGGTTATGCATGACACCAGAGGCTACACTGAGATCTAAACAGTTTCTTTTTTGTTTAAGGCAGTAATCGCTGATATGATACGTACTATACCTACCGACTACACCTGTATAAATAACTCTCATGTTATATATAGATGATCAATGGACTTGCTCTCATTGTCCACCACCAAATATTGTATTGTAAAGCATGTTAAGGCGTCAGCCTAAATTTCATTGTTCCTCAGTTAATTGAATACGTCCTGCAAGATTCCGGAAACCGACTAAGCATATTACTCAAAGTTCCTTTTTTTTCCGTAACATACCCGCTAGAATATGTCAGTCCTGAAAAATTTATATTTGCGTATTGGGTAGCTCAACGGATGTTTTCAATTTTTTTTTATATGCTGTTTCAAAGTGTCAGCATATTTCATATTTCTATTAAGAAGATGTTTTCAGGTTTAAATGTTACCTTCAAATAAAATTTCATAGATAGTTTTCAATTATTGATCGCATGTGTACACGTAAGTATTTGATAAATTTTGGTAATATCTTAAAGTTACATTTTTGTTAAATTTTCTGAGAACGGTACATCGAGTGGTAACGCTCTGGTCTCGCATTCGGGAAGACGTGGGTTCGATTCCCCATTTCGGTTTTCCACGGTTTCCGGAAATCGTTTCAGGTGACTGCCGGGATGGTGCCTTCAAAAGGCCATGGTCGATTTCTTTCCCGTTCCTTGCTCGATTCCTTTCCCACCTCTAATGACATTATAAATAAATAATGAATATAACAATGATAATAAAAGCATAAGTTTTAATTGTTTAACATAAAGATTTGGTCTTGTAAACCAAAAATAACAATTGCTAGAGACTTATGAGACATTCATACGATAAATAGGTAATACCCTCTTGAAGAAGAATTTTTTTGCTTATCTGTGTTATGATAAGTGAGTGTATAATGAACTCAATTTTCGTTTCAAATATTTTTTGAAATTATATACAAATTCCGTCCATAATCTGAACAATCAGTAAGCTAGTAACATATTCCGTATTTGATAATCTTTCTTGCCTGACATTGCAAAGTTACATTTTTATTTAAAAGGATATTAGCGAAGATTTGTATAACAATTCATCAAGCTCGTAAATTTTTTAGAAAAATAAAACCTTTCTCAAAAGAAAACAAGCGTTACACATTATTAATACTATTTTGACATTTTCCTTAAATTTTATTTTTTTCCGTCATCAGTGTGTCGGCTGGTTTGATGCAATCCTCCATCTCTTCCTATCTTGCGCTAACGTTTTCATCTCAACATAGTCCTTGTAGCCAGTGTCGTTGCCTACGTCCTCCATTATATGCTTAATATATTCTAAGGGCGTGCATAAACTACGTGGGGGAGTTTGTTGCAAAGCTACGCTGGGCTATGTGGGGGGAGAGACGGTTCCGAGCCAAGCCACGTAACTTTTCTTTAATATTATTTGTAACGTTATTTTAAAACGTACAGGACACGTAACACCATGTGAGTATTTATTTCCGTCATTTAATTATCTCCGTATGTAATTTACGATTGTCTGACCAGAGAAAATACTAGGCACAAAATGTCTTCTGGAATCAATGGGGAAAAAAACTATGTGCCACGCGGGGAAGAGGGGGGGGGGAGTAAAGGCTAAAGTCACTTCAAGCTTCGTGGGGGGGAGGAGGGAGAGGAGGGGTTCAAGTGGGCAAAATTGGGCAACGTAGTTTATGGACGATCCCTAATCTCTGTCTTCCTCTGCAATTTTTATCTTTGACTGTTCCCCCCACTAAAAATTTAACCTATTCAGCATTCCTTAAAATATGATCCACCAACCTGTCTCTTTGTTCTGTAAGACTCTTCCACAAACTTCTTTCCTCAATCACTTCCGAAACACTTTCATTTCGGATTTTATGTGCCCTCTTAATTTTGAACATCCTTCTATAATACTTCATTTCAAATGTTTCAGTATCCCTTGCTTGTTGTGTTTTTTGTCTGGAGTGATGGACTGAGCCCACCCTACCCCGTCGACAGTGAGGATGAGTAAGACCGAGAGGAGTGCAGTCCCATGGGCACGCGACGCAATGCTGCAGGGAGGGCTCCTTGTCCCGCCACAATGCCGAATAATGTAATCTATATGTTAATACTGGCGGGCGCATGCCTATGGATTAGCCGGTGGGCGCGGGGGTGGCCGTGTTTAATATTGGATACCGATACTGAATCACCATGACATCACGCGGCGCGACTCTTTCAATCTGCACCCAGCCCTCGCTGCCGTCTTAATGGCGTCATCATTTATTCCTCGTCCGACACTCTCATTGCACTGCCGGCCAATTTCAATATTGGTTGCAGGGAGGGTGGTGGGGCGCCTGCTGTTTGCGTTTTCTCAGCTATCATTGGTCGGTCAAGTTTATCAGCATGAGGCTTACAGCAAGGCTGGAGTGGCTTATGTGAACCCCTGATCATATCCCAACAGACGGTCCACATGACTAAGGGGATTTCTGAGGTGATTTATTGCCTGTGTGTTGTCGCGTAACTTAACACCGTTATAGTTGTAGCGTGTCGAGTATTACAGACATGACTAATGCACAAATATGTGCATGTCATCATAGTAAGAACCATTCAAGAGTAAATCACGAACTCAAACAAAAATTTTAAATGCTCGCCTTCCTTTTATATTTACTTAGCAGTTCCTGGCTCCAATTTTCATAGCCAACATAGACAACATCCACGTTATACTTATACCAGGTGACTAAGTACTGACAATGTCATATTAAGAGCTCTCGCAGAAACTCCTTTCATTATTATTATTACTCCGCAATTCATCATATGTGGGTGATGGAGGGTGCGTTACAACTAACCTAATGTGTAATTGTTCATTTATGCATGGGTAGGGATATACGGGATATGGCAGGAGGCGCCCATGGGCTACTTTGAGGAACCATCCCGACATTCGCTTAGAGCGATCTAGGAAAACTATGGAAAACCCAGCTCAGTATAGCCGGAGAAGTTTCTCCAAACCTACTCCTGTTGGATTCTAAGTTCTTTCGCTCCACAAATCCTTCCATTCCATTTCCTAATCGCTCGCGGGAAAAGTGAGTATAGAAAAGAATCGCTCCTGGCTCTTGATTTCTCTTATTTTCTCGGTCATTGCTAGATTTTTTTAAACTGCTTTATGCCTCTTAACAGCGAGGTCTTTAGAGACGTGAAAGGATGGGGGGCAAGGAATGGGGAGGAATTCGGCCATGGCCTTTTGAAGGAAGCATCCCGGCATTTGCCTGGAGTGATTTGGGAAACCATGGAAAACCCAAATCTGGATGCCCGAACGGGGATTCGAACCGCCGTCCCCCCGAATGCGAGACAAGAACGCTAACCGTTACACCACCACGCTCGGTTCCTAGATATGAATGTTGCTGGTAGTAATATGTGTTTTTTGTTATCCTGGAGTAGGTCTGTCGTGAATTTTTCGATTAGCTTCCGTCGAGAGCAACGTCTTTGGTGTTCCAGGTCTTCCCAACCTGATTCCTTCAACATCGCACTTACGCTTTCCCTCCAACTATAATTATATAGCTGTCATGAATCGGGCGACTCTTCTTGGACCTGCTCCAATGTCTCCATTAACTGCTTTTGATGGGCGCCCCATACAGAACGACAATATTCTAAGTGAAGTAGCAATAGTGCCTTGTATGCAATCGATTTAACTTCCTCAGTACACTGTTTTAAATTACGGTTCACAAATCGGAGCTAATAGTTTGCTTTCCCAATCATCTTCTCAATCTGTTCATTCCACAGAAAATTATTACGAATTGTTACCCCTATATATTTGGCGGGATCTACCGTTCTAAGGTGAGCGTCACTATCTGTACATTCAGAGCTAAATGTGTCACTTTTTTACTTATATGCATGACTTGGCATTTTTATTTATTTATTTTTTTAGCGTTAACTCCAGCTGCCAATCTTTGCACCAAGCGATTATTTTCTTAACTTCGGCTTGTAATAAAGCACAGTCGTCCTTGAGTTTTTATTTCACAATAAATAATAGAATTATCGGCAAATGGTATTTTTCCCCCTTTAATACTTCTTTGTCCATCCAAATAACCATTACCTTCAATGACTACGTCCAGCGTGAACAGACTAAATAAAGCAATTTTGACGCTGGAATCTATTTGCATCTGTTCATAGAAAAACAAAGGACTAAGTTTCCGCCACAATGTAAGCCAAAATGTGAGCAAAAATGAGAAGATTGGATGATTTAGAATTCATGATTACTCCGAGAATTTCTGCGTGTCATAACATTTCGTTGCTCAGTTTTTGAAGAAAAAGCTCCAGTAAGTAAAATGACTTTTCAAACGGAAAAATCGGTCCCGGAACAGAATGTCTATAGCAGGAATCTGGAGCTAAGGTATGGAAGTTGTTTGAGTCGTCCATACATTGTGGATAGTCTATAAAATCATGGAATCTTAGTGCCGAGCATTGGGGGAGAGCGGTAACGCTCTGGCGTCACATTCGGGAGAACCCGGTTTCCAATCCCAGTCCGACCATCCAGATTTTGGTTTTCCATATTTCCCAAAATAACTCTAGACAAATGCCGGGATCGTGACTTCAAAATTCGCCAAAAACCTTCCCGTTCCTTGTCCTAAGTCCTTTTCTGCCTCTAATGACTTCGACATCGGTAAGTTGTAAAGCCATAAGCAAAAAAAGAGAAATATCTTTGTTACGTAGTGACAAGGATATGATTACTTGGATTGTAGGTAATCGGTGAGATAAATTGGACGCAACGGTGAACTTTAGAGAACATTATGAAAATTGTAAGGGGGAGTTTTCTTTGCTCAATGTCTGGAAGCGTACAGATTTTTTTTTCCTTTATCTAGTTTGCTGTCTTTTCTTTACATTACAATACATTTGCATTCATCCAATATTCGCATTATTGGTCACCGGACGAATGAGTTGGTTCACTGTTACAACTCCAAATAAAACACATTTACTGAAACTGGATAATGCACAGTGCGTGGCAACATGAAAATTCATCCACATTTCTACAAATTATTGTTAAGCTTAATTACTGCGTTTTTCTTACTCGAAACAACCAGTGCTCTAATACCACTTCCTAAGAGTGCATATGAAACGCTAAAGGGGTCTACTAAATGGATTATGACTTGTAATTGGAGGATGAACTACAATAATAGCAGGACGAAGTTTCCTCATAGTGAGGAAATTTTTCTTACTAAATAAATCATGCACTTTTCTCCACCAACACTACCAGCTCCCGTATTGTAGGTCCTGAAAGTTACAATGGCCTGGTAACTAAAGAAAAATAGTGTTTTTGCATATGGTAAAACTAGAATTCCTAAAGCAGTAGTTCTGGAACTATTTGTTGAGTGTGGGCATTAGTGCAGTACATTAGTGACCTCTGTTACAAGATGGAATGAAGACAAGGCAGATAAATATCAGAAGGCTTTCCATTGTTACAGATCTTGTTAAAATTGGCATAAGACTGCTCTATGCATGATCTTTGAAAAGCTCAATTTATTTAGTTACATTTGTTAGTAGCCGTAACAATTTAACCCATTGTATTTTGGAATTGCGCAGGGTTACGTCGAAATGAAGAAGACGTCTGGAGTATCGGATGTGACCACCAACTCTATGACTCAACCGAGCCACGTCAAGTGTCGATTTAGTTTAATCTGCTTATCGTTTCACCTCCGAAACCTAAGACCACGAGAAAACTTTCAAGTGCGAAAGTGTAAAGGTGACACAGGGAGGTCGCTTGTATCAGATCCCGCAGGTCTTCAGAACAACCACAAGTTAGTACAACAGATGTAGACACGAAGGTTTGCAACGTCTAAATACCTTAAATTTATGGAGAACTCTAATAATAGTATAAGTATCAGGTTTCTACATTTAACAAAATTTTGTTTCTGAGGACGTAACTTTCAATGGAATAACAAGTGAAACCTGTAAGATATCTTATGTTCTTAATAAGATTACTCCTATTACAACTCACATGAAATGTTAATAGAGAATGTTGGTAGCAGTGACTTTCGTATTTCCGAATGGATACTACTCGGGGAGGAGTCGTCAGTATGAATATAAACATTCTATGAAACGGATCGCGGAGTGTAGCAAGTCTGAATGGAGCAGGCTTTAAAAATAGTGATGAGATAACATTTTAGAGATTAGTTAGATTAAGTGGTAGGATGCACAGCATTTCTGGTCTAGGGAATACTGAACAATTAGCACATAAGCTGTCAATGGAGTTACTGGTAGGTTTTGTAATAAACAAGAGATTGAAGAAACGAGTGATTTATTATGAATTTACTGACAATATTACTTTTTTTGAGGGGAGAATCTAAGCCTGCACCAACCACATTAATACAAGTGTACAACTTCAAAAGAGGATGACGGCAAAATAGAGCAAATATACGACGAAACTGAAGGAGAAGTAAATGAATTCTGCTATTAGGAAGTAAAATTACAACTGACCACAGAAGCAAGAAAGATGCTAGACATAGAATAATGCTAATGAAAAGAGCCTTCCTGAAAAGGAGACATATTTCAGATTCAAATATTCATCTAGGACAGAGAAAGGAATATCTAAGCTGCTGTGGATGTATAACACTGACGTTACGGTAGTGAACATGGACTTGAGGAATACTAGAAAGTAGGAAAATTGAAGTATTCGAAATAATGTTATAGAAGGATGTTTAAAATTAAGTGAATAGATAAGAGAGAAATGAACGTATGTTACAAATGATGGTCGAGGAGAGAGATTTGTGAAAGAGTCTCACAGAAAGAGACATAGGGTGTTGGGTCAAACATTAAGCTGTGCGTCATACTAATAGAGAGAGTGCTGACAAAAAAAAATAATTTGATCTTCTAATTGCGTTAGTCCTGAAATTTGTACTTTATGAAAAGAACTGCAGACCTTGAAATTCCGTCATGACAACAGAAATGAGAGCAGAATGAACTGAAAACTAACATTTTTACGATGAAATTTGGTTTGGATAACACATGTAGCTGCGATAATGTGTCATCTGGATTGAAAAAGCAGACAGCTTTACAGTTTCCCTAAGCTACACACTACATCAAACCAGAAACTGGTTGTATGGCAACCAACGTTCTTCATATTTTATTTTTAATAGACTCTAAAATCCAGGAAGGGCAGTGTTAAATTAATAATCACTTCATGTGTTATATTAGACATGGCGGTACATAAAACTGAAAACGTATCGTAGATTCCATTGCGGTGAGATCAAAGAGATCAGTTATTTGTTCTTTATGAAATTGATAGCCTGAGAAACTCATTATTGTCGGAATTACCCGGAGTAAGAATTGGAGGAATGAAATGAATAGGAACAGTAATAGGTTTAACAGCAGCACATTACACGGTCCGATCCATAAATTGGTCATTAAATCACCGAGTGCAGGCGCTGGGACTGCGAGACCGGTCGGATTCCCAACAGAATGAACTCTCCGAACCTCAATAGTTCATTCACAAAGAGAAAACTATTTTGCAAAAGAAAAGAATAAAACTGATTATATTTAAAATCATACAGTCTCGTGAGGTATCTTTAGATATGCGTGTGAAAGGTGTTACAAAAACAGGAGTGTTTATAACAGTTTCCTCATAGGCGTATAAAGAAATAAGACACAAAGGCGACAGCTATAATTTTGTGGCACATATATGCTCTCCTACAACCCATACCTTTTCGTGTGTTTTTTGATTGTTATGTTGGAGCTAAATAACATTAACAAGTGTCTTTGCTAACTACAGGAGCTGATAGCATCAAGTAAATAAAGTTGAAAGTTAAGCTTCTTTAATTTGTACTCGTAAGCCAAGGAAAGCGTCTATTCATCAAGAATGGTTGACTGTAATTCTATGTTTAACTTCCTTTTTTTTTTCTCACTTCTTAGATACGAGTTAATTTTATAAAGGTGCCCTCAATATGAACAAACTGTTAGCTTCGTATCAGGAGATGACTTTTTTTTATGTAGTAAAAAAAAGTTTGAGGCTAATTCTTGACATTTCTGTCAATTATCAAAAAAATCTTCCTTGCGTCTCTGTTGTCTAACGTCATATGTCGCAAATCACAATCATACTAAAGATAAATTGAATCGGAGACAGCGATCATGTAAACTGAAAGAAAATGTTGTGAGCAGAGATCCTATAAAGAGTGAGGCTCACAGTAAAGTAAATTCGTGTGGTCTTGCGACCTGGTTATGGTGTTTCGATTTGCTGCACATTCCTCCTTTCTCATGACTGGATCTACGGAATGTCGTGGCTTAGCACATACGATCAAACACAAATCTTAAAAATTCCTTAAGAGTAACCGCCTTACCAAAGTGAGCCACGAGACCAATAAGGCTCGCGATGGCAGTTATTATCGAACACGGTATGGGTAAGGCGAATGATCATAGTCCATTTCATCGCGGGCGAATTGCCGGAGTCCATTAAATGTGTAACTTCACCCTGGAAATAGTGTTTACACAGCGAATTTCACGAGCCACTGTGAAGGTTGTACCGCCAGTACGTCAATTTAGAAGAAATTATTCCTGCAGGTCTTAGTGCCGTGGACATGAACGTGTGGACTAATCAGGTCTCGGCACACAGCTCACATCGTAATAGCATAGAATAGCCTCAGTGGAACAAATCAGTTGGCAATTTAATGCTGGTATAAATCAACGTGCAAACAGCCACACCATCCACAACCATCACCTCGCTATGGGTTACTGAAGTCACAGTCTAACAAGAACAACTGTGTTGATCACAGTGTATAAAGATTATTATGGTGGTGTATACTTGAACAAAAAAAATGCCGCAACGATACGAGGTTCTTCATCACTACCTACCTGGAAAATCCAGGGATTTTTTCTTGTGTGGGGATTCGTAAAAAAGCTAGTGTTTTTTCTCCATAACTGCCGGTTAACATGGACTAACTAAAAATGAGAATAACTACAGCCATCACATCTGTAACATTAAGATATCCTGTAGTGTGTGACGAGTTTTAATAGAGCAGACATAATTAGCAATTAATTATTTTATTAAATTTATAAATTTACAGTGTTTTTTAAGCGATTGGTAAATCAAGTCTGTAACCATTTTCGTTTTGCAGATATAACATTTAAATTTGGGATAAAAATACTAATAAACGGCTAAGTTTGGTCATCGTGTCCGCATCACTGAGACGTCACGTACCAGACCTTCGTTGCTGGTTTAACAATGACCAGAGATGTTACTGTATTGTAGAGGATATGAGTGTTTTTAATAACAGTTCTGTTTAGATAAGCGTCCGAGAAGGAATGAAATGCCAGAACACTGAAACAAAGGTACACGCCGCGTTTAAGTGAACACATTGATTATTAGTTGCTTATTACGTAGATGCTTTCGTTAAATTTTTTGCCCACTTGTATGTAAGATAAAAGCTTTAATTTTCGAGAAGCAATGTTAGTAGAAATTTTGATTAGATTGAAATTTAACCAGGGTCAATTGACAATTGGCATTTGGCGTTACAACATAAAAATTTAAGCTTTTTTATGCATGTGATATTACTTAGTTTGAACGAAAGTAGTTCCACACTGATCGCGATCTATGGGACCTAAACCGCCATTAAAATTAATATTATGCAGCATAACTTATGTTGTTACTAAGCGGTATACATATGTTGTTAAGATTTATTTTAAATTTCCTTCTGTTTTCACTGACACCATATTAGTGTGGTCATTACTTCAGCCGCATGTAATTATTACCAAATGTGTTAGCTTTTCAAACGTTGTGGTATCGATCCTTATCACGAAAATGAAGGATATGAGGACGCTTGAATATTTGTGTCAAGTTTATATCGTGATGCATGCTGTCACTAACATTCCAGTGAATATATTAATTCACATTATTTTATAACAATTCAGGATGACAAATAAAACTTCTTTTTTTTTTCAGCGTAAGACACAAGAAATTGCATCAAGCGTTATTTTATAACAATTCTATTTGGTTAAGCAACTGTGATAAATAACTTGCCAGAACACTTCAATAAACCCATCATTTGTGGTGGGCTTTGGGAGCGTGCATAAACCACGTAGCTCCATTTTGGCCTCCTGTGAACCCCCTCCCCCTCCTCCCCACGTAGCCCTACGTGGCTTTTAGCTCTATTTCCTCCCCCCCTCCCCCCCACGTAGCAAGTAGCTTTTTCCATTTTGATTCCAAAAGCCCTTTTGTACTGTTTTCTGTTGTCAGACTATCTTAAATTGCATACGGAGATAATTAAATGACAGAAATAAATAATCACATGCTGTTGTGAGTTCTGTTCCTCATTTTAACTGTGAAAAATGATATGAAAGGAAAGCTAAGTGGCTTGGCTCGGATCAACCCCCCCCTCCCCCCCATGTCCTCTGCTTCAAATGTGAGTTGTAATTCTGAGCCGTGCTACGTAACAATCTAATGAAAACTTTCAGTAACATTGATGCTAGAAACTTAAAGCTATTATCTTACATATCTATGAACAAAGAATTTAAGGACTATTTCTATATATCAAAAGAATAGTAGGTGAATGTAAGCATCTAATGATTGATATGTCGATTTAAACGAAACACTTACTTTTATTTTAGAATTCTTTCAGTTAATTTATTCGCGGTTGCTTAGAAATGTTATTAAATAATGTGCATAACCAATAACAATGGCATAAAGGCGACGTCATTGCGCGACGTCATAGTGTGACGTCATGGCGTGACAGCTGACGTCATAGATGACAGAGTTGCTTATTATAATATTAGATAGATAACCCGGTGATTTAAATATTCCTCTACAAATAACAAGACAAAACCGTACTACAACATTACAAGACTGGCAACAGATAAGATGTGAGTATTTTCCTGTCGCATAGGTAATGAATTGAAGGGGGGCTACACTGCAGTGTTGTTAACTCCCCCCTACACATACTTAATTGTGAATTACAGAGCACTGAAGTAGACACGGAGGCAGGGGTGCCATTTTTCTTCTCGCTGTTTACGTCACCAACCCGCTGTGACCCCGCGTCTGGAAGTTTGCTTCTGGCGGAAAGTCAATAACTTAATTAAGTACTGGTAGACCCGGCTTGCAACGTTTGCAGGAAAGAAAATTGCCATGTCCGTCACAGGACGAGGGAAAGCGGGTCCTTGCATAAATCTCCAAAAGCCCCGTAATTGGTTTTTTTGTCGGCCGGATTTTAACTAAGTGGTACAGGCAAAGCGCTTTAAGAGGATAAAACATGGCCGCCGTGCCGGACGGAGAGGTAAATCTGCGCCGGGTTTCTGTCCTCCCCGCTAACGCTATTTACCGGCGTTTAATGTTCTGCCTCAGTGACAATTACGGTGGGGCCGGATATGCACTCGTAAAGCCCGACTCGGCCGCGTCCCGTCCCGGTAATTTATCGCCCTCCCCTGCGACATGGTCCTCCCCCGGGGAGACCAATTCCCACATCATATCTCCGGCCGATAGCATCTCTACAGAGGAGATTCCTTTGCGAGGTGCCCCATCGCTCGTCCCGCTGTCACCACGACCCGGACGAGATAACAGAGCCTGGGAGGTCGGCTCGTGCTCTCCTAGCCTCCAAACAAACTCCGTCATGTTTTAATACATATTCGGATTCCAGTAGTTTAGTATCTAGTTCTGCACTCTTTGCTTAACACTGGTGTCATCCTGAATCGTACGGCTTTTAATGGCGTGAGACCAAAGACTAACACAGCTTTTTGAAGTGAAATTTCTTTATGACGTCAGTTGGTATATATACATCCGCCATCATTACTCACTGATACACGCACCAGTACTTTTAGTTGCCTTTATTTGTTCATTAATTGTTTTTTAGTTTATTTATATTCGTTCAATGTAGATTATTTCATTAACTTCTCTGATCATTGTTAAATTAAGAAAAGAAATATGGAATCACGTTTACATCGCGATACATTGAATAATTAATGTGCGTGCGATGAAAGCTTTCATTTTCGTGCAGAAATATTAGCGTTGTCTTTACAACAAGGGAATGACTTATTTAGGTTATGGGACAGAAATCGGGTTTAATTTTAGTTATCAGCGAAACTTTTTGTTTTTAGATTTTTTCAGGTTTTAAAATGGCATAATCTGGAAATCAAATAGAATTCCAAAATTGAAGTCTCATCCAACATAAAGCTCTAAATACAAAATACAGACTAATGTGATTCAATACTCTATAGTTTATGGAATTGTTCTTTAAATTTTTAATAATTTTCATTTGCTTACGAAATTAACTTATACAAAGTTTCTAAATTAAAAATGGTTAGAAGATAATATCGTTCGTCCAGCCAAGTGCGAAAGAAACATAATAAAAATCGAAGAATATACCAAAAATAAACCACAGAAAAAATATACGGAAAAAACTGTGAATAACATTTAGAAGTTTTGTTTCTTGCGCGTGTATATACTAATACAAGATCAATTTTTTATTTATTCATTGGTTTCCGGTGGACAAGCCGTTTCATCAACCAAAGTTTACACATGTTAAATCAAATTTTTCAGATATCATGCAAGTCTTTGCCGAGATATTGATCTGGGAATCACGTAAAAAGGCTATCAAAACTCGATACGTTTCCGGATGATTTGTAGAGAGAAAATTTGGTACTGTGGTTGGAATTGTGCTGGAGAGATATAAGTGTGATTCAAGGGTTCCTGTGACAGATATCGCATTTGGTGTATTTTGAAAATAATATGGTTTAAATCGGAAATCTCTTCTTATCAACTTCACATGGTGGAGATCCAACACTTTTATTCTACGAAGGTGACTGGGAAAACAAGTCCCAGTCATATTCTTATAACGTTATAATGTGTGAAGCAAGTGCGTTTCCGATGCAATATGTTCAGATCGCCTTGTAGACAGAGTTTCTATACTAGCGTCTTATGCTTTCGTCGAGGAAACTTATTCTAACGGGAAGACCAAAAATTTGCCACCTGTGCGCATATTGTGAAACTGGTATTATTTTCGGAATGTTTAGTTTTTGAGGATGAGATTGGAAACCACCTAAAAATTTTAATCAGAATTTGAACATTGGGCCGTTGTACCTTCCAAAAGCACTGAATAAATCCCATGCAACTTTTTTCTGAAAGTTTATTATCGAATGCGTTTCGCCTCTAGTCCATGTATCATCAGCAACGAATTACTTTTGTTGATGTTAGATGTAAACCCAGAAATAATTGTTTGCATTAATTTTGTAAAGATGTATTTAATTTCAATATATTATGCAATCGTAAAGAGGTGACAATTAAGGAGTTAAAATTTCAACAAATGTATACATGCACATTCGTTTTTCTGTAAAGCTAAAGGTTGCTTTCCACGGCCCGTGCATTTGCCAGCAGCCCCGGCCTGCATACTAAACAGCGGACCGTGGGAAGGGAGCCGCTATTGCTGGCAGGGTTGGTGCGCTTCTGTCCGTCACCCAGTCAGTAACTATCAGACGCCGGGACAGCTGAAACGACACTAGGCAACGTGGTGGGGAGATGGCTGCGAAGTGGCGAGGGCTAGCCTGTCCTTCGTGTTTATCCGTACAATTCGGCTGCATGGCGCGGCCTACAAAACCACGGGGCATGGGAAGCTGCCATAATGCTGGTCACCCGGAACTGACTGTTTTCTGAGTGTCGATCAAGACTTACACTCATGAGCTGAAATATCACGACCCACGTGCCTAATAGCGTGTTGGTCAGCTTTTGGAACGCAATACACCAGAGATTCGGAGTTGCATTGATTCCACGAGTCCTAGGCAAATTTCCGGAGGTGTCTGGAAAAAGATGTCTATGCATAGGTCACACAATTCCCTTAAACTACGGGCTGGTAGTTGTGAACGCGGAGCTGGTGCCTGGCAGAATCGGGTTGTGATCAGGCGCATTTGGTGGCCACGACATCAATGTGGGTTCACTATCCTACTGTAACACGATTCTGACATTGTGAGATGGACGGATATCCTGCTTGAAGATGTTGCCATTGAAGACATGAAACGTGAAGCGATGCAGGTGATCCGCAATAATCTTCATGAAGTCCACAGCTGTCATGGTGCCTTCAATCACTACCACAGGTTACATGGACGTTCAGGTGAAAGTATCCCATAGCATAATACTGCCTGTATCTGTGGCTTGGTGCATGCGTCGAGCAGTCGTTCGCCTGGAAGACGGCGTATCTGGACACGACCCCCAACCTGGTGTAGAAAAAAAACGCGATTCATCCGACCAGTTGACAAGTTTCCTTTGACCCATGGTTCAGCTTCGATGATCTCGTGTCTACTGCAATCGTAATTGACACTGTCGTTGGATCAACGTGTGGCCATTAAGGATCCATCTGCTGTGGAGCCCGATCTATGAATGGTGTTTCTCGAAACACTTGTGCTAGCACCAGCATTGTTCCCTGCCGTTAGATCTGCCACACATCGCCATCTTCAATGCTTACAGAGTGGATAAGCCTCCGACCTCCACGTTCTGCGATGAGGCATGTTTACAATGTCCTTCAACCACTTTCCATAGATGCTCACTACAGCTGCACTCGAACCTTGCATTTCCGAGATGCTCGTTCCCAGACGCCAGGCCATCTGCCTATTGTCAAAGTCACTTATGTCACTAGAATGACTCTCCATTCGTATCTGCTCCGTTTATCTACTTGCTTTACCTCATGACGTACCCGCAATGTCACCAGATGGCATGCAATATCGCGGCGGGCAGTGGTCATAAGTTTTGGTTCATCAGACCTGGCACATTGCAGCTGTTTACAAGTTAGATTATCCATTTTGGAGTGAAAATTCTATGGTCGTGGTAGGGAGGAACTTGTTAGCACTACGCGTAAAGTACACATGCGCAGCAATGCACTTAACGTTCTGTGCATGCGCACTTAAATTCCTTACTTTCTATTTACTTATGGCTTTACGTCTCGTCGACATAGAGGTCATAAGAGGTGGGGACAGGACTGGGGACAAGGAACGGAAAGGAATTAGGCCATGACGTTTTGAAGCAAGATTCCCTGCATTCGCCTGAAGTGATTTGGGGAAACCATGGAAAACCAAAATCTAGATGTTCGGACGGGGATTCGAGCCGGCGTCCTCCCGTATGTGATGCCACAGCGTTACCGCTCACTCACCATGCTCGGTTGGTGCGTATTTAAAATGTTCAAGTTTAATTTGCTTTCATACTGATTGAAATTCACGTGACGTTGTCATATGATATATTTAAATCCAGAGCAATTGCCATTATTATATGCTAATACATTCACCACTATTTTTTTCATCTTTTTGTTTATTTACATTCTTTTGATGTGGATAATTTCATTATTTCGCTGTTATAGTATGAAGAGGAATGTGGAATGACGATTATATCGTGACGTACTGAATGTGTTATTGCAGGTGTGATATTATTTTGGATTGTGTTTGCCAGCCTCTGGTTTGTGCCAGGTGCGCGGACTCGTCCCGTTAGCCGCCCAGTGGCGCGGAACACGACCGCAAGGCCGCCAGCTGCGGCGCGGCCTTCAGGCGGCTCCGGTCACACGCGGTTCATAAAACCGCACAACCTGACCACTTTCACCAAAGTCTGTTTGCCAACAGGCTCCGTGTCGAATAGCTCCGAAAAAAAGACGACGCCAGCACATATCAGTGTCGTCCTAGACGAAATACTGCCATAAAGCAAAATAATCACCACTGGTTTTACGTGAGGTAACCAACTTACGACGCAGTTATGGAAATAAAATAAAATCAGAAAAAAATAAAAGTCTTGTGGAATTTTTCGATGGAAAAGTAAAACATCACTACATGCAAGTGCTGTTTATTGGCAATATTCCAGGTGACTCGCATGTTAACAACCATATCATTTTAACTTGAGAGGTTCACAAACAATATCTGTCTCTTATGGTAGTTTCTGTAAACAGTTCATCGATGAAATTTCAATCTGTCTGTTGCATGAGCTGTTGGTTTCCCAGAGCTGGGCGCTCTAGCTCTAGCCTCGTACATTTTGATAATCTGATTTAAAAAAAAAAAAAAAAAAAGTTTGCAGACACGATTATTAATTTTTACTATCATGTTGTAGGGCTATTGTTTTTTGCAGACAGAGTATAACACCCAACGCCATGTAGTTGCTGCAGTAAAGAGCGATGAGTGTTTATTCACAATTTACGATGCTGGTAACGTACCGTGAATAATTATGCCGCCATGCATCACTGGCTATCACAGCATCCGACGTTGAGCAAGAGTATTTACATCTGCACCAAGAATCCTGGAGAACCAGACACGATTTTCTCGTCACATTAACGCAATAAAAATCCACAACAGCGTGATATGCGAATTGTTTGTCCTCGTAACTTCAGTAAGGGCTCTATACCGAGACATGGTGAAGTGTCATGTTGTCGTATGAATCAATCTAACGTGTTTCTTGTTACTTTTATACTACACGATACAACATAATTCTTGAGGGAGATGCAGATAATAGAGCAGTAGAGTATTCCATACACCTCTACATACTACTGGTGACACATTTAACAACTGAACAGAACTACATGTAACTATATATATAAAAGACAATCGGTGGTGTTGAATAATGAATGAAGTGGTTTTCCTTAATGTTTCTTACAAATAAAATTTAAACTATAATTTTTTCGTGAGAGTGTAGGCAATGTTTCAATTATGTAGTTATGACATTTACTAAACAATTAAAAACGGCTATACTCAATAACGAATACGGAATCACTATTTTTTTAGCGGAGGTTTATTAAGAAAGAAACTCGCCTTGTAGTTTCTTGAAGTCTTAGTACATCTCATATGAACTCCCTTAAATAATGAATAATTACAGGAAGGAATAAGATCATTGGATTGGTAGTAGAGAAGTATTCACGCTAAGAAATACTTTTTTTTTTTTTTTTTTTTTTTTTTTTTTGCAGCTTTGATATAACAGAAAGAAATTCCGTTAAATGATTTTATGCAGCAGTATCTCAGCTTTTAAGACATCCAGCCTACTACTGTATATATCTTTTTTTTTCCGCTATGGCTACTGTTTACATTTTAAAAGTAATGTAAATAAATTAGATTTCGAATTTGTTGTTACAGTGGATTAGTACATACACAGTAGTTTGCTGGCCGGCCCACAACCTGCCTCGCGCAAGATAAAAGCACCTGCGCTTCAGTAGCGCGGCGCGACGGTCAGTTGAAGTGATGCGGGCATCGCCCTGCTGGAATGTGGTGCTGGTTGCATAACTGAATAGTGTGTGCGGGCCAGCAGTGCTCAACTTGAGGATGGAGTATAGGGCTCTGAAAATTATTAGTTTATTTTTTCGTCACCTGTAGCGCTACCACACAAAGTGTGGTATTGTTAACTTCCGGTTGATCACTGTGTGTATGTTTTCGTTTGCGATGCAGTCTGTGTACAAGAAGTTAACAGTAAGAAAGCTGAAGTAATTACTTTTTAAAGACGGAACACGTAATATGTAGAAGTACACTAAGCAATAATTGATTAACAGTTAAGAATTCACACCATCAAGGCGAATTAAGTCTTGAGGATGTTACTTTGGGCCTCTTGCCGGCATTTCACTCCTCGTTTTGAATCGCTTCAAATCACTTTATAAATGTCTCATTTTAGGCCAAAGTTTATCACTGTTTTGAGCATAGTTTTTGCATTGTACTTACAAGTTACACAGGAGAAAAGATTGTTTGAAGTTGAATTTGTTTCCGAAGATTAGTTTAACGAGTAGCGTGCCGACCCAAAAAATAAATTTTTGATCTTTCCCGAAAATAAATTTAGCCATTAGTTTTATATTCTTATTTTTTTTTTTTCTTAGTTTAAAAGATTGGTCCATGCTGCTGGTCGTCCTCAAAATTTGCGTCGATTGACGGCAAATTTAATCTTGTAAACGCTTGCGGTTTTGTCTACTGTTCTTTTTTTACCATTCTGTAAAATGCTGTTCACATTATGGATTGTTTAACATCCGAGGAAAATCTTAACTGCAACAACATACTTTTGTCATCGTCTACATATTTTTTAAAAAAAAAAAGGGGGAGAAGAGAAAAAGAAAAAAATCGCGTGAAAACAATTACCTTCACCAAGCTATTTATTACTTTTTGTCAGTTAAATAGATTTTCAGTCAATCCAAAGTATTTTTTAAAGTTAATTCTCTCATAGAACGTAGCAGATAACTGAAAATAAGCTACAGCAAATCAAGGCTATGTAAGCACAACTAAAACCCAAACAAAAACTGATTTCCAGCACTGGCGCATACGAGGTTGATACAATCACATCATACTCACGTGAAAACCAGTTACCACAGCTGTCAAGCGATGAATTATAATCCGATTTAGCAAAATGACGACGGTTCAAGTTTACGTTGCGATACACGACATCATTAACTTAAGATACAATGAGTGTATCAATGCGCATGTGACTGAGGCTATGATTTTGTAGCGACAATATTAACGGAGATTGTGGTTAGGTTGAAATTCGGCCTGGACCATAATGAAAACAAAACCTTCAAGTCACAGCAAAAGGCACGAGAAATTTAGTTATTTAAACAACTTTCGTAAGTACTATGTCACGTTGTGACGTCGTGTATCGCGATGTAAACTACTCCCAATGACGACTGCGCATTCAGGTCCACCTCGATGAAGTTTTTCCTTGCCGCAGTTGTATAACCCATGGAGGTAGGAATAGAGGGGAGACCAGGTGTCGCATTATCTGTGAAGCAGCCTGTCTCCGGAGCCGCCATTTTTGTGAGTTCAAAACATTGGTCTGTTTTCATTAGCTTCCTGCTGTGAACATTTCATGTTCGGATATTTCAAGGTGTTTTATAATGCCGAATTGTGTTGCCTATGGTTGCACAAACAGAACAAGTAAAAAACAACCTGGAATAACATTCCATAGGTAAGTCACGTTGAAATTATTGTTCTTGAAGTATTTGTAGTGCGGCATCTGCAAGACATAATAGATGTCCTTAGAGATTTACAATGCATGTTAAAAAGTTTATTCACAGCTCTCAACAGGACGACGGTGTTATCAAATATTTGTTGATGCAGAGAACCATTTTATCTTACTATTTTTCACGTGTGGATCAAGTTTACATCGCGATGAAGCGAATACATTATTCTATGTGCTTTAGTCCAGTTATACCTAATTTATGTTGAAAGTGTTTGATGAAATTATTTGTAATATGCGATCTAGTAATCGTAATGAAGTACATTTTGTTGTTATCTGAAATGTAATTCGCAATACGTTTAAAGTGTTTGGTTGCATTTGCGCCGTTTAACTCTTTAGCGGCAACATGAAGTCAAATTGTGATTAGGTTGAAATGCAGCCTGTTGCAGAATATTCTTTTTATAGCATAAGGAACAAATTATTTATTTGTTATTAGTAATTTATTGAGCACGTTGTTAGTGACACAAGCTTGCGACTTTTGATATATGGTAGCAAGATAATTGCACTGGCTAGTTCTATCATTACCGTGATTATGAATTCTTATGTAACTTAACGAAACTAATTGAAAGTAAAGAACAAATATTTTTGGTATCTCGCCTATTTCTTTTTCTTTTGGTCCAGGCTGCATTTCGATGTAACCACCTCACTTTTGAGACATTATATCTCAAGAACTAAGCGAAATATCAATATATATTTTCGATTTGTCTCATCGAGTTCCTTAAGAATTCATCATCAGATTGTGGCACCGCGGTAATGATAGAATCCTCTTGCACTAATGCTGCTGGCGAATTTAAATAGGTATCCACTACCATTGCAATATCTTCTGAGTAAGCCATGAATTCTTTTGAAGGTTTATCATATCATATCAATTGTTTTAAAGTCATTACCATTCTGCTAGGATATTTTTAAAATTTCATATAAGACTTGCTTCTGTTTTTAAATAGGTCTAGTCCTAATTTTCTTGTTTTTGTAATCTTTCCCATCAAAGATTTTAAAATTACTGAAATGGAATGTGGAAATATAATCTATTTGAACATAAACAAAAATTTAAGGACTTTAGGAACAAACAGTTTTGTTACTTATTCATATTAAAAAGAACTACTGCTGTGTAGCCAATACGTAGAATATTTTTTCGTTGGTACAGGTTTCCAAAGAATGAAGATCTATGATCAAAATGGGTCAAAGCTTGCAGGAGGCAAAATTGGATGCCAACTAATTTCAGTTTTTTTATGTTCAGCTCATTTTTCAGAAGATCAAATGGATAGTACATCATTGTCACCAACAAGAATGCGAGAAAATGCAGTACCAAATGTTTTTTCTGCATTCCCGTCATACCTGAATGATAGAGTAAGTTACTAGTAAACCATTTAAAGCAGTGACTTAAATATTACCACAGTGATACAACAGTGTCTATATGGTGCCATAAAAGATCAGTTGGTGAGAGGAAAATAATTTTCTTGGCTTTAAATGAAAGAGCACCAGAGTATTATTCATACATATACATAGTATTTTGAGTTATCCTATATAATATTTAAAACATTGTGAAATTAAAAAAAATCTTATCCATAGTAGAGAAATTTGAGAATCCCTGGAAAAGCATAGAACATTGTAATAAACAATTCATCACCAGCCTGTACTAAATTATTTTTCAAAACTTTCAGGTAAAAACGAAGAGAAAACTTCCACAGGAACGCGTTTCTGATACTTCAAGACCAGTAAAAGCAACCATAGGTTGGGTGTCGGCAACTAAAGGTGTTCCAAACACTGCAGAAGAGCCATCTCTTTGTATCAACATGTCCACCACGGAACATAGTGATGTACTTCCTAGACCCAGTTTGTTCTCAACTGAACTTGGTTCTTCTTCAAAATCAACACATGTGGAGTATTCCAAGACAACTGTTGATACTTCAACATCACCAGTAAAGTGTTTACTGAATTTTGAAGCATCCTTAAAAAGAAAAGTTGTGTGTTATGAAGAAGTGATTAAAAAGAACAGGAAGAAAATAAAAACACTCCATCAACAGGACCATGACTATATGTTTGATGCAGGTTCACTGAGTTTTTTAACAGAACATATTGTTTATTATATTGCAGGATTCATTGCGCACAAACTTATTAAAACTTTGAAATGTGAAGATTGTGTAAGTGTTTTAAGTTCCCCATTGCCATTATTTCAGCTGTCTTTAATAACATACAAAACTAGGGGGGGGGGGGGGGTCTAAAGCATCCATCACATGAACTATACAATATTTGTAAAACTTGTGAAAAAGTGTTCTGTAGAAGTGTTCGCACTAATGTCTGTTCATTTTTTTAAAATGAAGTAAATATTTTGAAAACAGAAACCATAGTCGTACGAATGTTACTGAGTGAAAATATATTCAGTCAGCTCAATGAGCACTCCCTAGTCCAAGGTGTGTTACACAACCACACAGCCCTGCTTATAAGGGCAGTTATAAGAAATTATTTATCACTTAGGTTTAAGTACTGGGGCAAGAACTATGTAAAGAAAGGAGATTCCATTAGGAATACATATACAAGATTGATTTTGTTTAAAAGTCAGTAAATTCATTCTTTAAGAATTTTATCAATTTTGATTACTGAATGAGGAGCATTTTCTACATACATTTTCAATAAACTGCCAGTAGTTTGTGCAAATGTAGTTGACATAATTAATGTACCATGTATGCTATGAGTGTACAGCTTCTGGTAAATGTGTTATTTTGCTATGCAGTTGTTTAATGTACTATGTATGCTATGCCCATACATCTTCTGGTGTATGTATTTTTTTAATATGCAATTGTTTATCTGTAAATTGACAACTTTCTAAATCCCACAGAGCCAGTCTCTTATACTGGGATCAATGGAAGTTGAATGTATTGTATTTTATTTGAACCTCTTTCAAAATAAATACAAATCATTTTTGGTTAATATTTGAAATGCACACTTATTGATGTAGTTGAGATCTTTGAATTATTGCAAATATAAGAGGTAATTGTGCTCTTTTATGATGAGTTCTAAAGAATTAAACCTACAGAAATTGACTATTCTTGTTTTTTTAAATAATTTTAAGTTGAAGTGGAACACATGATCTAGTCACAATTCCGCTACTAATCTAATTACCCTCTTATTATTTTTTTGATTATCTTATATACTTTGAGAGTTTAATGCTCCTGCTTATACTTCTGCAACTGACGAATTGTAATTTTAAATTCTTGTATCATTTTTGGTATACTATTCATCACTTGCTAATTTATTCAAATCTCAGACACCTACACCCACTAAAGAAAATGTCACCACTACCTTATGTTTAAAATAGAATGCCAGCTTGTGGATATCGTTGTCATTTCCCTTTCATAGACTACTCTTAATTATTCCACCAATATCTTTTCACACTCCATCACCAATATATGCATTGAACACTCCCAGCATGCTCTTCCCCTCCTTCCTTCCAATACAGTGCTTTTATCATATCAGATCTTGACTCCTGCAATAATTTGCACTAACAAATTCAGCTGCTCTTTGCATGCCCTCCAAATCCTCTGATACCTAGAATGTGGATCCCAAACTACACCACCACATAATCCAATTCCGCAACTTGTCTGTAATATCCTCTTATCACCCTTTTGTAAAATTTTCCTACCATATTCCCAATGTGCTTTTTCCCAGTTGCGATTGTTATAAAATGTTAGGTCATGATATTAACATTCAAGCCTTCAACAATCAATCCTTTTCTTGGGTCTAGGCCAATAGAAGATGGAAAATAATGGGGGGAATGAATTCGGCCATGACCTACTGACGGAACCATCCCGGCAATCAGCTGGAGTGATTTGGGGAAAACTTTTTCCCCTATGGCGTAACGTCTCGTCGACGTTGAGGTTATTAGAGACAGATAAGGACAGCTGGGAAGGAATTCAGCCATGGTCGTTTGACAGAACCATGCAGGAATTCACCTGGAGTGATTTGGGTAAAACTTTTTTTCCTGTGGCTTTACATCTCGTCGACGTTGAGGTCATTAGAGGTGTGAAAATGCAGGTGTCAAGGAACGGGAAGGAATTCGACCGTGCTCTTTTGACAGAACCATCCAGGCATTCACCTGGAGTGATTTGAGGTAACTGTCAAAAACCCAAATCTAGGTGGCTGCACGGTGATTTGAGGCCAGAAGGTAAACCACCGTTCACCCACTACGCTGATTCGCACCAAGTAAGTTCCCATAAGAAGATACATTTAGAATTAAATGTCTATAACGTGAAACTTTTTTTTGTCAGTCCTTAAGAGTACTAGGGATTTATTCAATTATTTCAAAATAGCAATTTGACCCTCAAGTCTTCTGCTGCTGTTTTTTTGCTGCTGTAGGCAGAAAATAGAAGTTTTATTTCTGCATACAAAATTCCTATCAAAAATTATTTGGCAGCTTGTTTTTCTTAAATTCTAATGCTGACGAATTTACATAGGTCTATCGAATACTAGCGCAATATCTTCTGAGTAAGCCGTGAATTCTTTTGAAGGTTTCAGTTGTTTTAAAGTCCTAACCATTCATCTAGACTATTTTAATAATTTCATAAAGGACTTGCTTCTGCTTGTAAATAGGTCTAGACCTATTTTTCTTGATTTTGTAATCTTTCTCGACAAAGATTTTGAAAGGATTAAAATTACTGAATGGAATGTGGCAATATAATCTATTTGAACAGCTATCCAATCTATTTGAAATAGCAATATTAAGCTTAGGTCTTGTTGTATTTTTTTGCGACTGTAGGGAGAAGAAAATTTCTGTTTCGGCATACAAACTTCCTATCGAAAATTATTTAGCAGCTGGTTTTCCTTGAATTCTAATGTTTATAGGTTATATCAATTAGGGTATCTATGAATGTGACCCCATAAGACTGCATTTTTAGTAGTGCGATGATTAAAAACGAAGAAATTCTTCCGTTCCGTATACATTCCTTGAGTTTCTTGACCCTACCAATATGGCGACCTCCCCACCCCCCCCCGCTCTAAACTCGGCTTCACGTCGTCGTATGGAGAAGGTCCCTTACGTGGTCTCCTCTCTTTTCTTTGCTCCATGGTATAACCCACCTCTTTCGCCGGACTTTATCTTTGGAAATAACATGATAACTGAGACCCTTATTTTTCACCGAAATAGCCAAATATCCGTAGATGTAACGATTAACTAGCGTAATTCCGTTTTTAATAAACCTTGTAAACACAGTGCTAGAGCTGAACCGGAAGTTGGGTATACCACATTTCGTTGGCCATACTGAAGTTACAAAGCTCTATAGGCAGCAATACCGAGTTGCATTCGCAGCTCAAGTGTTATATATTCTCTTTGAACATAAAACAAAATTTAATGAATAGGATAAGAATTATTGAATTGTTAATATATGCAACATAGGCTTGAAGAAATCAGCTATATTTCATAACAGGCATTTTTTTGGTGTTTCTTTTTCATGTTTACAGAATTAAAAACGTGGACAGTAAGTAGAATTCAAAGCAACACCATTGGAACTAGTCTAATGTATTAAACCTGAGTAGATCAGATAAGCGTCCACGATATATTTTTTAAATTTAAAAAACAGCAACAACATAAGTGTGTGTATTGGTACAGAAAATGCCGACAACAACTGTTGACGTATACATCAAAAGAGTTTCCGTTAGTGGTATTAACTATCTTCAGCGCTATTTTAAAAAACCTACCAACAATATTCAAGAGAGAAAAGATTTCAGCGTTAAATAAAAACCTTTCTGTTTTCTCCTGTAATTTAATGTTAAATGTGCTTTCATTTTTTACATTTTCAGAATTTTGCTCTCAGTTCCTTCAATTTCTCTAATCTAAAACGCTTTTTCTTTATTTTAATTGTTGAACATTAGTTCATCGTTCGCTAGTGTAACTATGACTGAAATTTCAATGCATTCGTGTGTTCTTTACTATAAAAATGTTTGAGATTGTCGAATGTATTTGCCGCACGGTTTTTGCATTTGAATTTTCCTGTACTTGGATAAATTTATTCTGATCACTAAAAGGTAATAGACTGGATAGCATATATTTCATTTGCATGCTCTTAGTGCTGCGATCATAATCGTCTTTTAAGTTCATAAGAAATAAGTTTGTTTATATAGGTTGCGACTAAATTTCTATGAAAGATTTTATCTTTGCTGTTTTCATGATAGCTTTTTCATTTGAATAATCATTCGAAAACAATTATTTCTACTTTTGGGTTGGCTTATAAAGGTAGAAATTTTAGTTCACGATGTATCGTAGCTCAAAGCGAGAGTAAATATTTTTGATGGGTATTAAAAACGAAGCTGTTTGGAACACTGGAAACTGATTGTTACCTTTCTGTAGACACGAGATTTGTGTTTGCTCTTTTAGCATGCAGGACATAAATATCTGTTCTTAAATGTGAATTTTATATCTGGAGAACAGCTATGGTATAATACAAATCAGTTCAGGGATTATTTCATCCTACTTTAACCGATCAGTGTTTCATCCACATCGATTGCCTGTGGTTATGATGCCAAACTGTTACACATAGTATATTAAGATATTGACAAGAAACCTCGTCTGAAAACTATGTTGCACTCTCTTTTAGAATGTAATAACCGTTTCAAATATGAAATTAACTGATTCAAATTTAACTATCTTTGTAGTTGCAAGGTTTGTACTATTAATCGCTTTGTTATTTTTTTATACCTACAATTTAAATTAATTTTCTCTACTGTTTCAAATACAGACTACTACAAAGACAAGAGCCTAATTTTCAGTTCTGTCATTCAAAGTGTCCGTCGTCGTCCATTGCTTCTTCAATAGGTATGAATTAGGTTTCATAGGTTTTGTAAACTTCGTGTTACGGGCTATTTTCAGAATTTCCTTCGGTAATTGTTGGGTCATAAAGGTTTTTACACACTTTTATGGTTAATTTGTACAAAGAGCTATTCATAGCTTGTTTGCTATTGTAATTATAGCGACTTCCACAATTTTTTTCTTTTGAAAAAGATAGTAATTATCATGTTCCAGTGTTATGTTTCGTAGCAAACGTAATAAACTTTTTGGGTAAAAAACAATATATATATATATATATATAAGTGTGATGTTTATCATATCTGCTGCTTAGTTATGAAGTGATGCTGTTGGAGGTAATGGTATGTTAAACTAGAAGCATTATCACGGTTTAAATTTATGTATGGTATTTGCATAATTATTGTGACATATCTTTTATCTAACTCCAAATTTTTGTGTCAATAATTCAAAATTTCAAAAGAAGGGTCAGATTTTTCCTGCATTTACACACACTCCAAACAGCTTCTTTTTTACTAACTTGTTTTTATGAGAAGAAGCTGTATAATGCCATAGATCCTATGTTATACAAAATTACCAATGAATTAAAATTTAAAACTTCAACACTGATAACTTCATTCTACTTTCTACAGACTTAATATACTTACGACTGCGAGAAAAAACTAGACGCATTATCACATTTTAGATTTATATCAAGAATTTGCATATCGTGTGTCATATCGTTTATCCGACTCTAAAACATTTGCATTTTTTCACAGTTAAGTTACTGTCAAATGTGATTGATTCCAACGAAGGTTTGGATTATTTCATATGTCTAACATATCGTATTGATTACTTTTAAACACCCTCCAAAAATCTTCATAATTGCTTACTTATTTTGTGATCAAGAGTAGTATACTGAAATGCCTTTTATTTTACTTTGATTCTGCATTTCATACGTGACATTTGCTCTTCCATTTAAGATAGTGAAATGTCAGAATTTGGTTGGGCTAAATATTTTACTGTGTTCATCTAAACTGTAATATATTTCTATGTTGTACTGTATACACAGTGCTGTATTGCGTAAGTAACTCCTTTTGATCTAAGGAAGTCTTAAAAACAAGCAATTACAATAGCTCTATGTCTTCGCTAAAGTACACGCTCTTAACTAACCAGCTACTGAAAGAAATAAAAGAATTACAAAAATTTGTTATATCAGCTCTTTTGTACGGAGAAATATATATATATATATATATATATATATATATATTTAAAGGAATAATAATGAAACAATGCTCAAGTAAATTGTTTATTAATTGTTACGAATACTGATTATTAAACATTTGGAAGAGTTAATGAAATATGCATCTTCATACGAATGAGATCTTAGTAGAAATTTTTGCTGAGGCAAGAAAAATTTATTAATAAATTTTTATAGCAAAAAGTTATATAAAAAGAAAGCTAGCTTTTGTTTTATTTTTTTATGTGTGTCCATCTATATTCTTACAGATATTTTAAATTAAAGTGGAATAATGTTTTCAAAATTGTAACCGTCAGTTGCATGTAAACAGTTTTCTATAGGTGAAATTAAGCGCAGGTAAATGGTTCACACCAATTCTTTTTGTGAGTACGGTTGTTAGGGAAGGATAGTGTGCAGGTCCTGGAGGATATTACATTCCGGGCGACTCCGCAAGCACGCAAGCTGAGCGGAGCGGAGCGCTTTACGAAACATGAAAGAGAACGCCGTACCGAGGATCAAAACGGCCGCCCCGCCAGCCCCACCGGAATAAGAAATGAGTCTGTCTTACCAAATCCTCCCATTTCACGGCTGCCCCAGGCCTGAAGACCTGTCCCCAGAGGTCACGGCAACTGTCCAGCGGCCAACAAACAGTACCCCAGCAACGCCAACATACTGCTTCATATTTAGTTTGTTTCTTGCGGTACAACCAACAGCACAAAACTGTGTGAGGCGACAGATGAGAACTATCAAATTAATGTGTTAAATCGCTGTTAAATCGCCGTTAATAACAAATATTTACAGAATGAAGTAGGAGGAAAAATATTCGAAATGTTGGAGCAGAGTATTTGAGATGGCGAAGATTGTCTGCATCTCACTCTCATGTTTTCGTGTACATTTTATCTGTATTAAGAATATCTATGGAGCAAGGTTTCAATAATTAATAATATATTTGGAGCATGGAGTCTGTAATTAATATTATCTCTGGAGCAAGTAGTCTGTAATTAATAATATCTCTGTAGCAAGTAGTCTGTAATTAATAATATCTCTGGAGCAAGGAGTCTGTTATTAATAATATCTCTGGAACAAGGAGTCTGTAACCAAGAATGTCGCTGGAGTAAGGAATCTGTGAGAGAGGAGAGGTATATATATATATAAAAAATGGTGAAGTTTTGATTTAGGAATTGTGGAAAGAAGATCGGACATATGTACACATTTTATCACAGCACTCGTAAAAACTTTATTAAAAAGGCCCATAACGGATTTAATGTTAATATAATTGTGAAGGTGTATGTTATCGTGGTACAGTCTATAGGATTTAATTGTTAAATCGGAATAAAATTAGTGAGATTAAACGGTGTTGCATCTAGATGAATTATTTTCTTATTCGCAATTAATTTGGACAAAGAATAAAGGTAGGTTTACATCTTTTAAAGCTTACAATGATCTTTGGCGATGGAGGATAGAGGAGTATCGTTGCAGAAGGAGATTATTGCAACAGCTCGACAATTTGAGGAAGATGTATATAGTTTTTGTTAATACCAGGGAATAGAGACTGTAATATTTATTGTATATTTGAGAACTGTTAAGTGTCTCTTCCGGTAAAGTTAATTGAATTAGGACCTAATTTCCGAAAGGAAAATGAATAAAATTACGGAAATAGGAAGTTCGCTCATTTGAAAATAATTAACTAAAGAGAAGTGTATTTGATTACGACCTGAATAATAAAGGGTCTGTTAATTGTGCACGTTATTAAAATGATACTTTTTACTGTAACTGTGATTTTTACTAGCCGAACCCATATGCGACGGAAGTTTGAAACTAATCAAAGGCAAAATATAAGAACGAAGAAAGAATGAAAGGTAAAGAAAATCAAAACAACCGTATAAAATTGAATAATGCAATGTTATTAAAGCTACAAAAAGTATCAATAGAAATATTTTTTTTAGTTCATTACTACTTCCGGTATTTTCTCCACATAATTTCGATTTTCTAAGAAGGAAACAAATTTTGAAATACAAAACCAATGGCATAATTTATTTAATATCTTATCTCTGAAGTGATTCGAACGTGACCATTTCTCTTCCTGTCGATGGGAAAGCCACTTATGAGACAATCCTTGGTGGATTGGTCGTGCTCATCGTCAATTCTGGAAGATCAAATCTAAAGATAACATCTTCCCATTTTAGGATCTTTTATTGCTCTGTTCTGCCGTTAAGCTGTTCACCGTATCAACAAAACCACATTTCTATCTGGTTGTAGTTAACTCTTCCGTTAAAATATGGAGACACTATTTTACTAACTTGTACATCGTATCATTCACAGCAAAAAAACAAAAACAAAATAACAAAAACAAAAAATATGAACAAATTGTAGTGCCACACATAGTAAACAAAGTCTTACTTCCTCGCTGCGGCACAAGTTTTTCACTGGTCAAAAACTAAACAGATATCTACCAACCATCACATTTTAAATTGTATCAAAGATGTTACATAATTACGCGACAATTTCGAGCCATAAATCGTTACTACTCACACACTAGTAAATACTGTAGTACATACTCATAAAAATAAATTCATTGAAGGCATTAACCTCACAAACCATTGACTTCCAATAGTTATAGTGTTTTCCCTTCAATACCAAATTCAAATGTGAACAATGCATAACCACTAAAAGCTAAATTCCGATGGAAACCTCATTCTTCTTATTGTTTTTGTGCAATGGTACGTCATAAGTTCAGTGCCAGAGCTCGATTCGCCAATCTGGTGAGTGAATGGTGAAGTATTTGTGAAAATTAGGTTTCGATTTGCGGTCCAGCTACAAGCTTTTCGGTTTTCCTTGCTTTCCTGAAATTAGTCCAAGCTAATGTATGGATAGTTCCTTGATAACGGCTGGGTTACATTTCGTTATTTGCCAATAATCTTTTTTCCATTATAAAGACCTCACTTTCGACGAGGAGAAAACCCACAATGGAAAAGAGAAAGGTGGCCAAGGAACTGTAATGGGTACATATATAATAATACTTCACAGTAGAATGATAAAAACTGAGAAATAAGATATTTGAGAAAAGAAGCGTGTTCCACGCGTTTTTGCCTACTAACAGTCAGATGCATTGCTCCTTACGATTGGCTATATATTAATCTGTCGAAAGTTAATGCATATAGATGTTACCTTCAATTTATTCTAAAGTCTTATGAACACAATTAAATACAACACTTTAATAGAGCAATCTAGAACTAGCTATTATTATTATTATTATTATTATTATTATTGTTACTCCGCGATTCACTAAAAGTGTGTCAGATGAACTTGGAGTATCATCCAGCACAATTAGCAATACATTCGATTTCGGTGAATTCTAGTAGTTTATTTCTACAGTTGTTTCGTCAGAACAAAACTTCTGTTAGAAGTTATATTAGAACATTTCTCGATAGACGATTCTACTCCACCATGCAGTTGGTTTCTTTTTTTTTTTCTTTTTGTTTTTGTGTTTGTTTCCTTCATCAACCCAATTCCACAGCCGGTGAAAAAACATACCATCTTGAAACTTGTATATTCAGGAGCAGAATTTGATGTAGATAAAAATAAGGGAGAACTGAGCAGTTAGGTTTCTTTCTCTTAACGCTGCACGGTGAGAACATTTAAGGAGGAAAACATAAGAGTTTGTTTCTTAACTAAAATGAATTTAACCAACAATTTTCAATTGTTTGAAGGACTATGCTCCTTGAAATAAGTGTCTTAGGATTTATACGCTGTCGACACACTGCATGCTGCTGCGGGCTTGACCATAGAGGGAGGAACGTAATATAATTTTCCGGCTGTAACATGACTATCGATGCGTATCGTCCATAGGTCGCACAAAGTAACTATTAACAGGCACATTAATCCCCACACAATTGCTACCGTTGTTATGTTAACGTGATGCATCAAGAGATGATGAGGTAATTAGTTGATTTCCTTCTTCGCACCTCTGAAGCGGCGAGATGCGTTCTGTTTACGCGCTCCCCTAGAGAAATGAGCAGAGACTAAGCATTATTACTAGTTCACGGCTCAGATTAGCTCCGAATGAAGCCGTCTCGAGGCGAACTGAATAATTCATGAGCCGTGACCAGAAATTAAGGCTAGTACTCACAGCCGTAGCAGGTTGGGCATGTTGCCGAACAGCATGTCGGGGATGTGCCGCAGACGGTTGTTGTTCAGCCGCCTGCAACAACAACAACAACAAAAGATTAAAAATCAGCGTCCGAAGTTGATTGGTAATCAAACTGGCGATAGCACTAAGACACGATAGTCGGCAAGCGAGCGAGTGCTACAGAGTCATGTTTACATGTACTTAACACCAATAGCAACACTGATGTATTGGTTGACAGTAAAGGTCTTGCATTTGGAAAATATTTCCAGAGACTAGATATTTTTAAGTATATTGTTTTTCTTAACAACATTCATCAGTGTAATAGCATCGACTTAACCATTTTCAAGAAAAAGCGGAAATATTAGTCGATTCACGTATCTCTAACCAAATAGAAATGCAAACCTACTGGCAGTTGCATAAGGCGTATAATGAAAACAGAGTTTCATGCCAGCAAGTCGTGAAAATGGTATGTTTTGATATCATACAAAAGAAGATTACTCCAGAGGAAAGTACTAAATTCGATTAGTCTTTTTTTTTGTGGGTAAGGGTGTTAGGGATTGGAAAAAAATTAGCAAGTGAGATAATGAATAATTTACCTAAAATGCTGAAGGAATTTAAAATTGAAGTTCGTAAGCCCCAAAAGTTGCTGGTTTCATCAATTTAACACTCAGAGTAATAGATGACTGAGGGAATTGCCGCCACCGGAGCATATGCTCCATCGCAATTAAAATTAATTAATTAATCGATTTAGCCCAACCAAAATTTTGATTTCTGTCTTGCTATAACATAATTAAACAAAAAATTAGTGAAACGTCACAACAGACTGCAGTATCAGAATAATAAAAATGTTTTCGTATGTATTTAACTGTTCTTCGTCATTCTATCTCTTCCTCGTTGCCCTTGCGTAGTTCTTCGATAATCTATCATTCTTATAATTACAGGCTTAAAGCTTTTTCTTGGTATGGGTTCTAACGTGGAATTAAAGGAAAGTCACGTATACTCTAATTATCTTGAGAAAAGCTGAGTACAGTTTTGTAGCGGTCGTTATCTTGGTCACATTCCAGAATTCTCCAGCACTGGACAAGGGGCTGCCTGGAGACCTCCCACATGGTTAAAGCCGCCGGGACACACCAGATGGCTCTGCGGTCGCTTGAGACCGTCTTTATGAATACGCACGCCAGTTTTATACCCCGCTATTCCGTTTTTTTCTTTTCTTTTTTTTACAACAACAACCATAAGGAATCCTTTGTTTTGCGTGAACGGAAAAACAGACGGTGGAGCTAACGAGAAGGCTATTTACGATGTATAAGAAGCGTGGAATGTCAATAAATATAGCTCGCAGGCAACCTGAGTGTTCTCCAGACCGTTTACTTGTACAGGAGGGCTGGATCGCTGAATACCTACTGGAGAGGCCATTTCGCTGATGTATGGTGTTTGAAACTCTTCCCGAGCATCAAACGTTAGTCGTCTCTTAAAACTACCCAGAAGTGCAGTTAAATCATTTTTAGAGGCACAGATCGGGACAAAGAAAAACGGCGTACAAACTGAAGCGGAAGTTTTGGGAATGTCAACGTGTTACCGTGGAGACTTCCCACTCTGTCCAGAAGTTAAATAAACTTCTTCACACTCTGAAACAATCAGGCGAGAGATGTGACGTTATCTGTTGTAGCGAACCAACTAACCGTCAACGCTATGTCGTGTGCCATTTACTCCATTTTAATAAATTTGTAAAAACAATCAATATTCACGAAATGCAAATAAATTTTATTTATTTTTAATTTTTTATATTCGGTAGGACGCCGGTTCGAATCCCCGTCCAGATTTGGGTTTTCCATGGTTTTCCCAAATCACTCCAGGCGAATGCTGGGACGCTTCCTTTAAAAGACCATGGCCGAATTCCTTCCCGATTCTTTCCCCCCAGTCCTTTCTCGCCTCTGGTGACCTCGACGTCAACAAGGCGTAAAGCCATAAGCAAAAAAAAGTTTTATTTTCTTCGGATGCGTTTCACTCCAGTCTCAGAAGAATCTTCAGCATGAAATATTGTAGTTCTTGTTAGTTTTTTTTTTTAACTGCTTAACGTCTCTTAACAGCGAGGTCTTTAGAGACGGGAAAGGAAAGGGGGTAAGGAATGGGAAGGAATTCGGCCATGGTCTTTTAAAGGAAGCATCCCGGCATTTGCCTGGAGTGATTTGGGAAACAATGGGAAACCCAAATCTGGATGCCCGGACGGGGATTCGAACCGGCGTCCTCCGGAATGCGAGGCCAGAATGCTAACCGTTACACCACCACTCTCGGTTTCACTGTTAGTATTAATATTAAATATACGTGGACATTATTACATTCTTTCAGTTACAGGATACGATAATCATTGTGAAGCCCTGGTTAAATCTGACGCGGCTATTTATATTAAAAAAATACTACAGCATGTGTTGTTACAATTCCATCCTCAATTTTTTTTTGATTGTGATTTTACTCAGCCCTGTACGTTACACAGGTAAATTATTCGTTTTACTTGTCAAAATGGTTTCTCGTCTGCAGAGCTATAGTCTGGCGTGAAGTACAAAATGTTTTGGAAATAAACAATGCCACCATCACCACCTGAGTCTATGTTGTATACCAAATGATTGGCTGGCAAAACCGTCTTTCACATGCGTTAATATGTACGAGTATCTTCGGCTCATATTAAGGTGTATAAATACTACTAAATAAGAACCCAAAGCTTTGATTGAGTCAATACTTGAAGTTTTTCTATGCTAAATTTATGTAAAAGTCTTACAGTTGGCTAAAAGCGTGATTTCAACTAGAACTTGACAAAATAAAAGGTTTGTGCTGCTATTCTGTGAACTGCTACCTGCTATAGAAGCAGATTTATTTTATCTGGAGATTTTATCCTAAAGATTGAATGATTGTGTTGCCATATGTTTGCGGAACGTGTAATTTGTTTTCTGTATGACAGGTGTCTTTTTGTTTTGAAATGTGTATTTGACAAGGCTGATATTGGGTATCGCATTCATCCAGGTGACTGTGCGAAAGCGCCTATAAACGGCCTATACGTGGGGTCTTGAAGCAAGCCTGGTCACATTACAACTTTTAGGTTGAGTGTGGTGGCGGCTTAACGGGTTACAATACTTACGTTAATTTTCAAATGTTTTATCATATCATTTTTTCCGTAACACTATCAATAATTTTTGGATAAATTTAACCCATTTATTCCTAAGTGTACAACTTTTCTAGATAAATTACGATTTCGTATTTCAAAAATAATGTTATCCACCGATTTGATAGTATTCGACATCGCGCTGGACAAGGGATGGGTGGACGCTGGCGGGACGCCGACGCTGACGACGTAAGGCGCCGCGACGCATGCTTACAGTATTTGTGAGGGTTGGCGGGTGGCAGTGTTGCCACATCGTGCACTGGCAACGCCGCCCGCCCCCCTCCCTCCCGCACCGGCCCTAATCTGGCTTACATATTTAATCGCGCTTATTTGTCTCGCGCCAGAGGACAGACAATAATACCTTGCCCCGGGCCCGCAACCAGTCGGGGAGGGAGTCGTTTTAATTCGTGTCCCTGGAGTTGCCGGGCACACAAAAACTGGACACCGCACGACAAGCTCCGGCCAACCACAATATGTTTACCAACTCGTATTCTGGAGGATAAACTTCCCGCTTCAGACGTTTGTCAACATTCCACATTCTGGTAGCTGGGCCAACCAATGACACTTCACTCTAATTATAATCCAATTTATTATGAAAGAACCATCCCGACATTCGTGTGGAATGACTACGAAAAACTATCTACCATGCACGGCATCCGAATTCTGATATACCTGGTTTATCAACGTAAAGCCTTCCTATTTACATCACACATACCGGTTTTCTTTGACGAAGAGTTGCGGTTCCTGAATTAGTAACCTCTTTTACGTGAATTGTTGTGATATTGAATCCACTGTAGATATATACTGCCATATGCATAAATCAACTTATAATTTTTGTTTCCCATTACAAATTAAACGTGATGTAGTGAAGTTCACCTGCTGTGCCGATTTCTACAATCAAGTGCAATAATTCAAAAAACCAGATTGATCCCGGTGGGTGAGCGATTCACGCAAGAGTCTGGTATCGATTTTTTCCTCTTACGTCTTCACGCCTTGTCGACGTCGAGTTTATTAGGGGCGGGATGTGAATGGGGATAAGGAACGGGAAGGAATTCGGCCATGGCCTTTTGAGGGAAGCATCCCGGCGTTTGCCTTAGAGTGATTTGGCAAAACCATCATCATCATCATTATCGTTGGGGACCATCTCCGGTTTCCCGGGTGAGTTTTTCAAGCCTTCTTGTGTTTCTGTCTTGGTTGTTATGGACGATCATCTTCTACTGTCTCCTATCCAGAAAAGTTTTTATGTCCGTAATATATTCCCAGTTCCAGCCATTTCTCTCTATACCCTCCTTCAGTTGGTCTGTCCATCTTCTTCTTGGTCTTCCCAATGGTATATTGGCCACTATCCTTTTTTCCAAATAAGTTTTTGGTAGTCTTGTACTATTCATTCTCTTGACATGCCCAAACGACTTAAGTCTTAATGACCTAAGTCTCTCTTCCATGGATTCCCTTAACTCTAGGTTTGATCTAATCTCATCATTCTTTATATGGTCAAGTCCAGTTTTCTGGAAGGCTTTTCTAAGATACTTCATTTCACAGGCTTGGATCTTGCTAAGGTCCCTTTATGTTAGTGTGCATGTTTCCACAGCATATATCAGAATAGGAATGAGATATGATTTGTACAAGACAACTTTTGTTCTTCTGGGAACCTTCATGACCCATAATAAGCCCTGCACGGTACTGTAGACGTTGGCTACTTTGGTTGCTCTATTCATTATTTCTAATTCACTTCTACCGTTACTAACAATTATGCTCCCCAGCTCTTGCAGTTATTGTACAGTATCTGGATCTTTCTAATGAAGTACTCTGGTATTTTGAGATTTCTTAAACTTTTCGAAATAATGGGAAAACCATTGAAAACCCAAAGCTGGGTGCCCGGACGGGGATTCGAATCGGCGTCCTCCCGAATGCGAGGCCGGAGCGTTAACCGCTCACACACCAGAGCTTGGTCTAGTATTCAAGGGAACACGAATTTGATCCTCTATACTTGTTGGCATGGTTGTGCCGGCTCTTCTGCTTGACACTGATAAACCGTAAAGCCCTAAGAAAACAGTAATAACTGTTTACTTTATAGAGTAATTATAGAGTAATTAGTATCCTCAGATCTGGCGTTTAGGGGTTCAATATAAATTCACTGGATGCTATTCTGGATTTCCTCCAATTCAAAAGCACGAATGCTGTGAAAGATGACAAATCACAATGGTCTTTCTGGCCACGAGGCTTTAACTAGTTTTATGTAATTCTACCTACATCTTCTTTTCAGTTAACTGTACCCAAACGAAATGAGATATGTGTTACCCTTGTATCGTCACATGACGCGCAGACATAGTCACATGCTACGCTGGAAATCATTATCCTCTAACTATGGGTCTAACAACTGGATGATAGGATTCGAAGGTTAAATTGTTAAACAGTATTGTTATAATGCCACATAGACCGGCGTGGTAGTTCAGTGGTAACGGCGCCTTACTGGAGACCAAACTGTCCCCGGTTAGGAATCCCTGTCTCGGCGGGGACTTTAAAAGGCACTTAACCCGACCTTTACCTCTGGCACAGCTTTCTGTGTACTGTGAAGTACGCTAGAGTGCTTCCGTAGTTCGGATTCCACGTTAAACTGTAGTTCTCCTTTACCCGGTAGGTTTATTGGGTTACGTTAAGACCGCTACGACACACACCGAGCGTGGCGGTGTAACGGTTAGCGTTCTGGCCTCGCATTCGGGAGGACGGCGGTTCGAATCACCGTCCGGGCATCCAGATTTGGGTTTTCCATGGTTTCCCAAATCACTCCAGGCGAATGCCGGGATACTTCCTTCAAAAGCCCATGGCCCAATTCCTTCCCATTCCTTGCCCCCCATCCTTTCCCGTCTCTAAAGACCTCGCTGTTGAGAGACGTAAAGCAGTTAAAAACAAAAAACAAAAAACAAAAAAACCCGCTACGACAGAGGCGGAATGCACACACAGTAAAAATCTTGTCATTGTATCAGTACGGCCACGTGAGCCATAATGCACTTGTGATACGGAGACATTGTCCGCTAGTAGAATTCATAATGGTGGCAAATAAAATAATTATTTGTTCTGTCGTTCGAGGTTATTAGAACCTATGTAGATCCATAATCAAAGCGGTGTTTTCAAGCGATTTTTTTGTTTGTTTTAAGTTACTCATCAGGTGTTTTCTTCCAGTTTTTCTCTGTCGATCCTAATTTTTAATATTCAATATTTAATTTCACTCATGGTGAATACAGTAACGCCACCGATTTAAAACTTGTTAAAAAGCCAGTTCCCGCCCATTAGAAGACTAGACATTTATTACCGAGCGTGGTGAGAGAGCGGTGACGATCTGGTCTCACATTCGGGAGGACGTGGGTTCGAATCCCCGTTGGGCATCTAGATTTGGGTTTTCCATTGTATTCCAAAATCACTCTAGGTGAATGCCGGGATGCCTCAGTCAATCAAGACCATGGCCGAATTCCTTTTCGTTCCTCCCCCCCCCCCTCATCCTTTACCGCCTCAAATGACGAAGACATCGACGAGATGTCAAGATTTATTTATTTAAGCAGTGTAGTAACCGCAAGCAGAAAGTGAGAATACATTGTTAAGGACGAAGCAGTGTGCCAAAGTATCTGGCAATTCGGATAAATAAATAATGTACTGGTTCCTGATTCTAAAAGAACTAATGTTATTTTCTGAACAATTCTCTTTATTTACAGGTAGAAGTTTTATTTGTAACGATAAATATTTTGTGTTCTATAGTTGCAGCCTGGTTTCAATGTAAGAATGCCAGTGAAGGATTGTTGATGTTGATGTGAGTTAGTTCGAGGATGCCATAGGCACCACACATAACATGCTAGTGTCGATATAAACAGCTATAGAAAGGATGAGCGTTTCATGTCAGACGCAACACGAAATAACCGACCATAGTCAAAAGAGACTATTAATTTAGTATGGAAATGGATGTAAATGTAGGCACTCATTCCAGAATTACAAGTCTCCCGAGAATTTCAAATGGAATTCGTGATTGAGCCACTGAATTATGTTACCGAACAGCTATAAAGATAAAGCTATCGGTAACACAGCGTCCCAAAGCAAGACACTGTGACTTAACTAAAATACAGTGACATTCATAAGTGCTGTCTTGATTTTTCTTCAGCGATTAAATGGGAATGAGTGTGTTTAGAAGAACCTTATCTCTGATAATATGGTAAAGTGAGATTAACTATGTTTGCTTCAATAAGGTCGAGTGACCTGGTGGCTCAGTGTTTAAGGCGTCAACTGGAGATAGAAAGGTCATTTGTTCGAATCCCTGTCTAAGTGGAGGTTTCTAAAGGCCGTCAACCCGACTTTCACCTCTGGCACATCGTGCTGTGTAATGCAAAGTGCGACAGAACGCTTCCGTGGTTCGGATTTCATGTACATCCCCAGTATCGGGTAATACTACCGGTTTAAGCTAGATGGATACAATAGGGCCGGATTGGGCAGCAGATAACCTTGTCACCAAGTCATTACGACCACAAGAATTTATTTATCAATAAGAACGAAAGAATTCACTACGTTTGAGCGAACATTATTGTCGATTATGATCTGAATTGAACACCCAAACTTGCCATTTGAATAGTGTAGAAAATCTTACAACCTCCCACATGTCTACTTAAATCAATAGGAATCTGCACAAAAGTAAATCAAATCCTTAATGGCTATAACCGGAACCACAAGCTATAACTGTTAGCAAGTTAAATCCATCACTAGAAGCAGTTTTCCCAAAACGGCGCTCATAAATATCTGGGAGTGGTTTTATTTCAGTGTGTGTATTTGTGATACTTCACATTACCGACCACCGTATATCACAAAGAAGAATCGTCTACATGTTCATGTTTTCACTGAATTATGCATGCATTTCTTCTTAAAGTGTAGTGGTCTCTTATTTTTTATTTCAATTAATTTCTCTGTAGACCATTCATCTTTTATATTTTTGAAATCGTGTTAGAACTTTCGTAATCGATGATCATGAACCGAAACAGCATAACGTGCAAACACAGTTTATTTGTATACTAGTGTAAGCCCGTGGCCGTTTTTTGCGTATCGTCATGGGTTTGGAATACTTCCAGTTTTTCGGGTCAAAGATTATAACATGTTGATCTGACAAAATATGAACTTGACCTGTGTTTCACCCATAGGGCGAATAAAATTTCTTGACTTTGAAGAACTCAAAAGTATTATTAAACGTAGGTATTAAACACGGACAGGGAAGATGATGCAATCGTATAATTGTTTCAATGGTCGTAGACTCGAAGTTGCTTAAACACAAACTTGACTTGTATTTGACTCTTAAAGTTCACTCTGCAAAATTTACAAATTTCCTGTTTGCTTAGAAAGCATCACATTTTTTCCTGAGACGGGGCAAACACTCATAATGTAATCATTGGTCACAGTATCTCTAATGGCCAGAGAACTTAATACATTTTCCATATTATTAAACAGTTGAACAACTCCGAAGGAATTAATTGCCAGAATAGTTGATTCGGTAGAATATTTCGTCTGGAATCCACTTAAAATAACCTAGTAACTTGCGTACAGCGAACATGAACAAAGACCATTAATGATAGTGGTCAGTAAAAAACCTAAAAAGCAAATAAACCGTATTGCATAACCGTAATGCATAAACTCTTGGTCAAGCAACATCATTAGTGAAGGTTTTAATTAAATTGAAATTTATTCCAAGTAGGAATTACAATTGACATTCGTGGTTACAGCAGAGACCGTGAGTAATTTAATTTTCTTAAAAGTTTTTTTAAGTTGCTTTCATTAGCAACATGTTACTCAAAATCAGATTCACGTTTATCGATAGTTTTTAAACTATGAAACGCTATGAAAAGCAAACTTAATGAATGTATTATTGAAATTAATTTAGTAGCAGTTGCTTAGCTATTAAAATGTGGACATAATCACGAATTTCTACTAATCGTATCTCTGGTCTCTGTTTTGCGAGCGAAGGCTGACACGTGACAACGTTCTCCAGCCAATAGCTATCGAGGAGAGTGGCCTTACGAAATTATATAGTAGATATAAAACTACAACAGTAATATGGCATAAACGAGAAGAATTAATGTAAAGGTCTTCTGTTCGAATCCATGTCTTGGCGGAATTTTCATTTACCTTTACCTTTGACAAAGCTTGGTCTGTAATGTGAAGCTTCGTTATTCTGATTCCACGTTGAACTGTGGGTCCTTTTCGGCCGATAAGATCAACAGGTTAGGTTAGGTAACGAGAAAAGGAACTGGCCGCCCTCCCTCCAATACAAGCATAAGTAAACCTCCTTCGGCAGAGTCTAATCAACCTTCGGGTTGAAAACCAATTTTAGCTTAGATTTTTCATTACTTTGTATTTTATGAACTGTCTTAAATATTACGAAGCTTAGTATGTTTTCTAAACATTATTACTTTCAATAAATTCTACTACCATTTTTTTTAATATTCCTGTTACGAATAAAAGACGAATTAGTTATGTATTTGCCTCTACATGGCAAAGGGATTAAAAGTAGTAACAATGAAAAAATGTTCTGATGTTTCTTGTTTTTGAATAGTAAGAATCTTTCTCAAATTAGTAAGACGTCTCTTTGATAACGCAGTTCGAAGTGTTACCAAACTTCAAGACGTTTTATAATTTAATTTTCTTTCTTTATAAATAGATAAATTTCATTTAGATGATGATGTTTTTACATGACATATTTTTGATCTGCATGATTATTTTTTCTTTTTTTCTTTTTTTACTGCATTAATTGCTTGATTAGTTTTGATGAAAATAGGCAATAGACCTAGATACAAATAGTAATTTTCAAGCAAAAATATTTTACAATGTTTCACCTTTATATCTAGTTGAACCAGTTCTTTAAGTGTAAATCAGAACTGTTATACGTCCTGTTAGTGTCAATATATGTTAAATGTTCCATTGTAATATAACATAGATACAGAGGAATCCAACTGGATTACCATCAGATCAGGCAATATAAATAGCCATATAGTTTAAAAAATGAATAAAAATCTTTACAACATGCATGTCTTGCTGGACGTTTTAAAATAAACTAGAAAATAGAATAGGCTTAAAATGCCCTTTTTAAGAGACACAACCGCACGAGCTATCGCCGGGCTCTGCGGTTAGCTGTTGGGTTCTCTGATAGCCGTAAGAAGTCGAGACAACCTTGAGCGCGCTATCCTGAGGGTTGGGCAGTACACTGCTTATTGTGTCGTCCATAATTAAGGCTGTACAAACAGCAACTCGGCCACCGAGGAAGAGGGCCGTCAGTATATATTAACGTCATTTTCCAGTGCTCCTGCTTACCGATACATCTTAAACATTTACATTCTCCAGACTCACTCCAAACCGGTTGGTTCACAGTTTATTAATAATGTATTTTGACTTAATAGTGCCATTAAACGTGGCTATACAGTAGTACTAAAGCGTCGAATTCTGTGCAAACTGCAGCCTCTGTCTAAAACCCATTTCTGTTAACTGCGCAACATACGTAGAAAACTTCTCTCCAGTTTCGTAGTAATGAAAATTTATTTCTGTATTTTGAGCACCTGAGGATTGGAAGAACTACAAAAAGTTGAATCACATGAGTCTCAAGAATTATTCCTTGACCTGAAGAGCCGATCAACTTTCCATATAACCAAGACATTATGGTCAATCTCCAATTTTTAAATATATTTAATTACATATTTGTCTAGTAATTGTCACTGCAAAGCTTTTATACTTTTACTAACGAAAATTTTAAGCTACGTAAATAATTAAATAGAGATAATAGCACGGCAACTAATTCAGTTATCACAAAACTGGAATTTCTAGGACCATCTCCTTTTCTCTCGAAGCATTTTTAAATTTACATGTGTGATATTACAAGAGATGAACGTAAATATTTTTTTTATGAAATTTCCGTAATCAATCCGGGTACAGAAACGAGAAGACATCAAATTTGAGAGATGAACTGGGCACAGCTTTTAAAAACTGAGTCACTGGTGTTTTCATCTCCTACGAGAATAGATGCTTAGATATTTCTTGTTTCTCGTGAAGTAAATACAAGCCAACGTTGCTCCCTCAATATGGAACGTGTGGTGAAGTGATAGTGTTACAAATTTCAATAAAATGGATCGTATGATTGCTCGCTAAAAGAAGGATTAAATTAACTGTAGAAAAGATTTCACATTGTTTAACGCAAATGGCATTACGGAAGCCATATCGTCCTAAAACACAAAACAACTACAAAATATTTTTGATTAAAATGAGCTTAAGAGAATATATATAAACGCTGTGCCTTCTGATGTGATAACGTAACGAGAAAAATAATTGAGCTGAAGTATTAGCAAAATTATAGGAAGATTCTGTCAATTACTGTTACATAAAAATATTAAATAAAATTTCCTTTCATAGGAGGTGTGATTTATAATAATAGCTTGCTACGTGTTAATTGTAATTTATCCTACCTTTGACAAAAATAGATATCACATCTAGATGTCAAAACCGAGATTCGAACCTACGTCGTTTCGATCATGAGCACAGAATGTGACTTTACTGTGGAATCTGATAAAAACGAAATAAACAAAGAGATCTGAAACAGTCTAAACTCTTCCCCTGCGAGAACACTAAAGATCTATGAAATGTGTTGTTTTCTTTTTTCATTCTGCGCTAAATGATGGATGTCTGCCACAAAAGTACTGTTGTTTAGAAACTCCTGCTGCATTTGAAAATTTAGCAGTTTCAGCAGCAATATCTGAGCACGAGAAAAAACACCTTGGTATTTACGAATCGCCACGAATGAAGGCTATTCTATCGCAATGAAAAGGTTCGTTAAGGATTGAGAAATCAGTTCGACCGGAGCTATGCAAAAACAAAACCATGTTGTCTATTATCGGAGAGGAATGCGTCATTAGGGGCAAGGCCCGCGGGGCAGCGCGGACAAAACACAATCAGCGCTGACAAAACACAATCCGGGGGAGCGAGGGCGAGCTAATTAATAAAAGGGAGGGCGGCGGCGGCAGCTAATTATAGAATTAGCAGGCGGGCGGCGTGGTGTTTGCTGCTACTGGAGGAAGGAAGCGGCCCAAGACGGGTGTTAATTATGGAACAAGCGGCCAGCCACACTGAATCTCAAGCAATGTCTGGAACGCCTTCCTTCCAGGGATACTAACAAAACGGTGAAGGACAAATATCATGTGTCCATTCTTCATTGAGGGTAAAAGTATGCAGTAGAACGAAAAAATAATAACCAAATGGCTACTGTTGTTATCGTAATATCAACGCGTGTTCAACGTGCTACTAAATGAATTGTTGCTTTTACAAAAAAAAGTGGCATGCCTTTGCATACTCTCCTTAGGGTTACTTCCAATCAATTATCTTTTGCATTCTGTTGTATTACTTATTTCGCCTTTAAGCCCGTCAAAACTGACGGGTGAGTGAAATGTTCCGGCATTTCATTTCCTTGCGGTTGCCTAAACAGATACAATTGTTGTTATGTAACGCTCATAACCTTATTTTGTAATTTGTACATATTTTGGTTGTAGTTTAAACAGCGATACAGTTGGAGCTTCTACTGAATTAATGATGTCAGAATTAGGGAACCAATTAAATTAAAAATAAATTAGGAATCGCAAAACCTTAGGGTATAATGCGTGATATTGGTTTTATTCCTGGTCCAGGTCTCATTCAGCACCATAAATACGAAACTACTTACGTCCGTTTTGAAATAATAAATAGTAACTCGGCGCTTATCAAAATAGCTTAAATTATTTATAAAAATAAATTCATTGTGAATCATTCTGTAAAAAAACTGTGTCAGTTGTCATTCTAATCCTGTCTGCATTTCGACATAACCACAACTTCTACTAATATTACAGTTCAAAAAATTCAATGTAATGCGATCTAAATTTATCCTAGTGGATATATTTACATCCGTCTTATATAGTGACATCAGTAATAAAAACAACTAATAATTAATATATCAATTTAAACGCAGTACATACCTTTATTTCAGTGTTTCGCCAAATCATTTCTTCGAGCATATTATAACAGTGACTTTAAATATCTTCATCGAATAGAAATATCTTGTAAGTCCGTAAGAAATGCTGTGTTGAACGCAGTATTTTAGCTGTTCGTTTCGTCAAAAAACGCTCATAATATTGAAAATGATGTAATGCAGATATTTCTTAGCTTACTGCAATAACGGTATCACTGTACAGAGATTATAAGAAAAATCAATATCGAACGAATTTCAATTAATACAAACCAACTAATAATTAATATTTCGATTTTTACGAAATACATACTTTTCATTTAGTGTGCTGGCAGCTCATTTGCTCGTGCATGTTTTCCTAATAGAACTGTTAAAAATAACGGGAATAACCCCAAACATTTCCAGTCGTTTTTGGTTGGACAGCGAAGGAGAGAAGCATGATGTCAGAGTGTGACAGACATCGCTACATCGTGACCAAGATTGGCATTTTAAAAGTATATTACTTAATTAGCGGGAGAGGTTCTACTGTTTGAGTAGTTTGTTTAGTTTAAAATGTAACAAAGTTACAAGGGGTTTGCCCATCTGCTGGGCACACGGTTTTCCAGTTGTCACTGGAAGCGTAACGACAAGACGGGATAGAATTTAAGGATTATTATGTCGCCAGTCGCAGAGCAGAGCCCGAAAGAGCTGCTATGTGTGGGACAGACATAGTTGATTGTTTGGTGGGCATGCGACCGTGTTTGCCGCATTTATGTAATATGCTACTGTTTATTTTGAAAAGTGTCGGTTGATATTGCCTATTCCAGTATTTAACGCTAGGTGAAGTTTATCGGTATCCAGTATTCCGATTTAAGTCTTTCAGTTCCAGCATTTATGACAAGAAGTTTCTTCTCACCAGCAACAGGGAGGCTGTTCAAACCGCAGTAACAAAATTACAACCAACAATTGACACAGGTATTTATGGAACCACTAATGTCAGGAAAAAGGTATCGCAGTACATAGAAAAAGCGATTAATCGTAGCACTGATGGCAGGCCACAGGCATCGCAGCAAACAGGAAAACATTTTATAGAAGCACTGATGTTAGGCCATATACCGGGACAAACAGGAGACGTTTAATCGAAGCACTGATGGCATGCTATAACTACCGCATCAAGTTTTATGAAAGCACTATTATGTTATCCTTGTATCGGATTTCTCTCATTTACCATTTGATGTTTTGGTGGATTTATTTTAGAAAGTAGGACCATTTTGCTACTGTTGTCAATACTTCGCAATTAAATTTGTTAAATCATCTTCTATGAGTTTTTTTTTTTAAACTTAAAAAAAACTAATAATAAAAAAAACATACAGCTTTACGTTTAGTTACATTTACTGGAGGTGGCCAAAGTTTGACTAAGTTCTTACTTAATGCAGTTTTCAGATTGTTTTAGAGATAAATTACATGCTTACTTCCAGTTGCATTTCAAAACTAATATTTCAAAAAAGGATATTACACAGAAGCACTGGTTTTCTTCGTGTAGTAGTTTATAGTAAGTTAAAAATATTAATCCAGTAATTGACAGCAAAAAGTAGATTAGGTGGATGGAATCTCCCTGGCATTTATACTGACAAAAATTCTTTCGCGTCGTGGACTGGCTCAGATATTCATATACGCTGTGAGTTCTTTGACTGCTTGATAAGTTCTTCTCAAGAGATGAAACTAATTTCAAAATAAATAGTATATTGATGAGAGACTGACTGTCATGATGATATCTTGCTATTGTCACCGCGAGCTTATGATACAATGTTATTAACCTAATTATAAGCTTGAATTATTTTCTGGCTTTTAGTTATCTTTGCAATTTAAGAAAGATCAATAATTCTTTCTTTGTTTTCGTTGTCTTGGTTTTTTCCGATAGCTCTGTTGTCCTAAGAATGAACCAACCCTTTGAGAAAATTAACGGCGAAGACAAAACGAAATAAATCCTTCGTTTCTAATACAGAAATACGAACAGATTCCATGAGAAACTCAAAATTTTTGAGTACTTCTGAAGTGTTCAAACGGTTATTACGTGGCGCTGACGTCTTGGCGCGGCGCGTTTCCTCGGAGGATTGGCTGCACTAATTACTCTCTAAATTATTAGTTCACCGCCCCACCTGCTACTACCTCATCACGGAGCCGGCGTCTTAGCAACTCGCTGTGTGTGCACAGCCACTGAGCGCTGGATAGCGGCTAATTTGCAAACTCCCGCCGGCACAACTTGTTCCGAGGCTGCGGGGCAATTCGCAGGTGCGACTGAGTCAGCGGCCGCCAGTAGCGAGCGAAATTAATGTGCGAGAAAGCAGGAACAGGTGGCGGGTCGAGGCCGCATTGCTAGGGTCGAGGCTTCAAACAGTCGTCTGCGTTGCAGGAAGTTAAGCGACTCACTCCTTATCCATACACCCAGTCACAATACCGAAAGAGGACGCTCCCACTAGATTACAGGATGTTAAAAAGAACTGTCGAATACTTAAGGAGGTGTTAGTATGCATCAAGACAAGACAAAAATGTATGTTGAATCCATCCGGTAAAGATCAGTAGTCAGGCGGGTTGAATGGAGTTCCCGGTTCGAGGTAGATGGCTCAATAGCGAAGTTAGGCTGTAGATATCCCTCGGAAAGTGGAAGGAAACTACGAGAACACAGCTGATACAAGGATCCGGTTTATTAGGCTCAGTCCCACAATACACAGTGACAGATAGCAGAATGATGTTGCCTCGATGGTCAGGCATGAAGAGAGCTCCGTGTGATGTTTGCTGCCCTTAAGTAGCCTCTCGTAGATCACACTCCAGTCGCTGTGGCGCTGGCATCCTGCTCGCTGCGTCTGTGGCGCCATCTAGTAGAGTAGCTCCATAGCTCCGGATCCGACATGCATAATAAATGCATGTCAACACGAACAGAATGCGTAATTCTTTACGCCGATGGGCAGAGGCATGCATTGTAATGGATGGGCGCCACATTGTGCACCTGCTGTTAACTCCGGAGGTATGTGTTTGTGGCCCAATGTTTACTTTTTTTTTTTACTTATGGCTTTACACCTTGTAGACGTCGAGGTCATTAGCTCCATTGCAATTAAATTAAATTAAAATTAAAGACGGGAAAGGGATTTGGGACAAGGAACGGGAAGGAATTCAGCTACGTTCTTTTAAAGAGAGCATCCTGGCATAATACCTAGAGTGATTTGGGGAAACCATGGAAAACCCATATCTGAATGCCCGGAACGGGATTCAAATCCGCGTCCTCCCGAATGTTACCGCTCACCCACCACGCTCGGTACTATATCTAGTTCACTCTGAACTGGGGCTGCAGGTCATCTTCCCCTGGTCTCGCTCCTCACCTCCTCACCCTCTCCCTACCTACCTTTCGGATCTGTACGCTGTGTCCAGATAGGAGAGGGATAAATTTCCCTTCGTATGTAGAAATAAGGGCAGCGGAGTGGGGTAGAGCATGCTGACTTTGTGCCGCCTCTGTTAACTGAACAGGCTATAAATATTTCTGTCTTGTTTTGATCCATACTATCACCTCCTAAAATATTCGATACCTTTTTTTAACTCCCTGTATACATGCAAACGTTTCTATTGGTTAAGACTGGAGGGTGATAAATTAAATATCGTCCTGATATTCGGTAGGACAGGGGTGCACCGACCATAAACATCTCGGTTTCTCCTAATTTCCAGAAATAATTTCTTTCTGTTCATTCTCTCCAGGCCATAATGACCTTCATGTCGAAGAACCATACAGTAATAATAAAAAAATCTATATTATTAAATAATACATAGAGAGAAGCTGGACTCTCATTCATATGAGTGTGGATTCAAAACTAGGCCCAACTATACAAATTTTTGAATCTCAGCTGGCATAAGAGGAACTACTGCATGTTAATGAATTTTCTGCCAGCAATATAATCAGTTTTGAATGCGTTTTCATCTCATCTGTTTTCAGCGGTCGACGACTGAAATTCTTCAGCTGCGGTAATTCACGTTTTGACGTTCGACGCCAAATAATTCTCATTTTCAATTAAACTTAGTCTCATTTAGGTCTGAAGGAAAATTGAACAAAATTAAGTCAAGAATACAGGATTTCTGAGGCTCATTCCAAACTTCCACTCATCAGTATTAGCAACATACAGTGGCGAGCGCGGACACCCAGATTCAAGTTGAATAATAATACGATTTGGAATGACAGTACTTCAGCATATGGTAAAGCAAGCTGAAGACGGGAACAGGAGACAGTGAAAGCCCGAATGCCTTGTTCTAAGAAGTTCTATGAAACTTTATCGATTTGTTTTGAACTCATCGAAAATGTGATGACGTTAGTTACTCAGAAACGTTAACGTAGAGAGAGGTCGTCAGAGCCAGAGTTTATGATCTCAAATTTTATTGAATTCTTACGAAATACGGGTAGCAAATCGACATGATGTTCTGTCAAGGTTATAATTTTAAGAAAACCTCAGTTGGCGTAAATGTAAATTCTGGATATCACTTGATCCAAGTTACCCTTGAGTTTCAATGCAAATAAGACACTGTTCTATCGCTTGTTGTCGTAAGTAGCTGATAATTGAAGGTACTTTTTGGTTAGAGTTTTACGGTTCATGTATATTGAGGTCATTAGGGCCAGTATGGGACCGGTTAAGGACTGGAAATGAATTTGGCTATAATCTAATGAAGGAAATCTCTCGGAAATCGGCTGGAATGATTTCGGGAAACCTAAGTAAAATCTAAATCTGCATGGCCAAACGGATGATCCTCCCAAATACCATGTCTCAGCCATAACCGCAGACCTATCAGTCTAGGTAATAAAGACGGAAATTAAACAGTGTGTAGAAGCGCCATGTTCTCCGTTACTACATGATGCAGTTTACAAGAGTTGCCAAATAATTTTTATTTGAAACTAAGCCATATGGGCGGAGGGGGGGGGGAACTAAACACGTAATCTATATTAGAGATACATTCAAATACACATATTTGCATCTCCCACAGAATTTAAAAGATAATGAGAGGCGTAAAATGATGTGAACCTCCAGATACACGTCCTTCGATGTGGACAGTAGACGATCAGATATAGTGAGAACTTTTAATGTCGTCATCTGAATTCGGACTACACGATGCCAGAACGGTATTTTCGTTGCTGAAGGTTTTACCACAGCTCCCTCTAACAACTTTCTTTAGAATATCTCTGTTACGGAGAAGCGCTGAATGTTTTCCGTAACCGATTTCGCCTGTAATTGCAAAGAACTCTCATTTCACCAACTCGTTTTTCGACCGACCGTCAAACGGTGGAAACAACATCGTAACTTTCAATAGCATCAGAAAATAACAGAACTAACTTGATAAGCACCAATGGTAACATCAATCGGTTAGCATTTCATGAATAATATGGTATAACCATACAGTTGGTGCGACGAAAGAAAAGAACGCAATGAAAGGTGCAAATAATCAGGAACAGTAGACTACTATCAGATTTAACATAATTAATTACGATTGTTAAAGATAGCAAAAAGTAGTTTATAGTAAATTATAAGTAATCTATTTTGCTGTGGTGAAAGTGAGAGAAAGAATATTTTGAGCAATAAGAAAATACAGAAATATTTTATTCTGAAGGTTAGGGTGAGCATGAAAGAACACCTATTGCTTGTATTCTGGAAAGGGAATGAGTAGAAGGCATTCATCTGAATTCCCTCCCGCCTGGCTGCAGCCAAGGGTAGAAGCCTCGAAGCCAACCTCGCGGAAACAAAAACTTAACCTTTAGCGAGAGGTAAGACATGAAACATCTGTGGTAACCTGTATGCGCCAGAGGTGTTGAGAAGAGCAATCTAACGTTTTAAAGACAGGGTTGGCAGTACCGTTTGTAACTCGAGTCAAGATTCCGTTAGCCGAGAAGTCCACAAACGACAATAGGAGCTCTCAGTGCTGGTTATTTTGGTATGTTTACAATAATTCCATGAAGCTGTTTCGTTGTTAGGACGACGTGAAAGAAGTCATCGCATGACAAAAGACAATTTTCTCTCTCAATGTCTCTTTAACGTCACGCAAAGCTCTCGTTCTCGCTACGATATTCATGTAATCGGGTATTGCTATGAATCTGAAAATTTGTCAGTGTTTATAATTGCTGTTTTGGAAAGATGTTCTGTTAAAGGGAATCATAAAATGTATGAACAATTATACTTGGACGCTGTACGCTATTGATTTGGGAGGTCAAAATGCACTACTTATTAAAAGCGAATAAATGTTTAAGATTGTAAAATTACCTGCAAATGACTCAGTGATTTATGGATAGATTAACAACTTTATATGTCGTAAATTTTTAGCTACGAAGTCTGATTAACGATAATTATTAATATTTTAAAAGCAAAGAGACGGAAAATTACAACAGTTATCGCAATATTGTTACTTCATTTTTTCTTCATTTGTTTTTCACTTCATTCTGTCGATCTACACTTTTTTGGGCTAGGTAGTTTGTCCGAGGCATTCCTTCAGAGTACGGGCAATGATACAGATGGGGCATTTCAGACGTCCTTGGAAATCTTGTACATACCAAGTCCCTCCATGTCGTTTCCAGTGTTGTATGAGGATAAAATTTATTGGTTGGGTGATCCCATTTCAGCTGGAAGATACACAGTGCGGTGGTGGGGGAGAGACAGGGAGATAGCGGGGGAGATACGGTTTGTCAGGGGAAGAAGACTGTCAACGGGAAGCCGACGCGTCTTGCATGTGAATAGCGTCTGGGGATTTGACTCGCTTTTAATCCGCTGCCGACACGCGTGAAATACCGCCCTGGCTTGTCTGGTGAAGGCGACAAGTAGCGGCGAGTAGTTCAAAAGACACCTCACACCGCACGCACCTCCAAGTGTCAGCCCGAAACACTAGTGCCCGCTTCACGTTTGCCTTCACTGCAACCGTACAGCACCGTCCCCTTCAAACTCTGAATCTGGCTGCATTAAATGGACAGTGCAAATAAAACCTAAGCGAGCAGAATTTCTCAAATGCACTTTCTATTTATCTGGATTTGGCGGTCTCCAATTATTATGAAAGAACGTTGATACTATCAAGACAAAAGTCTCCTGATTGGAGACTTTATTTGTTTACGTTTATTCTAAATCAATTGATTTGCGCAACTTTTCACTAAATTGAATCAACGAATAATTCAAAGGTTCATTGTTCGATGGCCAATTGTCACAGTTTTCAGTTCCCAATCTAACCCGGTTAACCACCAGGTATAGCGAATCTACAACTTAACGCGGAATCTGAACCACCAGAATTGAAGGTCGAGTTAAGAGCCTTTGATAACTCCAGCCGATATCGAGATTCGAACCGGAGACCGTTCGGTCTCCAGCCAGTTGTCTTAATGACTGAACCACCAGATCTCTCGGCATATACACTGATGAGCCAAGACATTATGAGCATCTGCTTAATAGCGTGTTGGTCCACCATTGGAAAGTAATACAGCAGGGATTCGGCGTGGCATCGATTCGACAAATTCTTGATAGGATTAGGCTGGAGATATCTGGCAGCAGACCTCTACGTACAGTTCACGCAATTCCCTTAAATTACTGGTTGGTAGTTTGTGGGTGCGGAGCTTAAGCCCGATAGCATACCAGATATGTTGTATCAGGTTGAGATTAGACGAATTTAGCGGCCAAAACATGAACATGAGTTCACTGTCATGCTCTTCAAGCCACTGTAGAACGATTCTGGCCTCATGACATGGACAGTTGTCCTGCAGAAGATGCCATCACCGTCGTGGAAGACATGAAACAGGAAGGCATGCAGGTGGTCCGCAATAATTTTCACCTTGTCCACCGGTGTCATGGTGCCAGTGATCACTACCGCAGGTCACATGGAAACAGGTGAATATCCGCCTCAGCATCATACTGCCCGCACTGGTGAATGTTCCCCTGGAAGATGGCGCCCTGGTGTTACAAGAGACGTGATCCATCAGACCAGGAAACACGTTTCCAATCTTGATGATCTCGAGCTCACTGCAGTCGTAATTGCGTCAACATTGGAACACGTAGGGTCCGTCCCTTGCGGAGTCCTATGTTCAACAACGTGCGCTGAACTCCGCCTGACCCAGCATTGTACTCTGCCGTCTGATATGCCACAGATCTCTCCCTATCTTGCAATCATCCTACCGGCACGTTCTGTGATGAAATGTAGACGTCCACCACCTTGTTGCCTACTCGTGGTTTGACCGTCCCTCAGCCACTTTCCATAGAGGATCACTACGGCAGCACGCGAACAGCCGACCGGCCTCGCCGTTTCCGAGGTGAACATATCCAGGCGCCGCGCCTGGCTATAACGATCTGCCCTCTATCGAATTCATTTGGCACACGTACGACTGACTCCCCATGCGTCTCTACACCGTTTGTACACTTTCCTTGCTGAATGCCGTACGCGCAACGTCACCAGTCAGCATTCAATCTCGCGCTGGGTTGGGCTCAAAATGTTTTGCTTATAAATGTATGTTTTGGTATGCCTAAAGCTGTAGAAATTGCATGCAATTTAGAAATGTTATTTAAGAACAGTGTACCTCTTTGAGGAAGTTATTACTAAGGAGAGTCATTGCTCCATTACTAGAAACCAAAGAAAGACTTTTATTGTATTTTATTTTTTATAAATTTAGTAATAAGGATAAGTCTCCTATTTAAGCAAACTACCTCAGATCTATCTAGTGTCAGAATGTATGCGATCGATATTATGTCGATGCAATGCTAGGGACGAAAAGGGGAGATGAGAGAAGGAAATCCAGGAGAAAGAAATGTTTTGTTGAGCTGAGAGGGCAGCTCTCCCTCTCAAGCCGTCGTTTGGTCCACAACGAAAGCAACGACCCAGAAATTTAACGATGCCCGCTGCTATCTCCACGCCACTCCTCACTTCTCTTCTTCGAGACTCAGAATAAAAAAAATAATGGATTTGTTCCGCTGGGCTGCTGCGACTGAGATTCTGATGAATATTTTGTCATCATAACAGTACTCTCAATGTCTCTCACAAGGGAATGAAACTACTTGCAACTGGAAAGTGGATAATAGTTTAGGCAACGTAAATTTTGATTTCCTTTGTTTTTTTTTTCATTTTTGTACTCCTGAATACAATAAACAGCCAGGAGGTCTGAAAGTATACCAACAAAGCAGCACGGATTGTCGTTAACTGAGAACATTCAACTTGGGGTTTAGCTTATTTCAAACAAGCACACTGTTTTTAATTATTACAACGGCTGTAAATGGCGTCAAACACGTACGGGAAAATCTCATGGATTTGAGCGATTCCGGCAAGTGTGTGGGCGTTTCCTTGAGGCCGTCGCTGCACCCCCGTGGCCCGATTAAAATCCTCACCGAAAAACAATTCTTATTTCCACCAAGACCGGGACGGAAGGGTGAGAATCTCAGCGTGTGTGTCCTGCGGTCAGTCGGCCTTAGAGGATTTCTGGTGAGTGCGTGTGTGTGTTGCGTATTTGTTTGTCTGTTTTGTTTGTACTGTTTGGTTTCGTGATGTTCCACGTACAGAAAGAGTTTATTAAAAATTTATGAAAGTGAGCCCTGCCTATGGGAAGTGAAGTGCAAGGAATAGCACGACAGAAATAAATAAGTAGCTGCCTACACCAAACTGCCAGAAATATTGAAAGAGAATGAGCAAATGCCAAAAAAAGGATCTGTAGTAAAAAAAAAAAACAGCAACATGAGAAGTGCCTACGGTCTGAGCTGTCTCACTAGTCCTACCACCACCCGCAAGATTATAAACCACTAGCACATTTTAATGAATTACCTCAAAATAATGACACAACAGCAGTTTCCCTATTACAAGCAAATTTAAAAACAAGTAGACAAAGTTTGAAGTTTCCAAAATAAAAATGAATCAATGAAACAATTATCTTCCATGTATTTTTCTAGTGCACAGTTTAAACCCGCAGGCTCATAGTTAATATCTACTGTATTTATAAGGATCAGGCAGTTAGATGGTAAATAGGGAATTACTGTTTTTCTGACTTCATTAAATTTACCATCTTCCTTTAGGAAATGTTATTGGATTTTCAATCCTGTGTTTGTGATAATGACTTCTCTTCACAACGTTTAATGCAGGGTAGGAATGGACTTTTTATGTCTTTACAGCAAGTTAATATCGACGTGCTATGAAAGGCTGACTGGGATGTGACTCTAATGACGAAATAAGATGCGAATGACCGTGCTTAAGTCTAAGCCTCTAATGACCCACTTGAGCTAATTACAATAAGGTGTGGGAAAGAAGTGTAGACCACCGAAGCGGAACGCAGACCGTTAACTTTGCTATATACCGACCGAGCCACCAGGTGGAATGCATTACTAGGCCGAAAGAGTGTGTATGATGCGTCATGATGGATGTTAAAAGCTAAGCCAAATATTTAGACACGAGTAAAAGGTGTCAGCTTGTAATTTAGATTACGCTGCTGCCGATATCAGCTTGTTAGTATACATAGAGACTAATTACTAATACGTCTGGTGTTTAAGTAACACCAGCTTTCCAACAGACTTTGCATCAAAACGAGTAATTAATATTCGACATCTGAGATATGTTAACAAACGATGACTTCCAAACAGCAATAGACACTGTTTTTATTTTCGCCTTTGGTTTAAAGAAGTCACATGTAACAATGGATAAATTCACGGAGTATGGTTTGAATGAAAATTTCACGGGATGGATATATATATATACTAACCGGTGATGAAGAAAATTGGTGCGTATGTTTTGTTCTCAATCCGAAGGTTGATTGAATTTGTCGCGGGACTCGTGCCATGGAAGTGTTTGCTATAAGCAGGACGGCCATATCATTTTCTTCGTGTGCACAAGTGTTAGGAACGTCATTGTCGAATTATGATCTGGGCCTCATATTTGAAGACAAGTTTCCTTATTAGTCCAGAAAATTTAACATAAACTGAATAGAATATCTTTTAAATAATTTGGTAGGTGCTCGGTTCATCAACGTTTTTATCGTACTTTGGCAGACTGTCAATATACTCATTACCAATTTCGAATATTTTTACTTATATATGTTCGAGTCAGTTTAATGCTTTAGTCTGACATAAGTCGTGTTGCAATTCAGTCTAAAAAAAGGGCAAAGGAACATGACGCGGATGAAATGAACTTCAGCTGTTCCTTCACAAAAGGAAACACGTGTGCTCACTACCTTGGAAAGGTCAGCGATCACAATATCTTAAATGAATTAAATGCTGTTGACTTAGTCGTTCTAATTTTCAAACTTGTAAAGATAAGCGCAAACATCGTCATCATCAACATCTTGAAGCTTCCAAACACTGGCCGGGTCTGCTTGGAACAAAAACCTTTCCAACGCTTCCCGACTACCCAACATCTCACTTCTTCTTTTCGGGAGGACGCCGGTTTGAATCCTCGTCAGGGTATTCAACGGTTTTCCCAAATCAGTCAAGGAGAGTGCCGGGATGCTTCCTTCAAAAGGCCATGGCTGAATTCCCTAACCGTTGCTCGCCTCCAGTCCTTTCCCGTTTCTAATAACCTCGACGTCGACGAGGCGTAAAGTCACAAGAAAAAAAACCTTCTTCTACTGTCATCCGATCTCCCATTCTTTCCTTAACACCTATCATCCATCTGTTCCTAGGTCTTCCTTTTACCCTCTCACCTTTCAGCTCCATATCCAGTATCTTCATTTGTATTTTCTCTTCTTCCGTTCTATAAACATAATCATAACTTTGATTTCTCTATTTTTGTTGCAACGGTTTTTCCCTGATCATCTCCCTGATTTTCTCATTCCACTTTCCGTTTCTCTCGTTACTCCTACTTCTCTGAAACTTCATTTCCATAGCTTGTACTCTCTTTTTGTCCCTCTCCTTCATCTCCCATATTTCAGATGCATACGTCAAAATCAACACAAAGTAGTTCTTATTAATTAGTTCTTATTCCTTCCTTACTCTTTTTGTGGCAAATTTCTGTTCCATATGAGGCCTCTGACACTCTTAAATAATCTCATCTGCACATTTTCCTCTTTTATTTCCACCCTATTTCCTCCACCTTCTTCAATCCAGCTTCCCAAATATTAAAAAATTCCACTTCCTATTCTCCTTTCTTATAGTAATTTCGACTTAACTCTATCTTGCCATACAATGCAATTAACCTCTCCCAGATATGCAGCTGATCCTGTACTACTCTTTCATCTTCAAATAGACGAACGCATACAATGAAAATATAAGAATAGTAAAATTAAAGCGGTTCCTCGAATTAAGTTTGATAAAAAAAATGTCCTTCGACCACATCATCAGATGGTCTAGAAAAGCCGATCATACACGGATTAATTGAGGGCCAGAAAAGCCGTGGAAGGCCGCATCATGATATGCTCATCAAGTTAAGTAAATGGCAAATGCTTTACTGAAACACTGGAGGACAATAGTTTAAAATAAAGATTCACGGGTTCCACAGATACTTCATAACTTCTTGACACTAGAACCGGGTGAAAAGCAAAGAAGAAGTTCCACAAGCATCGTAGAGTTAAATATGGGGATTCAGCGAGTTGGCAATTTCAGACTGTGCTCTTCTGTGGCGGTCCACTTTTATTTGCCCCATTTCTATCCCAGTTCCCATTTTCGATACTTGCCACTGCTCGCAGCTCGACCCAAATACCCCCATTGAGGGGTGTTTGAAAGCACGCGGGCTGGGGTTCTTTGTGGGGGCGGCAAATCCCCGGGGAAGATGCCCTGGCACGCAGCCGGGCAGAGTCCGTCCTGAAAGGGGGATTACTGAGTCCACGACATGACACGGCTCACTCGTCACTCTGGAATGTCTTCTTTCCACAATCATCATAACCAAATGCTTTCATAATCTTTTACTAAGATCAAAGTCTGTGCAATAATCACTAGCATCAGCAATCGTAAGGCTTTATGAGGAAGAGCAGTAGAAATTAAAATGTAGTCGGCTTTTAGTTCGGTTCCAGCAAGCATGGTTACCAACATTACTGTGACTGAACTGTTCAACTATCTCACGAACTAAGGAGTTTCTCTAAATGAAAGTGACGTTAGCAGTAAAAGAAGAAATGTTTATTTTAACATATAACTAGCGCCTTTCTTAGAGCTATTTCAGCCATATAAAATAATAAAAAATAAATTTCCAGATATTAACATGTCTGTAGAACTTTTGATAACATGACATTTGACGTCGTTGTAGGGCACTATCTGCACCATTAATTTCAGTAACTACAGAGATATTCACGTGTTTTTATTATCAAGTTACTTAATAGCAGATAGCATTTAATATTTACTTTATGGTGGTTTTGTTGTAAAATCAATTTTTCAGCATATTTTTTTTTTAAATTAAACTCTCCCAAAATTAAATATATTTACTTGATATTCGGCCCCTGTAGCATGTCTATAAACTTGAAAAAAATTAACTTCCTTGAGATTGAAGAAAATAAATAATGCTTTTATATCGTAAAAACCGAAATCTAATTGTATTTACCTGCTACGCCTTAGATGATACAACAATTAACGATGTTATGTACAATCTACCTGAGAGGTTTTTTCTCTTAAATAGATTTTTTTCTGGTATCTAAATGTGGTTATACATGATGCAATAGATTTACATCCCATTTTTCGTTCGTCTGCTTTAATATTAAATGGACAAAAACTAAATGTAACAGCTGGTACCTCGTGCAAAATATAAATTCTACGCTGAGGTTGTATTCTGGAGCAGGGGTGGCTCTAGGCATAGTGACACTGTGACATGGCACTACTTGCTAATCGATAATAAATAAATAAAAAATAAATCTATTGAAAGAGAAATTATTATTTAAAAATGTGGCATTCTCTAATAAACGATTACTTGTGACAGGTGAGTAAATATTGAACACCATCTGTTGGCCACATCCATGAACTATATCGCCTTCGCGGTGTCAAAAACTTATTTGTCTCAAATCGCGCATGCGCTCTGGCAGCTTCGTGAAAATTCGGAAGGGAGGGGATTAGCTTTTCAGGCAGCAGTTTGTGACAACCTTTTTCTGTCACAGGGAGCTCGATAAAGTTAGTAATATCGTCGGTAGAGCGCAGTAGCCACTGTTATTTTTTATATGCCTTAGGTGGAATGCAAGAAATCGTGGCAGAGCTCACAGGCTGGATTTCATGGGCTGAAAGCTGGCCATCTCTTTTAATTGTCGGAGATGCGTAAGATGTCGTTGCGAGATGAATCATATTAATGAGTTATTAAAGAAGGCATTCACTTTACTATCCAACAACGAAAAAATTAATGTGCAAAATTTATGAAGACTTACACCAAACTTAGCGCCAAGAAAGTACTTGAACATCTCAACTAAACAAATTTAACAATTAATCGTGTGTGTAGAAAAAGTTGCTATGTGGTTGCAATGTGGAAAATGCGTTTTACTGTTTTGCATGTGTTCTGTTAGGGGGTGAATTTAATTGATTACGCGATGGAGTTTCTGATATGGTACATCTCACAGGAAAAATTAAGACCCACGAAAAATCAGCAGATCATACTAATATTGAGCTTAGTTTAGCAATGCCTGGACATTCAGAATCAACTTAATTCTCAGTACGATCTCGCTGTTATTAAACTAGTGCGTATTTGGGTAATCCAGTACTGCCTGCAGTTCAACTTATCTGTTTTTAGCTTATCAGACATTGTTTACCTTTTGGTCAATTGTAAAGCATTTAGCAGGATTACTTCAGTTTCAAAATCATTTATTTAATCCGTCACACGCAGGTAATGAGACATTCAAACGTTGTAAATTTTTAAGTTGCGAGATTCTTAGTCAACACTAAGCTGTTCGTCAAGGCATCTTTTACTTCAACAATCAAGATCAGTAATCCGTCGAAAAATTTCAGTGATGTCACTAACTGAGCCGCCACTGTTCTGGAGGAAGAACAAAATATTCGTTTAGCAAAATCAGAAGAATATAGATGATATGGACTGTAAGAATCAATATTTAAATTAACGAAATGCAAGCAAAAGACAGGCAGCATCAATGTAAGACACCTTGAACTAGTAGCCTTAAATCCCCTTAGAACACATTAAACTTCTCTTAAAAGTAAGTGGACAGAATCACCTACGATAAAAAAATTACTAGTGAAATTAATAGTATCACCTGTCAAACAAATTAAAATTAAAAAATAATAATTATTTTAAATCAACTTCTATCATTAGTTTCGTCTGTTACGACAGTAATAAGGTTGCATAATAGATTGTGAATACCAAGTTCTAAGTTCTGAGACTGAATGACAAAATGGACGGCAAAACTCGCGCAGATTTTACAGAAACAGTTTTCGTGTGAACCCTTTTATGCAAGTGATTACAGCGAGCATTTTATATAAACAGTTCGGCCGAAATAAAAGGTTTTTCCCAGCAAACAAAATATTATTGGTGTAAACAACAGCTAATTAAAATTCCACTGTTTTGGTGGTGGCAGAAAAATATTCATAAATAATGAGTTCTTTGAATGTTGATTTTTCAGGGCTTGTCACAAAAATTCCAAACTGGAATCGCTCAAAGTGTTCAGGTTGTGCGGTGCACAAGGTTCAGTTTTTATGAAGTACTGTTATAGTGTTAAAAGTAATCTGGATGTGTCTAAAAAGATCCTTAGTCAGCACCAGATCTTTATGAAGCACCCCTATAGATAATGTCTCCCAAAACACACCTGTGGTGTCCTAAATATGAAGATTTCATCAACACTTGTTGTAAAGTTAACAAGTGATAGAGTTTCGTAAATATAAGTTGAGGAATATTTTTATCTCATCAACGCTTTTATTTCACCTGCAATAATGCAAGAGGATATTTCGGCAGTATTTATATAGACCTACTTACAAATTTGCACTATGCGTCTTTTAGTATAACTGACAAGTTAGTCTGATCACAGCATAATACAGTATTAAGTGAATTGTGAATTACAATTCTGCGATAATAATACCACCTTTAATAACTATGTGATGCTCATATGGTATACTTAAGAATTACTGGTATGCACAAGTGTGGAGCGAGGTTATAGAAAATCTATTTTTCAAAGGTATTCCGAATTCTTTCAGCTAAAACCACATGAGAACCTTATTGTCCAATTCCTTAGAAAAGCTTGCTTCGAAGCAAGAAATTTTAGACAAAAATAAAACATATTCTGCGTCGTTCCGTGCTAAGCAGTAGCTCAGACTCAGAAAGGAAAGGAACTGACCATCCTGCCTCTAACAAAATACCTTAGGGGCATCCATAAATTACGTGAGGTGTTTTTCAGGATTTTCAGACACACCCCGCCCCTCCTCTGGTAAGATCTGGTCCGTGAGAACACCGCCCCCCCCCCTCCTCTAGGAATCGCCCTCGCAACTTTTTGAGACCTTTTTTTTTTTAGATCTCACCCTTCCAAATTCGGTTACACCCCCACTTTTCGACGAACCCTCCCCCTTCCCCCCCTGAAATCGACTTTCGCGTCATTTGTGATTTTTTTTTTTTTGCGCTACAGTCCAAAATAAATCTTCAAAACCTCACGTGAGATTTCCGTTGATTCCCCCTCGCCCTTGGTGAGATTTCGCAGGATCCCCTCCCCCCTATTTCACCTCACGTAATTTATGGACGCCCCCTTAGTAGGGAGGAGCCAACCAACGTTCGGGTGGTGGATCTTTTTTTTTTTCATGTATGCTCTAAGTGCGCGAACCTTATGTCCAGTTTATGTAAGTGTTTCGTAGATGATTTAGCTGTTAATACATGGTTAGTAATAAATTTAAGCTCAAAATAGTTATATGTGACTGCATCTATTTGATTCCTTAAATACATAATTTAATCATCGATAATTGTTGCTTTTGACGAGAGTAAACTTATGTGAAAGGATATCAATTATTATAAAAACTGACTGCCGTTGTTTCACTAAGTTAACCAGCAACTGAATCGAACTGAAATCTTTTATGACAACATATTGTGTCCAATTTTTTTTATACCTCTCTTATGAAATATGAATCAGAGTCATTACTCAGTATGAATTCCTTTACAGTGATTTACTTTCTTTATGGACATGAGCACTGACTTAAGTTTAATCCTTGTAGTAAGACAGTAATAATCTTTTAATTACAAAATAATGGTAACATTGAATTACTCGTATATCATACTACTGTCTGGTATGGAACCTGTTAGTTTTTCATGTAGAACGGCCGCTAGTACGAGATACTATGAAGAAGCTCTGTGGTTGATGTCAGCATAAAATCCATCCGCGATTCCCTCCACTCGCCGGAGGCAGATTGCGGGGGCGGGAAATTAATTTAATTAGTGGGCGCTTCCTGTGGCGTAGACCAGACGCGGTGCGGGCGACAGCGTCGAACAAAAGATCACTAACCAGCAAAACAGCGGAATGTGCACCACCACAGACACTGTGAAGGTATTTCATGAGCGAACTAACCGCACTCCTTGTTGCTTGTGTTTACCACTCCAGACGAGTAGAGATTCTCTTCCAAGAATAAGGAAAATAAATATGTCTATCTAATCCCATGAAAGACAATCATTCAGAGATACCTCATGTAAGTTTATTGAATGCTTGAAAGAAGTACGAGGGTAAGTCAAATGAAAACCTTAAATATTTTTTAAAATATTATTTATTGTGCAGAAGTGGTACAAAGCTGTATCACTTTTCAACATAATCTCCCCCACGCTCAATGCAAGTCCTCCAGCGCTTACAAAGTTCATAAATTCCTTTAGAAAAAAATTCTTTTGGTAGTCCGCGCAACCACTCATGCACCGCGTGGTGTACCTCTTCATCAGAACGGAACTTCTTTCTTCCCGTTGCTTCTTTGAGTGGTCCAAACATATGGAAATCACTTGGGGTAAGGTCTGGTGAGTATGGTGGATGAGGAAGACACTCAAAATGCAGGTCTGTGATTGTTGCAACTGTTAGTACGGGCAGTGTGGGGCCTTGCATTGTCATGTTGCAAAAGGACACCTGATGACAGCAATCCACAGTCGCTTTGATTTGATTGCAGGCCGATGATGATTTTTTTAAGGAGATCTGTGTATGATGTACTGGTGACAGTGGTCCTCTCTAGGCACTGTAATGCTCCAAAATGATGCCTTTTTCGTCCGAAATAGAGATCAGCATGACCTTCCCTGCTTGATGGTTCTGTTCGAAACTTCTTTGGTTTTGGTGATGAGGAATGGCGCCATTCCTTGCTTCGCTCTCTTCGTTTCTGGTTGGTGGAAGTGAAACCAGGTTTCTTCCCCAGTAACGATTCTTGCAAGGAAGCCATCACCTTCTCGTTCAAAGCACCGAAGAAGTTCTTCACAAGCATCAACACGTCAGTTCTCTCATTTCAGGAATCAGCTGCCGTGGCACCCATATTGCAGACACTTTGTGAAACTGGAGCATATCATGCACAATGTGGTGTGCTGAACCATAGACTAATCTTTAAACATGCTGCAATGTCATTCAGTGTCACTCGGCCGTTTTCCATCACTATGGCTTCAACTGCTGCAATGTTCTGTGGAGTTACAACTCGTTGTGCCTGACCTGGGCGAGGAGCATCTTCCATTGAAGTCACACCATTTGCGAACTTCCTACTCCATTCGTAGACTTGCTGCTGTGACAAACATGCATCACCGTACTGAACCTTCATTCTTCGACGAATTTCAATAGGTTTTACACCTTCACTACTCAAAAACCGAATAACAGAACGCTGTTCTTCCCTGGAGCAAGTCTCAAGTGGGGCAGCCATCTTTATTCTGATACTGCGACGGTATTTGTGCATCTGCACTATGCTGTCACCTAAAGGCCATTCTGCACGCTACTTGTAGCATGCTTACCAACTTACAGGATAACGGCGCGAAATTTCGATTTTTTTATTACAAATTTAAGATTTTCATTTGACTCACCCTCGTACCTTGATTTTGTTTTTTTTGAAATATCGAAACTTTAATATATTGTGTACTGCAAACATCATCCCATACATTAATATATTGGCATTATAATCTATCTGCCATTGAACAAAATGGGGTGGGGAATACTTGGGGCTGTAATAAGCACTCATGAGTGCGTAATTCATATTTAAAAAAATGTTAAAGCAATCTTCACATAACTTGTACAGAGATAATTTAATTCTAACACTTATTATAGTCTGTGCTATACGAGGGACTAAAATGTTAATTACAACACATCATAGTCATCATTTTTTAATAAAATAAAATGTCGAGAATGAGAGGGTTTTGGCTGATAAACAATTGTGTTGTTTATGCACATAAAGCTGTGGAAGAAATATTTATAAATTTGAAAAAATTCAGGTTATTTCTGGGGATTCTTTTCTCCTGCTCTTAGGGTAAGGTAACACGTCATGTCCCATTCGAGGACAGTTTTAGTAGATTGTGGATAAAGTAGATTTTTGAAACCATTTCCTCCAGCTGTAATCCTGTGTATACGAATAGAAGGTGTATGATTTGGAGAAGAATAATGACACTTGTTTGTCCCTACAGATAAACATATCCGGCACGTTTATGATAAATATGTCTTGGTGACGAGTAATTCTTCCCATTTGCCTCCATTCTTCTCAAATTCCCCTTTACCTACATTTTCACACTTCCCTGCTCCACTTTCAACATCTGTATTAAAATCATTATTTTCGAAGCAATTTGCTTAAAGTTTGTATGTCTTTCGTCTGTTCACCGAACTCTTGGCACAATTGGCCAACGTATAATAGATAGGCCTACTCTTCCTGATTATCCCCCCTCATTTCCATTTTATTCCTTATCTCCACTTCCACTATTCTATCACCTTTACCTACAATAACATCATATTCCTCCGTAGAGCTGTTCAGAATTTGTTCTGGTATTCTTGAACTTAATATTGTGCTTGGGAATGATCTGTGCAAGTTGTTCCATAGCTGGAATTAACCAATGTATAGAGGAATTTTCAGAATTGATTTATGTCTTCGAGACCCTCAAGCCACCTGGCTTTTGATGGATGGTTATCAGTAATACAGATAACCTGCTATTAGAAGTGCCTCACACACAGTAGCCAAGCTGGTTCGGGGGCACAGACCACCCGCAGGTGAACAGGGGAGCGGTCAGTCCTCACCAGTCACACCAGGAAACCTCAGTCCCATAATCTCACTCGTAATGAACACTTTTCCTCAACCATTAAATATACAGAGTGGATCATGTAATCTGGCACTTTCAAATTATTCGAAAACGAAGTATTTGAGAAAAAATGTTTTAAGTAAATGTTAATTGATTTAAAGTGGGAAAGCAAGATTCATTATTCACGTTTTATTTTTAGTTCGTTTTCGGGGTAATTTCAAGATCAACATAAGATATTTTGAAAATGAAACTTCTTTAGGCAAGGTAGGGGAAAAAATTGTTGGCGTTACCTACGCGTTAAGTGCGCCAAAAAGTTTTGCACATCCGCTCTTAACGTTCTGCGCATGCGCATTTAACGATAATTTGATGCAATCATCTCCGACAGTGTCCAGCTGACACTTAGCATGTTATACATTGGATCATATTAAATGTGAATCATATAGTTCAGTATTTAATTTACCATTAAGCTTTGATTACATGCGTATATGATACAAATTCACAAAACACTATACATAGAATAATAATGATCAATATGCTACTTGTAAATAGCTATTCAATAAAAATAGTTTTTATTTGTTTCAAATATAAATTTTACTTCGCTGATATCTCTCGCATCCTATTGATTGTAAGAATGATTAACAGATAATTTTGTCTAAGTTTTTTTCTGATATACTCAAAGACTGCAATACTCTATAACTATCAAAGTGTGATTTACCTTTTTGATGATTGTCATTTGGACAAACTTCGTATTTACTGTACCATGCCATAAACATAGTATCGTTAGTCCACTCGAATGTTAATGATACATCAAAAACATTACAAAATACACAGAAAAAAGGCTATATGACCCACAGAAGTTTTACTTTTTGTACGTGTAAAGACAGATACACGCATTTTTTTTGAAGTAATTCTTTTTATTGTTACTCATGTAAGTACAATAGTAAACAAGTTTCATTTCAAACATATTTTCAATCTAGCTTTTAGTTTGACAGATATTTTCACAGTCAAAGGAAGTGATACCAGCTCTATCTCCTAACTTTACATGCCTAATTTTTGCTTATGAGGTTTCCTCAAAGAGAACGTTTGTATAGATGTTCCAACGTCTCCAGAAAACATAAATGAGGGGATAAGACATGCTGCTGCCAACATTAAATAAAAAAAGTACTTTGCGTACACAGATATTTGCTTCAAAGAATTGTAAAGTGCCTTTCGGTAGAAGGGCATCACTTTCAGCATTTGTGGATTTGACCGATGTTTTTGTTATGAAAGATAATACGAATTTTTTAATAAACGTTTGTTTTTCGAATATCTGTCAAACATAAACTAGATTAAAACATGATTAAGATGGAACTGTTGTACCAGGGATAAGATTAAAAATCTGAGTTTCAAATAAAAAATCCTTATGTCTACCTTGAAATGATCTTGAAAACGTATTCTGAATAAGAAAAAAATAATGAATTCTCCTTTTCTCCTCAATGTCAGTTAATTTTTAGCTAGAACATCTTAATTTAATTTTCTCTACTAACTAGTTTTCCAGATATTGCAAAGTTCCAGCTTACATGGTACACTATGTATATTTTGGAAAGAGTAACATCTTCGAAATAACTCAAGATTACCTCAAACACGTTAGTATTAAGGACCCAGAATTATTTCGTAATTCGATAATATTCTTTTACTCTCCTACCTTAGCTTCATATGTCACGAAGAGGTATTGTATTGGATGTAACAGTAAAAAAAATTACTTTTTTCACTATTTAGAAAAACAAAAAATTAGATTCTTCTTTTCAACTTAACGTCATTTACAAACATGAGCTTTTAGATTATATAGAAAGAGCGTAGTATTATGATGTGTAGAACATTTTTTACTGTGCTTAGTAATATTTGAAATAACTTGTTAGGATACACTGCTTTAATAGCACGGTGACTATAAGTATTGGAAAAAAATATGCGAGAAAAATTGACAAAAATGAGGTAAACGCTGATCAACTGATATAGCTTCTGCTGGAGACTCTCTCTTGTAATCCACTTTTTGCGATATTGTTAATGTTTATAGTGCTTATAATATGGAAACTACACACAAATGATGAACCATAGAAAAGCAAGCGGCCGGCATCTAAAATGTTGAGCTGCTAACTTTTCATTTCCTTGATACTGTAAATCAAATGACAGAAAATCGTAACCACAGTATTGAAGTCAATTCAAGCTATGCATCATTCCTTGATTCGTTAACTTATTATATTGTGAGCAATATGTTGACACAGTGTTTTATAAAAGCCTATAAATACGGAATTTTAAATGGTAAGCAGTTTGTTGATCGGCTGTTGTTTTAGATTAAATTTGGGTGATAATCGATATTCCCTTTTATGCACGTTATACCCAGAAATTTGTTGATGTAAAACTTGGTAATTACCTTCTACAGACGATCTACACTAAACGGGAAATATTTGCAGTCAGTGGCTAATTTCTTTCGCCGCCATATTCGTCAGACATATTGAAACCGAATTTTCAGTTCCCACCACTAACCCAATCTCTGCCCTTTGTTTGAGATCACTGCAATATTTACCTGTCAGCAAAAGTAATTCATTCAGTTAGTTAAACAGGAAAGGACACGGTGGCTTGCCGTAACGTTGAAAAATTAATTTATGCAGTGTCAGGCTTTCCTATAATGGCATCCTGATCTTGATTTATCGCTCATATGATAAATGCTGTTATTATTTTGGTTTCGAAAAACGTAATTCGTTACGCAAGTTTGGAAACACTTTTAAAAATGATGTATCGCTACAGCAACATTATTTTCCTGCGACTAAGCCAACGAGAAAATTTGTTACACGGTTTCGTGAAATAATGTTTCTGCTTGCAAGAATAAAAAAGTGACATATTACCGCGTTTGGAAGCGATGATGGCAGCGATATAGAAGGACTAATGTTACGTCCCTACCGCATCCCCCCGCTGATTCTTGTTGTGAAAGATACTGAGCTATCTTCACTTCCCACACCCTTACCGTAAAAGAAGTGAGTTGTCTCACAAAAAAGAATTACGTCGATGGAAAATGTGTGGAGGAGTTGTTAGTGACCAAATAACCAGAGTAAATGAGGTCTTTAAATCAAATACACATAATAATCGTTTCAATATTTATGAATCATATTTATCTACCACAGTTTGAAGTAGTTTATCATATTTAATAATCCATAACTTTGGCTTTCTATGAATCGAGGCATACCACGCGATTTCATCCCACGCTAAAAATATTATTTCTTTCAGTTTAAAGCTAATATATTACCGTGCCTGATATCGAAAACCATAAAGCACAGATATAAAGATTATACAAAATCGTTGGAAGTGTACTATTAAACTTTAAATTCTGAATTTTGTGTATTTATGAGACACTCTAAGTATCTGTAAAAACTAAGGGTGTCAAACGTGTAATATTAATTCCCAGTAGTCGATAAATTCTCATTCAGTATCATTCAGAATGGTTTAACATCGGTAGGATACAATTTTGGTTTTTCATATTTGAATTGAACGTGTGACATGTATTAATCTGAGTTATTCTCTGACTCTTGGTTCATATACAGAATTATTTATGAAATAACTGCAATTAAAACGGGTTTTAAAACAAACGTAATACTTCAATTACATAAATTAAGACTAATACTAAAGTCGGATGAAACTTCTCTAAAAAAATCGAATTGGCTATCGATAAATTCATAATATTATTGATATCGGTTTAAAATATGACCACACTCTGAAAAATGTTAGTGAATGTGAATGACATATTAGGTTCAGGACTAAGTAAGGCTGAAAATGACTGCAAACTACACAAGCTAAAATTAAGAATTTGAAGAACATGGATTAGGCCTAAGAACGGGAAGGAATTCGGCCATAGGAACCATCCAGACATTCACCTTTAGTGATTTGGAGAAATCATGAAAAACCAAAATCTGGATGGCCGGACGGGGATGCGAATACGCGTCCTCCCGAATGCGAGGCCAGAGCATTACCGCTCACCCACCACGCTCGGTCAGAAAACGTTCAAGGACAACTGGCAAGAGCTATAACTTTAACCTAAATTACTTAAATTTTTATGAATACAGGGTAAAAAGGTTTCAACTTTTGGATTTAATAATGTAACAAGATGACTAGATGGGTCATCTCGTACAATTTAAATTCATTATTGTTTGATAATTAACATAAGAAATAAATGGATATTCTGTTTTGAGCTGGAGAAAGAAATACGCGTCTAGCTAAGAGCTGTGTAGCGTGAGCGACAATCTGGCTTAAGCCGGAAGTGTCCGGTAGGTCGAGACAATGAGGGGATTATCTCTGGCAAGTTGACGCTGATACCGGTGAGAAAGGCTGGACGCTGGAAATTTTGCGGATGGAATCCTTGAATGGGCGTTCGCTCGGTGTCGAGGGAAAATTATTCCGACATATCTTCCCGAACAATCCAGACAAAACCCGAAGACTCTTAGCAAATGAGAGGCAATGTATTAGCCGGCTAGAGGGGATACTTTTGCGAAGCCAATCCGATGTGTTTATTTCCTCACGTGATTGGAAATTTACAAATTTTGTGTTTCCATGATACTCGCCGAGGAGAAGAGGGGAGACGATCTCTGAGAGGTGAGATGAGGTCACTCGTCTGTAACGATCGCTCTGGTCACTGCTAGCCAGAGCAGTATTGATGGTTCCATCCTGGAGGCTTGGATGGCTGAGTGCCAAGTCCGGTCAATGTTGTCACTTGTGCTGGTTGACGTGACAAGTGCCTAGCATTGCCTGAATCGGTGTGCTGTTGAGAGACGGTAGCGCTCTTGTTGCGACGCTTCGTGCAGCCCGACAGACACGGTAATTATACCTCCAGAAACAGTGTGTACTCAGACGAATCATTGAGATAGCCCTTTAACGGCCTGATGAGTGTGCGTTCTTATGCCACCGGACATTAATTCCTGAGCTAGTTGTGTCTAAAACCCGAGTGCTTTTTGGTCTTTTTTTATCCAGTTTGAATTGAAAGACTGACTTCTATGTTTGGAAACTTTCAATAACTATTATTTGTGGGAACAAATTAACTCCCTGGCGCCCTATGTAATCCAGTTAAATGTGATGTTCTCTTGTTATCGTTGTAATACAAGAATCGCTCTCATTATACATAAGAAAGTATATGGAATTTGTAACTCTTTGTAATGTACATGTATTGCAATTTCTTAGCTTTAAATAACAATAATTGTTTGTTTGCTATTTCGCATCTGTAAGACGAGGTATTGCATTGAATTGTATTTTACACAGACAGATGTTTCAGATTAATGATAAATATACCTCTGTGTGTAAGCATTCATGAGTACCCAATAAACCATAATTTTAGGATCTTTTCAAATATTAATAACAGAGGTAATGGTTTCACCTCTGTTTCCTGAAATTAATATATGTGCTTTGCATAAGGTAGTGGACGGTGGCGATTTAGGTTATGCAATGTAAGCAATTAATCTGCCCCCAACCGACCTATCCGCTACATTCAGTATCGAAATGCACCCAAGAATAAACAAACCATGGCTAACAGTTGTACTTTCATTATTTTAAATAGTAATCTGTTTTATTATAATAAGCAACTACGAAAAATGGCCTATAGCCACGACGTATTAATCAGAGTGTTCACATGTGCAGAGAGCTGACTTTGGCAATCTATAACCATTACTGCAATTTATTTCCTGGCACTCTGCCCTGCCACTTCTTTCAACAAGATAAATAGGATTTCGTTCTTAACGAGAGAATTAGCAAAGCAGTTTTAAAGAGATGTGTGAGACTTGAACTTTAACATATTTTAATTGGTGTGTAGAATTCTTTCAAGCTGACGTTGATAGTTTATCTTTTTTTAAAAAAAGAAAACAAAAACTTTTATTCATTCAAATTGGACCTCATTATATCACGCTTATAACTCTTTAACAGTGTTCGTAATATCAACACTGAGCGAAATTAATCTATTCAATACTTTCATAAATGCTTTTAAAAAATAGGAGTAAAGTAATGACTTCACCGTAGATGACAGCAGTCGTGTGGCGCAGTGGTTACGTGTGATCTAGAGGTCCTCGATTCGAATCCCTGTCTCGGAGTGGATTTTCATAGGCCATTAACCTACGTCTCTGGAACAGCTTGCTGTGTATTGCAAAGTGCACCAGAACGCTTCCGTCGTTCGCATTCCACCTTAAATTGCAGGCCCCCTATACCCGGTAGGATTACCGCGTTAGGCTAGGTGGCTACGACAGCGGGCGGATTCCGCAGCCGATAAGAAACTCTGTCACCTGGTCATTACGACCACACCAATATAAACCATACAATAGCTGAAGATATAATAATAGTCTCCTCCTATCTTTATTCCTTGAAAGTTTGCTGTAATAACAGTGGATTTTCTTCACTTTTATTTTTTCCAGATATGTTCTTAAATCAGGATTAACACATTTCTAAGTTGTTTGAATCATCCATTCTGCTTTTGAGTTTACTTATCAGATTTTAAAATACTGTTTTTTATCTCTTGGTTGAACGATTTTGGTTTCTTAAGGTGCTATCGTAATCGTGGATGGTTACACACGATTACTGGAGACATATTGTACGCCTTTTTACATAGGAAAACTGCAGGATTATCTTTTCTTAGCACTCCGCTAAGAACATCTTACTTATAAGGATTATTGACTTTATCTTTAACGGATGCCACTCTTTAAGGATAAATATGTTCATCTATGAAACTTGTTAATCTTGTGAAACGTTTGTAGTGATTTATCAGTTCATGTACTGTACAACAAGGAATACTAACGTTCGGTAAGACGTTCTGTCCAGTGTCAACCCTTGATGTATAATTCGTCCCTCATTTGTCAGTGACATGTCTGGTTGCTTAACTCTTTCTTTCCATGTTTTCCCAAATATTTCCAGCGATTGTCGGGATGGTTCCGTGAGATGGAAATGGCGAATTCCTTCCCGTTCCTATCCTCCAGTCCTTCTCCACCTCTAATGACTTCGATCTCAACAAGTCTTAAGACCATAAGGGGAAAAAATCGATTTCGGATGCTGTTTGTATATCACGCGCACAGATCCACATTTGTGCTTTGGAGTCATTACGTTCCATTGAAATGCTGAGTTAGGAGAATTTTCCAATCATTACGTTTTAGCCGATGTAGCATTTTTCAATTTGGAAGATTACTAATAAGGTACTGGGTTAATGTTTGTTCGTGTCGTCTCTATGCAACATACCTACATACCGCCTGTCTGCCCATTCTATTAACTTGCAGGACAAAGTCAACCACAATGAACGGTTTTTAATGCGATCTTCACGAAACAAGTATCAATTGATATCAACATTGTCTAGTTTCATTGTGAAATAGCCTGTAGAGTAAGCTGACAATTAGTATGCTATATAACTTTGTGTACATTTTAAGGAAAACATTTGTTACAGTTCGTACAGCAGCGTCGTATGGTCAAAAAAATAGAAGAGAAATTCCATGTGACTGATATAACTTTACTAAATGGCACGCGAATGATATACAATAAATGGCGAAGTTGGCGGATTGTAGCAGTTGTTTATTTTTCAACTGCAATAGGCTCGTAAAGAACACAATGTCTTAGGAAACCAGCAGGAATAGTGAAATGTTTGCTTAACAGAAACAAAAATATCCGAAAAGCTCCTTACCACAGAAAACACACACAGTTTAAAATACCACTGCGATATACTGTGTCACTGTCTTGCGGTAATGCGATCACTCCAGACCGAAGCCAGAGAACTCTGACAGCTAGTCTCTGAACTATCATATACCAGTGACCTTGATCGTATATAATTTTGGCATTTACGGGTTGAATTTCGGAAAAGTCGTTTCTCAATCAATAATTTTATCAAAGCGGAGAACTTAATCTTTAAAATGATATCTCGTTTATCAATTTTGGTTAAGAAAGTAGGATGGTTCGTCACAAAAAAAAAAAACAATAACAACACATTTGCGATTTCACTGCTACCTCGTCCCTGCCTGCACCGACTATTCAGACACTCCCCCTGGAGGTTAGACTGCCCTTGTGATCTTTAAAATGATACCTAATTTATCGATTCTGGTTAAGTACGAACATCTTTAGTAATAATATCTTTATATATATATATAGATGAATGTATGTATGTTTGTTTGTTTGTTCTTCATACAAATCCACAGATTTCATAGGATCTCTATGAAACTTTGCACACTTATCCTTTGAAACAAGGAGAAAAATACTGTCTACATTTGGTTGAAAAATAACACATGTTGTCTCATAACTTCGAAATACGTTGGATATGGACGTCTCCGTACCGTGTTTACGTGTAGTGGTCTGGCAGCTCAGGGGTTAAAGCGCTTGCTTACGAACGTCGTGGTTTCCGGTTCAAATCTCCGTGGAGGCTAAAATTTTTAAAAATTGTTTTTGATCGTAAGAGTCAGGCCTGGGCCGTAGGTTATTCGGATTGAATGTTAAACTGTAGATATTAGAAAGTTAGGGGTGCAATGCGAGGCAAATCGTAGGAAGTCTTGCAATGTTGTAGGTGTACACTTTTTTACGTTATAATGGTCCCTCAGGTGTTGTTCGCAGTCAGTCTGTGAGTGTGAACCACATTAATATTATTATAAATACGGAAGTAAGTCTCAGTCTTTTTGTTACGTTTTGAAGACTAAATGGCTATATCGTTGTGATGGAATTTTATAAGGAAATCTGTATGAAGGGCACAGGATATTTTTTACAGTATGATTAACAGTTGTAGTCACGACGGTACAATGATATAGTGATAGCTTTCCTGTCATATTATTCCGACTCAATATTGTTTGGGACCAATCCTTCGTTACCAACAACTTTCTATATTTAATTCTGCCAAAAAAATTCTTAATCCACGCGTACGAAGTCGCGGGTACGAGCTAGTATATGATAAAGCAACTTGTGCCCAATACAAAAGGGCAGCATATTCCAGGGTGGGAAGAATGCATGCCTACGGGAACGTCTTAAGATTCACGTGGAAGAGGAATAGATGTATTCACGTAAACAGTTACAGCCATGTCTAAGATCGCTGCTTTCTGTGCAGTGTTAGGCTGCATCGACTTCCTCGAGGTGATTAGCAAGGCAGCTGAGTGAATTCTTCGGCTGATCCTGTTCGCCGGCACTCGTACGGGCGAGGCGGGGCTGTCCGCGTTATTGATGAGACCGCCAGCGGGCCGCAATAGTCTCGCATTCCTCGGCATAATCTGCGAGGGGAAGCAGCTCCATCTCTCCACTCAGTTAGAACCGCATCGACCACTCTACACCAGCCACTGTGCGGCAAAGTGACTACGTCCCTAACATCTACATCGGTGTCTTATAGCTGTGGCCACAAATAATGGCGGGCGGCTTCAAACGCGCCGTTACTTAACAGTTAAATTCACCTGTTAGCTTGTAGTAATAGTTTGTGCGTTGACGCTCGTACTAGCTAACACAGGACGCTCAGGGTGGAAATATTCTAGTGGTAGAGAGAGAGCGCTACGTGAGAATGTTCCGAAATGCGGCAACAGCGCGAATGCACACACCCGCCAATTTCCCTGGCCACAGCTATAATTCAGAGCCAATGTAATTTAAACTCCTGGACCCTTCCCTTTCTTTAAAAATGTTACTCTGCTCTTATTTTGAATTGAAGTGATAGATTATTACGTACAAACAGCTGAATAATTTAGACTCTGACAACGTTTAAGCATTACGTTGCACCAAATTTAATACAATTTTAACGGTAATTAAATATTTAGCAGAGTGAAACGTTAACATCATCTAAAGAAAGTAATTGTAACAAAGGCCTATAAAAACAACAACAAAATTATTACTATAGGATATCGTAATGTTATCTCAGTTGGGATACGTGAGTTGACACATTCTAGACGCATATTAAGGTTAGAAAAACCTAGCAGCTACTGCCTTATCGTTTTCTGTATCTGGTCAACGAATATGAGATTTGTAGTAGCTGCTGTACGCAGAGGAAAAGAAGGAATTTCATCATTGCGTATAACAACGTTCTAAAGGGAAGCATGGGAAACCTGAGTCTTGACAATGGGATTGGCTTAGATTCGTGTGTTAGTAACTAACGTTGCTGCTTACCCGCTAAATGAAAAGACAAAATAATTTATGTTTGTCGTTAATATTGTTTATAAGACTTTACTGGCAGAAAATGTTTAGGGTGCTACAGAAAGCCATACTGAACTAGCAAGGGATGTATTGGGTACATCAACTAAGACAACGATGAACTTAATCGTTTTTTTGTATTGATCACATGGCATTCTTTGCCGTGTTTGAAAAACGACACCAACGAAAAATGCTCCTACAAGATGAATACAGAAACTATAGATAATGTGATACTAGTTAAATCTGTGTTGTGATCTTTAAAATGATATCAAAAACGAAATTTCGGGGTTGTGTATCTAAGCCATTTGAAATAAATAAAGGTGTAAGGCAAGATGATAATTGCTCCACTACACTTGAATTACGTCTTGGCGAAAACAGTAAGAAACTGGAATGGAAAATTAAAAATCACAAGCTCTCACCAACAATACTGGAGAGAAAGAGCAAGGGTTTTGAAATAAAAAGTCTAACATTGACAGCTAATTTTCCCATACGTTCTGAAAACTTGGCAAACACAGAAATACAAGTCAATCTCTTAGAGAAGGTAACCAATAAAACAAATTAAGAATCTGTGTAGAAAAAAAAATATATATATGTCAAATATAAAAAATGCACCAGAAATCACAGTAACAGATATTGATCAAATTAGGAAGATAAAGAAATTCAAATATTTCGGGGAAATTATTCATAGAAATGGTTTAGGAAACTTTGCTATAGAAGAAAGGTCGCACGAGATGGAAAGAGCATATCCCGTAACTAGGAATATCTATAACAAAAATGTTTATCTAAAAGTGATAGTAATAGCTTGCAACTTAGAAAACATAACAGAATCATTAAAGAAGAAGTGGTTGCTACTTTTTGAACGTTTATCCAGAATATATGATAACAGGTTATCCAAACTGATCTTCAAATTTAATTGGAACAAGAAATAAGGAAGTCCTGGATTCAGAAAGTTAAGAAAGATTTACAAAAAAACAATATAAGTTAGGTATATGCATCAGATAGAGAGATTTTGAAGAAAAACGCGTTTAAAATGGAAGGCTTTCTAGGCAGAAAACAGAAATGAAATAGTCCTAAGAGAAGACACAAAGTGAGGACATGAAATCGTAATAGAAGAAGAAGAAGAAAGCACAACAAAGTACGAAGCATTGAAACTGGCTCATGTTTCTCAAAAGAAAAAAGAAGGAGAAATTTATACATCATACAAACTTTGAAACTTCAAAAAATTAAGTATATTTCAAGATTGGAATAAATATTTTTCGCTAGTTTATAAAATTATAACATCTTTACAGCTTCTTATTTTACTACTGTAAAGCGTCTTAGCTGTTATTGATTAAAATAATTCCTTCAAATCGTATTTCAAAAGCATCAAGCCAACGCCAGTAATTCAAAATCGCAAAAATTCGGGACAAGCTAACTAAACTACGGCGCGACACGGTTAAAGAATGAAAAACTTGTTATGTTATGACAAGAAATAAAAATAAAAATAAAAAAAACATCACTGAGCTCAAGAGCAGCATAAATCGGAAACTGCTCTTGATTGAAGGTTCTAGATATAACTTAGCCAATCAGAATGTTTCTCTAACCTGAAATTCTCCAGCGACAGAACTCGGGTCATGGACCGAGCGTGGTGGTTGAGTGGTTAACGTTCTAGCCTCGTATTCAGGAGGACGCGAGTTCGAATCCCCATCCGGGCATCCAGATTCAGATTTTCCGTGGTTTCTCCAAATTACTCCAGGCGAATTCCGGGATGCTTCCTTCAAAAGGCCTTGGCTGAATCCCTTTCCGTTCCTTGTCCCCTGTCCCTCCCGCGTATAATAACCTCGATGTTGAGGAGACGTAAAGCCATAAAAAAAATCGGGCCGTAGAATATCCCGGCTGCCTAACAGTAATAAACATATTTTTAAGTACAATACTGCATCACCTTGAATTTCGGAATCAATGTTTTCAGTATATAATAACTCAAACAAACTTTACTGGAAATAATGTAAGATGCTAGCGACACGGTAGAATAATAACTTACCCTCCAGAATGAAGTCCAAATCAGGAAAACAACATTGATTGGTTTCAAAACAAGGTATTTAACAAATATTACCATCAGCTGCTATTAATTAGCGATAGTGAAAATGAAGTTTTTTAGTAATTCGTTAAGGAACTTACTACCGTTATTAATATCTGTTAGTATTGTGGTATGACAGAGTCACCCACAATGAATATAATTAAATAAATTAATTAATATTCAGATTTTCTTTATAATATTCAATTTTGTAAGGTGTAAATATCATAAATAATAGGGATATTTATAAATGTTTCTCGGGAAACAAACCGAGTGATGTTGTTATTAATGCACAATATTTCGGCGACTTTATGGGTAAATAATTGTATATTAAACCCGGGCAGCCAGAGTTATCATTATAATTTTAATTTCTACAAAACTTGCTGCTCAGTAATGTAGTGGATATGGGAAGCTGGAACTGCCATTTTCGAACGGTCGAGAGCGAGACAATAGCTGGGTCCCCCGACTCAGCGGCGCCGACGCTCACAACAGCGGTGGTCCGTTAGACGGGTGCACTGAACCCACCCCTCTCCGATGCTTGGTCGAGGTCAGGCAAAAGTGCGCGAACGGGGACAGCGAATGCTGGCCGCGATATAAAACACGTGACGACGGACATGTATCGATGACCAATCGTGAACGGAACGTTTATACGGGTTCCCAAATGTTAATTCAAGGGATTCTGTTGCATGTGGTGAGTGGGAGACGACTTTGCCGAAGAAGAAGAGAAGAGGCCATTTTTGAGGACACTTGCTGTCGGGACGAGCCACTGTGCAGACGTGTCAGCCGACACGCTCTCGTCCGGTGATCACTGACTGTTTCTGATCACACTCTCTTGCTCTGGGAAGCGAGAAGTTGTATGGCATGCCTGCCATAATCTGGAAGCTGTTGTGATAACGCGGTCGTATCCGCTAACCTGGCTTTCGCAGCTGCAGTGGCACTGTGCGTGTCACACTTCATCACGACGATGCATTCATGGTAAAGTACGGACGCATACGGTCACGATTCATTGGGTTTTGACGAGACTTGTGAGCCCTTAAGCGGCACTGAGATAAGACTCTGCTCCCGTCATAAAATCACTGAGCTAGCTAATTTTCATGTTTAATTTCAAATTCCAAGCATCTTGCTAATTTGTGTAAATTCAGGACGATGCTTTTTAACTTTATATGGTGCCCCTGGGATACTCTTTTTTGTAGTAAATGTTAACTTCAATTTGATGGCCTGTGTTGCCACGTTGATAATATGTTGATTTTGCTATTTGTTGAATATTTAATTCTGTTTTATGTTTGCTTTTCATCGGCGGATTGTAAACGTCGGGTATTGCTTGTTTTTGTTGTCTTTGGAATATGTTTAACGTATAGTTAACTATTACCCGGCCTTGTATAAGCCATAAGACTCAATAAATGGGATATTATTTTGTGTACAATATTCATGGTTCTAGTTCCATCTAGTTCACCTTTTTGCAACCATTTAAAATCATTTCATTTTTATTTTCATATTCTAATAACTCACGTGTAAAGGTAAGAAGGGAAGGCAGGTGTTGGAGGAGGTGATAAAAAATTAATTAATATTTTTACCCACGTCCCCCCATCTAATACAGTATGTGTTGAAATAAATTGCCAAATTTAAAAGGATTCTTGCAGAAAATGTTTGCAATGTAGTATCCCTTTGAAACTAACAGAAAACGTATAAGCGCTGTTTGTGCCGTCGCTGGCTGGTATTGTCTTCGAGACGATGCTGAGGGGGGAGGGTTATTGCGCCCCAAAGTGTTCACGCCCGACGGCACCTGGCGGGCCTTCTTTATTGCGACCGCGACTCTGCCAACATTAATAAGCCGACCGACATTACAAGAAGGCAATATATCGACGAGACAGCCGCTAGGCATCTGACTCCAGCCTCACAGCCCGGACAGGTTCAAACATCTCTGACAAGTTGCAAGGTGCATTTATTAAAGTTAAGTATGGTTCAATTTAATGACACTAGTTCGACATAATCGGGGTAATCCGTTAATAGCTGTTGTTTGTTCCGTGTGCGTAATTACTTGCACAGAAAACAAACACAGTATAAATAACTTATTCAGTTTCTTATAAACTGAATGCATTGCCGTTATTGAGGCTTCAGAGTACATCTACGACTTAATAATTAACGCCCTAAAATAGAATCACTAAAAATGTTGGTAATGTAACACAAAGGAAAAAAATTGTTCCAGTGTGGTTTACTGTTAACAGGTTAACTATACTGCAAATAAAAACCACATCGAATTTAAAAATGTAGTAACCAAAAAGAGGACAAAGTGTCTTAAAAATAAAATCTGTTCAACAAAGGAGACTAAAATGACAAATGATCAATAATATGCAAAATCAAATCTGATAGATGTAAAGGGCCACTGACTTTAAGAAGCATTGATTCTTGTGTATGTTGCAATATTAGTTTCAAATAAGAGACCGATCATCGAATAGGCTCAGATATCCTTCAATACAGAAAACCAATCGCGAGTCGAACCGTCAAAAGTTAAATGCGGATGCTGTTTTCTTGAGATGCGCCTATTTTCAGAAAAGAATTAAACACGTATTCATAGAGAGGTCTGGTGGCTCTGTGGTTAAGGCATCAGACTGGAGATCGAAGTGTCCTTGGCTCGAATCCCTGTCTCGGTAGGAATTTTCAAAGGTCTTTAACCCGACCTCCACCTAAGTCACAGCTTATTCTGTAATATGAAGTACGCCAGAACGCCTCCGTGATTCTGGTTCCATCATAATTTTAGGCCCCTTCTAGGGCTGACAATCCTAGATGTAACTCGGATATGTAAACATCCAAATCAAATTCTAGCCAAATAAAGATCCCAACGAACATACATAGCCAGTTTCAACGTGAAAGCGATGTCACACATATAATTGTCGACTTATAACATCTCGGCCTGCAGCATAAATCGCAGTGTCATCTTAGAAGTTCACCATAATTTGAGGATTGAACTCTCTACCATCAAAGATTCTTACGACATGCTGTACATTTTTTTTTTTTTTTTAAATTGAGACAGAATAATTTTATACAATGCTTTATAGTCGTTCTCCTAAGAATCATTTCTGATAACGAACTTTCTTAACCTGTAAGCGCATATTGAGATTATAGAAAGCACCTTATGACGCCAAACGAAATATTGTTATTCCCTGAAAAAAATTGAAAATCCTTTGCTATCCCTTCGGTCCGGAATAAATCCATTCTAACCAAAACATTCAAGTCAATTACTTTATCATGACTCTCAGTTTGCTTTTCTTTGTATTTGTCGCTTTCGAACCCCAACGGAGTCAAGATCATGTGAACACATTGTTTTAATTTGTTAGTGTACGAAATAATTTAACTTCTGCTGTCTTATTACATTCGCGAAACATGTATTTCTTACGCCCGTAATGGTCGAGGTATTAACAATATTCACTACACTTTTCAAAATATTGTTCAGTAAATTAGTCTCAAATCAGAATTATGGCCACGATTTGAACATAATAACTTTTGTGAAATAAAAATTATATCTTGAAACTTTGTTCTATAAGATAAATTTTATAAATTTTCTGCGAATACTTCTAGCTCTTGGTTCTAAAATCAATGGGGAAGTTTTGTAAATATTGTTCATTATCGAATTCCGTCTGTCCATGTCCTAATTAAAGAAATATTTTACTCACAGAACAACAGTAAGATTATACATGCCACTGAACAGACAAGGTTAAATAACGTCAAAATGAATTTGGCATTACGTATTTGGAAGCAGAAAAAAAATTCAAAGCTGCGCCTAAGAAATTCTGGCTGAAATTACAAGTTACTTTTTACTTACATGTTCGTCTAGTTTCTTTTTCTCAATGTCATTAATTTTTAGTTTTGTACATAGTACGGAGTAAAACGACTGTGATCGATCACTAACTGTTCAAGATTAGAAATTCTGTAACCGAATAACTCTACGTTTAGTGATTGTTTCTATTTTTGGTCGTCTATTAAAAAAATGGCGGCGGAAAATAAATCTAATTCTACCATTAAAAAGTTAAAATGTGCAAAGTCAAGATATAAAATTATATTTAACAGCGACTGGAAGTGGTTGAAATGTGTGTGATGTGAAATCGTTATAAAAGAACAATGATAGTGACAATTCTGTAGCCACAGTTGTTGAGTAAAACACTCCATAACATTACAGAGAATGAATTTAATGTAAGCACCATTACGCCTTCCATGTGTTGTACTTGTTACTTGAGTCCATTAACATGCAGCAATGTCCATTCAGTGTGGTGATATATGTTGAAGGAGAGGAGGAAAGTGGGTGTAAGAGAAACCAGGAATCCAGAACTAATTTTACACAGCACCATTCGTGAATGTAATTTAGTTTGATTACAGTACCGTCTTCCAGATCAATAGCGAGTTCGTTTTGTTGTTTGGCCGTACTCGTAAGCAGTGGGTCTAAAAAAGAGATACTGTTTACTGAAAGCTTTGTGTGACGGTAAAATGTCTTCTCAATGGTCTGGTAGGCGTCTCAGCCTTAATGCTGCGCTTCTTTTTGTACACAGCCGTAATTCCCCTATTTCTTGTTCCCTTTTCTCCTTTCAGTCGTTAACGGCCATCATGCGATCCTCTACCGCTTCCACGCACCTCACTAAACCCTGTCCATTACCTGTGCTTATCTTTTTATTGATCACAACCATTTTTCATGCTTCTATCAATAATCACTCGGTTTTACATTTCTTTTAAAACCTGCTGCATGTATTAGTGTGTAAACTCGCAAGAAGTGAAACTCCTTTGTATTTTCCCTGTGTGTTTTTTGTTTCTGTGTATTTTTTATGTTTCTTTTGCACTTGAATCTTCGAATGGTGACACTATATTGTATCTGACAGTAAATTGGAACTTTTTCCACTTACTCTCATAAACAAATGAAAATTATTTAAAAAATGTAAAGCACACATCGCGATTATTGGGTATTGCAACTAGCTTTAGTCTGTATTTTGTATTTAGAGCTTTTATATAGGAGAACATCTGCGTCAAGTTCACACCGCGATACAGTGAATGTATTATTGCCCTAACTTAATTTAGTTGCAGTTCATACTGAAATTGTATGATGAAATAATTGTGATAATTTATGCAATGCGAAGTAGGAATACTGATGTCGTTATTTCACGAAATGTAGTTTACGATGCATTTAATGTGGTTAGGTGTATGTACACCGTTTGATTTGTGGCAATATTTGCGGAGATTGTGGTTAGGTTAAAATGGAACCTGGACGAGAATATTCTTCCTACAGCAAAAAACACGAGGAATTTAGTGATTACTCTAAGATACTTTCATGAAACCCTGTTAGTCAAGACTTGCATAACGATGTAAACTACTACCGAACATTTTCGACAAAATTCTTAGTCAGTTTTCGTTAGTAACTAGCTTCTAAGTCCAACAAAAATGGCGGGTTGAACGCAGGATATTTAAAACAGCTAGTAAACATACAGGTGCATATATCAGTATGCAAAAATTTCATTAATAACTTATATCTAGTTCCGTCAAAAATTAAAAGTTCAACCCAAATTACTAGGTCTTAATTTTTTTAAAAAAATTAATGCTTAAATAACACGTTCCCTCCATTTTAAAGACGAATGCGATTATTTTTGGATGAAAACTTTTAACGCAAAAGTGATCAGAGAATTTGGTGAAATCATCACTGTTGAACGAATATAGAGAAACAAAACGCAACTAATAAATAAATAAAGCAATTAAATTACTCGTGCATATCTCATTTTTAAAAATGGCGACTCCTCTGGATGTAAATATCTTGTCTCTGCTGTCTAACCTCGTCACGTGATTATCAACGTTCTACGCATGCGCAGAATGTTGCAGTGTATGCGCACTGATCGTGTAACTGGTAACTCGTAACGCATCACTCGTAATACCAACAAATTCCTCCCTACCGCGGCCAAACAACTTTAACAGCAAAAATCACTTAAATTGGAACATATCGCCATAGTAAGTTACTCAACTTAGCACACCATGATGTCTTGATAGAATTTTTGAAAGGCATAAGGCTTATTTCATCTGCAGCTAAGCTGTTTAGCCTCATTCGAGATACTAACGAATTTTACGTCTATTGGGAAAATTTTGTAACGGTTATTTTAGAAAGGCTATTCCCATGATATTTAGTTTTTCACAACGAAAAAATGAAGAAAATAATGTATTTTGGGACCAAAACAAGTGGCAAGGGGCCAATTTAATTTCCATTTGAGGTCGAAACAAGAATTATATAATACGTCTGAACACGGCTCAGAATTAATTAAGAAACGGAGATTAGCTTCCTATGCCACACCAAGAGAATGGAACCAGAAAGAATGACAAAGATAACCCTCATCCTTCAAGAAAACAGGAAGACCAAGTTTCGCAGATGAAAGAAGATCATCAGGATCTAAAATGGAGTGGAATCAATGCAGAAGACACCGAATACTGTGTTGAAAAGTAAAAGTGCGCAAGTAAAGGATCTGTCCGAAGAAAAATCAATCACTAAAAGGAGATTATTCTCAGAAGTAAAAAAAGCGAGAGTGATCCAAAGAATAAAGGAGGAAGAAAACTCAGAAGAGGCAATGGAGTTGAGTAATCGTAGTCATAGATGGCTGAACAAAAATGGGAAAATGTATCAGCGTGGAGACAAGAGCAGAAATTAGTTAGAAATCTCACGGTGACCTAAATCAAGCCCGCCAATGTACGAGTATATACTAGGTGGTGATGGTATTGCAGACTTAGAGGGAAAGCCTAAAAGGCGAATAGTAGTAATCTAAGAGTGCATGTGGCTGCAGAATGTTCAAATTGTTATCGAGTTCCAACAGGAATGCAATAAAGAAATGACGTACATTTAACATAAAAGGTAGATTTGAGCTAAAAAAAATGTCTTGAACCACGTGGACTATTATGTATGTTGCATACGTATAAACGCAAATGCTTGTTGCATAGAAATGCAGAAAATTATCTAATTGCTACTAACCATCATATTCCAGTGGTCTTGTCTGATGTTTATTCGATGGAAGTGAACTGCTGGATGAGAAAATTGTTTAGAAAATGTGGTAAATAATATTTTCAAATATCCAAAATGTGAAACTGCTTCCAGATTTACCCAGATACACAATCGTTCGAGAAAATTATCTGTTTTAGTGGACTGACAGTTTTAGAGGATTCACCATTAAAGGGATATTATGATAACTTACTAGAAATTTTTGTGTGTTTATTAACAAAATATTTTCACGGATGTGATTTAATGACCACCGGACGTACATTAGGAGCAAAGGTACTGGCTTTTTTTATTATTAATAAATTGACATAAACCAAGGATTCACATCAGTAAAGTATTGTTACAAAGCAAGGAATGTGTTGACAACATCATCACTTCACACAGTTTTCCCATCAGGCATCGTTTTTACTGAACGAGGAACTAATATGCTGACAAAAAATTATTTGGCACTATGAGACTTAAAGGATTTCAAAGATAATAACGTAAATGAAAGATAATGTTACGTCACAGAAATATGCAGATATACAGTGTCATTCCAAAGGTCATGGGATTGCAAGACGCAAATGTACAGGTGGTGGTGTTACAGATTGCGTCAGAAGGGTATATAAATAGCCAGATCGTTGGCAGCTATGTCATTCAGTGTCACTAAAATCCTGTGAATCGTTTAGTAATGTCATAGTGACAACCCGATGAGAATTAACTGAGTTTCAACGCAGAATGATAACTGATTATGAAATGTAGAATTACAATCGTCAGTGTACGGAGAGTAACTCATGGATGGTATTATGGAACAATGTAGCGGTGGTCAACGCCTGAAGAATGATCTACATCTGTGACCCATCAGCAGATGCATCCGTGTCATGAGACGAATGACTCTGCAGTTACAGCCAACAATGAGCGGATTGGAGACGTATATGGACCGTCCGTGTAAGAAAATTTTGCGATGTTACGATATTGCCGCAGAAGACAAACACCGGAGGCTTTACTCACAACACAGATTAGGAGCTTCAAATGGGCACCATTAATGACTGTAAATAGGTACCTTGGTACGGTGAGTCACGTTAGTTGGTACTCATCGTCATCACATTCATATATATGGCACAAACTTCGTGAAGTCATGGCTCAGTTGGTCTGAAAGGCACTATGCAAGCGCATAGTGGTTCCAAAATATGCGAGGTGTGTGCATCTAGCATGGATTGGGTCATCTGGTCAAACTGAACTTGTTCATCACAAGACATCGCTATAACCAGACGCTTGGTAACAATTTCCTGTCCTTACGGACTTAACACAACCCAATATAGATAGCAAGTTTCAGGATGAAAATGCGTCGTGTCATCAGGTCCATATTGTGCATGATTGGTTTGAGGAGCGTTCTAGACAATTTTAGCGTATGAACTTACCTTCTAAATTGCCAGACATGAACTCACTGGAGTATGTTAGTAATACAATGGACAAAGCTGTTCTTGCACGAGGTCCAGCACCACAATCCGCAATTATGGGAAGCTATCGAGACAGTATCATGAATCCCTTTCTGGGGAATTCCACCAACAAGTTGGCCCCATGCCACGTCAAGGGACAGCACTTCGCAGAGCTGAGAGAGACCCCACATACTGTTATTCGGATATCGCATAAATTTTGGCATATGTGAGTGAACATAGATTGTACGAATACTATTATAAATCTTCAGTGCCCAGACATCACGTAAAAATTGCTAAATCAATTTGAATGGAATTTTCACAGTTTGAAAGATCACAGTCTGGCTTAGTCTTATGACTAATTGACCGGGGAAAGGAGCAAGAAATGAAAATTCGTTCATACCAAAAACAGGTCACACTGCACCTAAATTAACACTTCTCTACGAGTTACCCACCAATGATTACTTTACAACACAGGTAAACACTATACTCTGTTGATTCTGTTAAATATTTTTTTTAACTACGTAACCTTTCTTTATTTATTTCTTCAGTTTTCTGAAAGACAGTATGGTAGAATATACGGAAAACGTTAATCGAACGACTACATGAAAGATTAACACCCCATTAGTTGTTACGAAATTTTGGAATCTAATTTACAGTTAAGAACACAAACGAAGCTTTAAGCTTTGTTACTAGAAGAAAAACAAAAGCAATACCCTGTCTATGAACTCTACGGTACGCATGGGCGAAGCAGCGAAAACAAAAAACTAACGATCTAATAAATTCAGGGCTGAAGAAAGGTTTCCTGCAATAGAATCTGCATTTCTGGTACTTTTAGTTGTTAATACGTAATTTTAGTTTTATACAAAAGGGTATTCACCGCACACTATTTGCTGGGAACGCCAAAGGTGTTGGACAACAGGCTCCGTCGGTCGAATGCAGGCCACATAAAAGCCCCAGTGGTGGCGGTGCTGATGGGAACCTGTAGCAATATAGTCTGGCTCTATGGATGAACCTGCAATATACGCAGCCTGGCTCCAGTTTACGACCTATAAATTCGGAGAACACATCAATCATAAAACGTGATGCCCACGTGTTAGCTGCTGCTCAGAGAAGATAACATGGCTCGTCGAAATAGCCGTGCTCTGTTGGTGAGTTGATGACTTTCTTCTTGACATCGAGTACGTGCATTCCGTCTATTAGTTGATCGTGCTTAGACCAATACAAATCCCTTCCAGTGACTGTAGTTATCAAGATTGAACATTTTGTTTGAAATCGGTTTTTCATTCCATTTTCAACAGCCTCCTATAATACCGCGTGTGAATGGCTTCACTTTTCTGATCTTTTTTAAATACTTTAATTTAAATAACTTTAATATCAGCTGAATATTTCGTATAAACAAAAGCTGTAACAGCTACTTGGCGATGTTACGAGTAACTGTACAGGATATGTGAAAGCAAGTGGATAAAGTTGTACCGAGTGTAACGCTCTGGCCTCGCATTCGGGAGGACGGTGGTTCGAGTCCCAGACCGGGCATCCAGATTTGGGCTTTCCATGGTTTCCCCAAATCACTACAGGTGAATGCCGGGATGCTTTCTTCAAAAGTCCATGGCCAAAATCCTTCCAGTTCCTTGTCCCCAATTCCGTCCCGCCTCTGTTGACCTCGACTAGGTCTAAAGCCATAAGTTAAAAAAAAAAAATGTAAAAGATAAATTTGTGATCCGCATGGAGCTTAAAAAATAAAGTATTCTCAAAATTAATCCGAAGTATTGTGAAAAATAATCCAAGAACAGTGTTCATAATGTTCGCTAATGCTACTACTAACGGTAGAAACTTCAATTTTAGACAGCACATTGGACTTTCAACCTTTCCAAAACCACGAATCTCCAAGATTCCAATTACCGTATTTCTCTGGTTTCTTCATTGTGCAATTAGTGACAAACGAAACGTACGTTTCTTTCTTAACACTTCAGACGCTAGGTGTCAGCAAGGAGACCGAAGGTTTTCGATCGATTCCCGACATTCTTATCATCAATTTGAACACATCTTGGTACTTGTTTTGCCATTTCTACGCATTCTGCACTGAACTGTATCTTCGCCTATAAGGACCTGGCTTTCGGAAGGACGTAGGGTCCAATTCCCGTGTGACCATCCGAAATTCGGGTTTTCATGTTTTTTGTATGTTTTTTTCAGTTTAGGTGAATGCTGGGATATGTCCCATAAAAGGCAATGAATGAATCCCTTCTCGTTGCTGTCTCAAATGCTCTACCGTATCTACCGATCCCTCAGTGACAATGATTGCAGAGCTGGCAGCCAGACTACAGGGGCTGGGGTGTGCAACTAGCGTGAGTACAAGCGTTACGATGTGTGGACGAAATAATCGTGGGGAGTACCTGCAGACTGAGAAATATCGCTGCAATTCTGCCAAATGCGCGGTGTCAGCAGAGAGTGGATAGTGTCAGGCTCGCTGTTGGATTCGACCAATCTGTGTCTGGACAGAACAGGAAAGGGATGAGCCGAGCAGATACGTGTACTTTGTGTGGGAGCGGGCTGTGATTGAGGGCGATGCCGGGCGGTGATAGAGCGCCAATTAAATCCAATCGCGCCGCGCCGAGTCCCGCTAGGCGCTTGTGCGTCCGACACTGACGGAGCGGCCCTCATCAATAAATACCAGCCTCGCGCACTGCCGCCGTCATTAGGGGACATCACGGCGCGCAGCGAAAATATCGCGCGAGTAAATCATTCAGCTGAAAGCGCATGCTAATAAACTGGTCACCACGTGAGCCATCTGGCGGTGAGGCTTCGCACTGGGCATTGGAAGATCCCAGGTTCGAAGTCACGCATATCGCATCGGTCATGGATTAAACCCCTCATAAAGAGGACCAACCAAACTACGAAGCAGCCTTGCTTGCTTTTACATCAATAAACGAGATCTATCAGAATTGAAGATAAGTTGCAGGGCCCGTAGGTAACTGACTGAAACCAATAACCGCCCGATCTTCAGTCTGACAGCTGTTCCACTAACTCACCACACCATTCTGGAAGTAACAAATTATATCTTTGATGGAGTTCGGTTTCATACACAACTGAATCAGTAGGTAACAAATGTTGCTTCCTAGGATGAAAAATTGTTGAAATTTTTTGAAATATCAACAAATCTTCTTCACATCACCACTGAATATTTTCTATGACACTGTATTTACAGAAAGTAAATTTAATTTTAACTCTGTTTTCGTTTTGTAACATACTTGTTCCGTCTTTATTTAAGGAATTCTCAGTGCTCTATGTAATATACAAGGACATATGTGTGTACGTTAGCGGTCATTAATTTATGTTTTATAAAATGGATTATCATTATTATCTACTTACAATTTTTGCTTATTAATTATCACGCGCAACTCTGAAGTTCTATACCATCTGTATGCTTCATTGTGACCCTATATATGTATACAGAGTCACCGAGGATAACTTAAATAAAGAAGAAACTCGTATGCCATAAAAAATCATTTTGTTTAATTGCAAGAGGGAGTTCCCATAACAAAAACAGTTACCATGGCAACTAAGAAAGATGTGCCAAAAACTCCAATATATAGTTTGATTCAGTTAGCTGGGAACAATCTGATGCAACAAGTAAATCGTGATTTATGTGGCAGAGCTACAGCTTATTCAAACAGAGTCGTAGTATCACTGGATTCCAACATCGGTCCATTCAAAAAAAAATTGTAGGTGCAAGCATTTACTTCTGCATTTTTGATTCCCGTATACGATGGACTACAACAAAAAACTGAATTGACTAGAAAGAAGACGAAATAGTTAAATACTACATACGAGTAAAAGAAAATATCTGGATTTGATTTAAAAAGTAGTGAAAGGCGTAAATACAAACAGGGTGAAATCATATGTATTTAATAGGTTTTCGCGAAACTTTTCCCTTAATGCACTTCCTTGTATATCTTGAGTTTGGTTCAGAGTACTAAATGAGATGTGTCTATTACGAGAGAGAAGGCATTAGCTGTAAACACTTCTACCCTCTCTTTTTCTCGGATTAAACGTCCAGTTGTATTTGACATCATTAAGGATATTTATACTAATGGAGGGATGTGTATCTCGCCATCAATCTACGAAACATTTCATGGAATTCTGCTTGGATTTAGTCCTCAGATGTACCTCTGATGTGTGTCCATATTATTTCCAGTAATGCATATACTACTTAAAAGTGTGAAAATGAACTGATTTCCATTGTCTATTATATGGCATCGTGGGTAATATAAACAGAATTTCTACTGATGAACATCGTGTTTATTGTGGCTCAATCTTCTATGTGATAAGATTGTGTCACTTTTAAGAAATTTTTTTGATATTGTTGAGCCTTCTACGGAGCACGTATAATAGCCGTACCTGTAAAATTTAACAGTAGTTTTTTTCTTCGGTTGAAGTTATGTACAATACCAATAAATCAACAGAAGGAGAGGTATTCCCTACTGACGCAACTAAAATATTAGGAAATTTAGATTTTGAAAAAAATCATAAACGAACAAAACATATCATCTTTCCCATCAACGCGTGCATATCAAACAATGTTTTTAGATAATTTTTTTTAAATTTTGCAATAAACCTGCTGCAAACATTCCGGTGAGTAACGCTGTTTCGTACATTGTTATCAGCTTCTCTTCCCTCTCGAAAATGAGTTGAATTTAACAAACTGTCCGATTACATCGATTAATTGAGCCTCGTTCAAATCTGCAACACAAATTCAAGTCTGGCATTTGCAATTACCAACTAAAAGATGTAAATAACGACTAACAGGATTGACGAAGCTTAGCAAATAATAGCGATCACTCACGTCCGCATCAGGATCACCTAAAACGAGTGACGTGTGACGCAATGTCATACAGCACACTGCAGAATCCTGAAAATTCTTGGTTCTCATTCTAAATATTTAACGTTTTAAACTGAAAACGTATTACCCTTAATTCGAAATATGTTTTTGTGTTTAGGTAATATAAAGTTGAGGTTAATGATTCCACTCCACTGCAATATATTGCACTATGCTGGTAGACGCATTTCCTTCTCTTTTTTTCCTTAAACAATTAACAAAAAAGATAGTACATCCATCTTCCGAGATTACCAAATGGTTGACGAGATATAGCTGCGTCTATTATGTTTTCACTTTCTTCAACCGTTTCAAGCAGTCCGGTTCTCTTCAGGGTTACAACCTCCTGTTGATACGATTGCGAAACCAGTTAAACTTTTCTTAATTATAACGAAGTTTCTAAATGTAAAACACACACAAAAACAATTAACTTGGAAATGAAATTTGTCATCGCCTTTATAAATTACTGCACCTAATAGAAAAAAATAATCAAAAAACTGCAAAAATCGTAATTTAAAATTAAAAATTTAAATGTTTAAACAGTTGTGCAAGAAATAATCAATTATGAAATCAAATGGCAGACGAATTATTACCATCCAAGCTGCCGAACTAGTAGCTATATTTTATAGCAGTATGAGGACTGTTTGATAAGTAAAGTAATCGGAAACGAATACAGAATAAATTTGAGTAAAATATATTAAAGTTTCAGCATAGTATTCCTCAAACTAAACAACGTTGGCCAACATATTCCTCGCATTTAAGGAAGATCTGTAACTCACCGTTCTTTCCTAAAAAAATTCATTTTAGGGAGATTCTCGAAATTTGTTTATCTGCATTATTTTATTTTAAGCATCTGTTAACAACTTTTATTGATCCGTAAAGCCTTTAGAAAGTTACGTAGGCTATCATTTTAAAAACACAAACAGATCTTCACCTACGATCTCTTCTACTATCCTTTTCAATTCTTCTGAATAATATACAGAAGAAGGAAAAGGGTAGTAGAAGAGATAGTAGGTGAAGATCAGTTTGGGTTTAGGAAAAATCGCGGCACAATGGAAGCAATTCTGGCTTTATAATTAGTATTTGATGGGCGGAACAAGAAAAAAAATAAAGATACTTTTATGGCGTTTGTTGATTTAGAAAAAGCTTTTGATAATGTTAGATTGGATAAGATGTTCAAAATTTTAAAGAAGTCAGGTCTAAAATATCGGGATAGAAGGATACTTTATAAACTAAATAAGAATCAAGTGGCTATAATGAAAGTAGAGAACCATGAGAGACATGCATCAGTTAAAAAGGGTATGAGACAAGGTTGTAGTCTATCCCCGTTAATACTCAACATGTATGTAGAAGAAGTTATAAAGGAAATAAAAGAAAAATTTTCATTTGGCATAAGTGTTCAGGGAGAAAAAATCATGATGACATTGCCTTGTTAGCAGAACAGGCTGAGGATATTGAGAAGTTACTGAATGACACAAACAAAATACTGAAGGAAGATTTTGGACTGAATATAAATCAAAGCAAGACAAAAGTGATCAAACGTAGCAGAAATGATACCAATACTAGTAGATTAAAAATAGCATCGAATGCAATAAGAGAAGTAAGTGAATTCTGCTACCTGGGCAGCAAAATTACAACCGATGGCCGAAGCAGGAATGATGTTAAAAGCAGAATAGCACTAGCGAAAAGAGACTTAATGGAAAGGAAAAATCTTTTAGTTTCAAACATTGATCTAGGAATTAGAAAGAACTTCTTAAAACTATATGTGTGATTCACAGCACTTTATGGTAGCGAAACATGGACTTTAGGAATACCGGAAAGAAAGAAACTTGAAGCATTTGAAATATGGTGCTACAGAAGAATGCTCAAAATTAAGTGGACAGAAAAAATAAGAAATAAACGAGCTCTGGAAATGATGGCTGAGAAAAGAAGTTTGTGGAACAAACTTACAGAAAGAAGAGACAGGCTGGTAGGTCATATTTTGAGATATGCTGGATTGGTTAATTTGCTAGTGAAGGGAACAGTCTAAGGTAAGAACTGCAGAGGAAGACGGAGATTAGAATATATATAGCAGATAATTGAGGACGTGGGTTGTAAGGGATATGTAGAGATGAAGAGATTAGCACAAGATAGAAAGGGGTGGAGGATTGCATCAAGCAAGTCTTAAGACTGATTAAAAAAAAAAAGGAAAGGCATTGACGTCATTTAAGAAGTTACGTATTGCAACAGAAATATCATTTAAGCCGATAATACTTGTGTCTGACAGTTGTTTGTAATCAACTGTCGTCGTCTTAACCGTTGTATAGACCCTTAATTGCCGTAGCTGTGCTATTATCTTTTATGTTCCACTGTTGAAAATAAACTCAATTACATGCAATCACGCTAGAACGCTATGAAACAGAAGCAAAAATTTATGAAGATTCATGGTGTATAAAAAGATACCTAAAGCTAAACCATTGCAACAGGTGGAAATTAAATGTCAGTGAAGGCGGGTTATATGGAAGAGAAAATATAAAACGATGTATAAACATAGTACGAAGTCAGGATAGTATGCAGAAAGATTGCTTCCGGCTCTCGGAATAATACGGGACTATTCATCACACGCAAACTCATTGTTTTATGTTCCAGTTATAATTTAAAAAACAAAAAACAAACTAAAAACAGGCCACAGCGAGCCGCCTCCAGTGAAACTGTAAGTGTGAATTCTGGACATGTGCCTAGAGCTGAAGGCAATCATCTGGAAATAGTGTCACCCAAATTTATGTATAGACGATTTTACACTCTGGTACACAATGATTGGGTGTCAATTTATCTTTCTTGGAAAAAGCTGTTTCTTTGTCAGAAATATCAGGACATAAAAATATTATTGCTGAAAATATTTATGGATAACTATTTTAAACAACGGCAACTTCTGGATGAGATTTGAAGACACAACTGTTACATGAAATAAAAGAATGAACTGTGGCGATAAATTATGTAAACTGGACTTATTTTTAATAAAAAAAAGAGGCTCCTAATAATAAATCTCGTGCCTTTATATGTTATTTTAATTTCTGACAGTCCACACCTGCTATTAACCACAACTGTTCTCGGAAAAAACCTGAAATATGTCAAGATAAAAAAAATTAATGTCACAAACGGTGTTAGCACGACGTATTGAAACAGACAACTGCAAATAGAAAACAAATTACTGTTGTGTGCAGGTATGTAAAAGCTGATGGTATCTTGATGGTTCAGGTACGTATGAATAGCATTGAATGTAGTTACCCGAACGATGCTTGCACTTTGTTTCACTGTAAGCGGGAGGTAGTATACCAGATTTACACCCTCGCCCTATTCGATAAGCTTCGTGTACTTCAGTTCACAATCACCGTGAAATGTGAATGCAGGGAAAAGTCAGGTCTGCCCTTAAAACTCTTCAAATTTGCCGCCACTAACACTGCTTGAAGAACTACTACATTTCTGTAGTATTCGCGAAAACATTTTACAGTTAACTTCTCAAGCTGCTTTTCCAGATACCAGTACCTTTCCCGTTCATTTTTTTTTTGTCGCTTTACGCCTCGTCGACGTCGAGGTCATTAGAGGCGGGATGGGTTTGTGGTCAAGGAACTGAAGGAATTTGGCCCTGGCCTTTTTGAAGGAAGCAACTCGGCATTCTCCTGGAGTGATTTTGGAAAACAATGGAAAACCCAAATCTGGATGCCCGGATGGGGATTCGAACACGCATCCTCCCGAATGTGAGGCCACAGCCTACCGCTCTCCCATCATGGTAGGTTTTTTTCCCTCTTCAAGATCATCCCAACGTACGTGGCATAAGCTTAATGCTTCTCTTGCAAATAAAATGTCCAACTATCGAATACATAGAACCTCTAATGCTTCACAGCATTTTTTGTTTATTATTATCGTTACTATTAAAGGGCTCATCCATTAGAATAACATCTGTAATATATTAATTTCCAACTGAAATTTCCAGAAATTACACAAAAAAAATAAAAGAAGAAACACGAAAAATATTGATATGGCCTGCACTCACTATTTCCTTCAGCTCGCTGCAAATCAAATTGTTAAAGAGGTTTATATTTAAATTCTTGGCAGAGCATTCAGTTCAAATATAGTGTAGTGAAGCATGCTATTGAGAGATGTTGCGTTTAAATTCTTGTTGTATAAATGAGTCGACAGTCAGAGAAGTTGCACAATTCACTCGAATAAATAATCCGGCTGTGGAAGTAAAATAGAAACAAATCAACGCTTATGTGTACTACAGTTCAGCATCTACAATCTTTTATAAAAAAAAACCACACCAATAAAATTAAGGAAATACTGCAAAAATATTAGTCGCAATGAAATTGATAAACTGTTTCTGCAGCTCTTAGTATTTGAAATCGAGTTACAACAACAGCTTTATATCCAGCAGGTACAAATAGCAAGGAACGAGGACTGTTTGTTAATAAGCCGTGGATACACAGACAGCCAGTTAACTGCAATTACTACAACACCGACGGATCAGCTGAGTGCGTTCCAATTAAATGCTGGAGATCCTGATTGGGTTTAATGTGTACAGAGCAGCTCTGCGTAATTAAATAGTAGATCGTAACATAATTAATCCCTCGCGGGGAGGTAAGCGCGCCGTTTGCGCTTCAAATCACCGTGGGCTGGATCCTGTGACGTCACACAGGTGGCTGAACAATCACATGTAACACTCTCTCTCTGACGTCTGCAAAGGAGGAATTAATCTAAAACGAAATGTATTCAGTCAGAGTTAATCAATATAAAGCAAAAGATTATGTGAAAAGCAGAAAACCTATTGACAATGTAGTAGGCCTAAATTAATTACTAAATTGTGAGAAAATGATCTCGAATTAGCAATGAAAAATTTATTTTGTAATGGTGCATCTAAAAAGTCTATAAGTTTCTCTGCAGTTTGATTGGATACGTTGAGACGTACTGACTTCGGCATGTATGGGCCTTACACGTAATTTTTTTTTCGGAAAGAGTTTACGGGATTTTTCAAAGAGATGATTAAAATCACTTTGTTTCTATGGTTCTAATTGCCTGAAGAGTGTGGGGAGAGTGTTGAGCATCGGAGAGGAGTTATGCGTATACATTTAGTTTAATTCGACTGCGTTGGAGCGTATGCTTACATGGCAGTTTCCTTATGCACTCATTTTCTCTGTCTCCTGTTCCCGCCTACTTTTCCCTCAATTTTAACTATAAATTTTATCAGCGTTGTGGGTAAATTATTCAAGTGTTGTGAACAGGGATATTTCTCGTTTTATTGATAGCAAATTTAGCTTCAGAGTTTTTTTGATACAGTTCTTATGGATTTCCTTGTTATTATCAATTACCACCGTCAGCAGACCAAAACATATGCATAAGTTATTTATTTATTTGTCGTATGGCTAAGCAACTAAAACAATACATATAAATATGATGATATGTTCCACACTCTGGGAAGGAGCACCGCAGTCACATGCAGGAGAATCCTTAAGACCTCACTTATACAACATGGTGTTGCATTTGGCATGGCCTGTTCTTAGGCGATTTAGTTTGGCCCACTGGTCTCTATTTAGATGGAATCCTGGAAGTCCAGTTGTTGGATCTTTAATATCTGGACGTTTTACAGATGCGGAATTCCAGCTTTGTCGCCATTTTTCCATGACATCAAAGTCAAATACACCTTGCCATACCGGATTTCTGGATTTAAGACGAGTGGGGGGTAAGTCATTTAGAACCTCGTGGATTGGGAGGTCCTGTGGATGACCAGGATGGTGTAGTTTTATCCACTCACATGCCGTTCTTCTTGGCGTCTTATCTCTGGAGGTGGTATTTTGCTGATTAGGTGTAACCAGGGAACTGGGGTGGATTTTATTACTCTCATGCGCTGATTCAGGTATTTAATTTGACGGTTCTTTATTGAAACTGGGTTTAACAGTGTCATTTCTCTAGTTTGTGTTTTCGTTTCCAAAAGACAGATAACTGTAAATCGGTGACACATGAGTGCCATAGTCAAGCAGAATCGATAGACCATTCATTGTTCTTCCCATATTTCTTCCAAGCATGACCATGGTGACTGATACTTCTTACCATGCAGCGGCTTCAGTATAAAACCGATTCGAAAAACACAATCTTGTAAAGATATAACACTCTACTCCTCGAAAGGTCGTTGGCAAAGATTGTTTACTCTTTATTGTTACTTGCAACGGAACTGCCGATGAGAACTGTACGAGGGACAGCTAATACATAACGAAACGCCAGTTTGACGTTAACATGAGAAGAGAACGTAAAACATAGCGATCCCTGTTTCTATGGCGTAGCTACATTGTTGAGCTGCAAACACGTCAAGAGTCTTTCTATGTGCAAGTCTTGTCATTGAGATGTATATGCCTTCTGTGTCAATTCCTTTCAAACAATATGCACTGACTGTCTTTGTTGCAGACTAAAGAGGAACATTGGTGATATTCTTCGTCACTAATAAACTGTTTATGCTGGCGAAACTGTTAAGTAAGGTTTTCTGAGCACAACCATTTGCAGAAAAAAATTCTCTTGACAGAACTCTAGAATGAAAATTACGAACCCATGAAGGATTGCTGAGAAGCTGCGACAACCCTGAATTGTGTATGGTGCATAGAGATATTATAGCACGTACAGTAAGCAGAGGCGGCACAGGGTCACTCTGCTCTATCCCCACTCCGCTGCCCTAACCCTACAGGTGTTGGGAAATATTACCATTGCCTCGACTCATCGTGAGGTAAGAAGAGTGAAATGATCAGCTGAGATGTGGGACCAGAGGAATATGACCTTGAGTCGCCAGTTCGGAGTCAACAGGGTAAAACCACTGATAAGATGAGAGGGTCAGTTTGTAAATTTATTGAGTGGTTAATCCCATAACACGATCATCGACAGCAACACATTGCACCCTACAGCAGAGACTCTAGTGAAGATGAAATTCCAATCCATACCCTGCATACTCACCGCATTTGGTGCCCCGTTTTTTTCTTCATTTTTTTCCACATTTAAAGGGAACATAAGAGCACTCATTTCATCACTGATGATAAAGTGAACTCAATGAGGTTGTGGATCAACGACAAAATCCTTCAATGACGTGAAAACTAAAGTGGTTCACTTTGGGATAAATGCATAGCTGTAAATTTTGATTATGCTTAAAAGGAAAGGTAAGGTATAATAGGCAGTAATACGTCCTTTCATTCCCCTTGTGTTTCATTTGGTTCTATTCTTTTGACGAGAAATACTCGAGTGTGTGTTAGTTACCAGTCGTACACGACCAAGCAATCGCGCTTTTATTTTCCACTCCTATTTGAAAGTGCCACTACGTTTGAAGTTGCGGACATAAAAGACTTAAAGAAGTTCGCTGATTAACAGAGGTGAGAACAATAGCAGCCTGCAAGTGGCAATGCTCATTGGAATTGCAAAGTGTAGAGTGAGACAAAGGGAGTGTCGCCTGCACTCGTTAGAGCGGGCGTGGTGAACGGCTTCCTTAACAAAGCGGCGGCTCGTATCGATAATGGACTCTCCAAATGCGCAATCGACAAAGTCGCCCAACACTGGTCGTGGTTATGTGCTAACGAGACACTTCAGTGAACGCAAGACAGTTCACTTCATGGCGGCTGTTGACTAGAAGCACTCTGTCATTTTCCTTAGCAACAGCACTAAACGTAATTAAAAAGAAGTAGGTCCTTAAATACGCTGGTACATCGCACCAGGAAATATTGTAAGGCATTACATTTGTAGCTGGCGTATTGGAAACAGTTTAATCGATCATTCAATAATCTACGTATTATTAATAATTCACATGTGCAGTGGCTTCCCAGGGCCCGTGGTTTTTAAGCCGCGACATGCAGCCGAATTGTACGGATCAACACGCGCCACAAACTAGCCCTCGCAGCCACCTCCCCACCACATTGCCTAGTGTCGTTTCAGCTATCCGGGCGTTTGATGTTTACCGCGGTGCTACGGATAGAGGCACGCCACCATTACCAGCAGAGGCGGCTCCTTTCCCTACGGCCCGCTGTTGATAGCTGGGCAGGCGCGGTCGGCAAATGTACGGCCCGTGGAAAACCACCCTAATAGGGACTTGGTGCAAAAAGTTTCGGTTGTAATGCAGGTCCACAGGGTCGCTTATCCGATTATGCTGGTAGAGCCCGTTTGCAAAGGGCCGCCGAAATGGCGTCAAATGAGGGATTGTTAGAAAAGAGTTCAACACCCATAAATCACCGGCACCTCCAGAGGAAGAGATGCGTCCACAAGGCCATGAGGTTACGTGTTGAAAGTCACATCTACCTTGCGGTTTCTTCACTTTACAATATAGTCTCAGAACACTTTGTGTTCTCATCGCAAGTGCAGGACTTATCTCATTTCGAGACTTCTCGTCTTCGTTCCGAGCACTTCACCCCTCGACTACACAACGGATGGGTCGTTATTGGAAGCTACCGATGGTAACTCGGGACAGACCTGCCTACTCTGAGATCGTCAATCCGCACCTACTGGAAGATATTTCGTGGGCGGTCACATTGACGTCCGCTTTTGGAAGATGCTCTGTCAATGTCAGCGACGCTTCCAACGACTGCGCCCAAGATATCACGTGATAACCATTAGAACCAACGATTTGTATGAACTTAACAACCGCCCACCCAGTAAACAACCTGGAGTTGGAAGATCAAATGACTGATAAATAACCGGGTAGTGTTTACAGCAACTAAAAAAACTGTTACTGGTCTAAGATTGTAATTTCAATGCTTTACATTATCCTGCAGAATCATTGGTTCTGCTATAAAAGGGGGAAATTGTTAGCCTTTTTACAGTACATTACGGGGCACAGAAACTGAAATTCACCTACAGCCGTAGAATGGCTCCAGACTTTACGACTCCTGATAGCTCCAACAACCTGCGTAAACGGGCAATGATGTGGATACTGTACCATCAAACAACTGCCGCAAATGCTAAAACTTGTAAACTGTTCCTCGAGTACATCCATATTTTGAAATTAATACACGAAAAGTGCTGCATATTTTCTTTTATGTATTCGATAATTAGCAACTCCAAGTCCATTCAAGAATTTGTACACAAGTATTAACTGTATCAAATACGCTTTTTTAAAAGTTCAGTTGGAAAAATTATTGAATTGTGCAAGTTCGGCCATAACGAATTCCGCTACTGTTCGTCAATTGCATGTGAATATGAGCGTTAACAATGTTAAAATGGAAAGTGTATTTTCGGCGACAGGTGTCGACATTTTATCAATTCCCGATCATCTCTGTGAGTGCTAGTTAACAGACTGCAGACCGCTCTTCACCTGCACTGCGGAAATACCTGCGGTCACAATTCGCTACTCTGAATTCCAATAACGCGTAATTACAAACACTCGTTTATTTCGCAATTAATTTGATGCATTGTCCCCGTAGCAATGTTTAATTATTTTTGCTGCTTTGTCTTCTAGTTTTCTTGCGGTACTGAAATATACTTTTGGAACACATTATGGATTTTGTGGACACGTCATTACATGATAAAAAATTTATTTCTGTTTCAAGGCTCATATTTTATTTATTTATCAATTTATTACTCTTGTTCCATACATCCCTGCAGAGGAGAGACGTCTTGATATATATATATATATATATATATACAATATGAATAATAATAATAATAATTTATAACTTTTTTTTATTAACAGAAGAACATCATTTTAGTTCGCGATCGCGACACAATTGCAGCGTAATGGCAGGTCGAGTCGTGACCTACGAAAAGAGAGTTGGCCAGAGGCCAGACGCACATCACTTTTCACTGGCGACCACCCAGCCGAAAAAACCGACAGTAAGGCATTTCCGGCAAAGTGATTTGCATTCAGTTTTGTTTATTTTTTCTCAAAATTCGTTGGACCATTCCAACAACTACTCAGAATTACATAACTGTTCGTTCAGTCATGATATCTGGAGTGGTATAAAATATATTGTAGGTACATTGTCAGACTTTCATGCATGATTTTCTTTTTATGACGTTTTTTTTATGGACACTTCTGTTCGACCAAGAAGAAACCAGACTTCGTGCCCAGTCGGCTGTGAACACGTCCAGCAAATTTTGATGAAAAATGAGTTAAAGAACTACCACGCCGATAAAAGAAATTGTTTTTATAATAGAGAAGGATCTGTAGAAAAAGTTTTGAATTTGAATAGTTGTACACTAATTTAATCAAGAGTTTTAAAGAAAAACCTCATTAATATTTAATCAAATCTAATACAATAATTGTGTCATGTGATTCCAACACGAAATAGTATATTCAAGAACATCAAGATCACAGCTTCATGGTAACTCAGATATTCCGCAAAAATTCCCGTTTAGAATGGATGAGAAATATTTCGATTACACACTGAATCACTTTTTTTCATAGGTTTTCAGCAATAACTTGTTGAAATATTTGGATGTAAATGCTTTTTAAAAAATATATAAAATGAATATGTGGAGACAGAGAAACACCTGTTTCTTTCGCACTGAGGGTTGATAAAAGATACTAAAAAATTAAATCATGGCTGCAACTAATAGGCCATGCCGTATTGTCATTGTTCCCCCTTCCTTCTTTCATCACCTCTTTGCCTTCGCCCACTTATTCTCCCTATCTCTCACGCGTCAGCACACTCCTCGATTCGCTGGATCCATTGTGTCCTTCGATTTTATTTCCTCGAATGCCGTCTAATTAAATTTGACGATCTGCTTCCCCTTCGCGACTTTTCAAAAGATCCGACTTTAATTGAATTGCTGAAACTTCTTTCAATAACAAACTCACAGCGACATTTAGTCGCTATCGGGGACTCTAATGCTTTCCGAAGGTAGCTCCAATGAGTATTTTTAACAGGAGAGAACTTCCTCTTCACTGTTATCGGTTACGATCCTGTCAGCACTAATACCTTTCGCGAAGTGAAGCCACTCGTTTAAATGTACTACTAAATAGAGTTTCTGACAACTCACGCGGACATATTCGTCGAAAAATTCGAGGATCAGCAATTTCTTCTTTTACGCCTCTTTAATGTTTCCAAATGTAACTGCGCCACAAACATCCTTGAATAGTGGAAGCTAATGTGCAGGTAACCGTGTAAGGTAAGAGCAAATAAAACAGGATCAACTGGTCAGAAAATATTAACGTATAGGTCGTTCTTTCCTTTTTCTAACTTAGTCTCAATTTTATAACGCTCCTTACGATTAATTTCAGTTAACGTGTTTATATGAATGAGAAAAGCCTATCTGCTTTTAGAACTAAACTCACTGGATTCTGTAATGAAATATAAAGCTTAGCAACCAGGTCGTAAGGCCTTGCAGCGTTTAAAGTAATTCTTGCCCACTTCAGATATTTTTCTGTTTAATTTACTTCTATATTCTGACTGATAACAATCACGCGTAAACCACAACTACTGGAAAATATCGTTTGCACACCAAGAACTTTTAATTAGAGGAGAAGGTCCAAATACGAGCTACCACTTTTAGTTTGGTCCTTACGATTTTCCTGGTCACTTAATATGGATAATTTTGATGTCACTTGCTTCTATAAAGAATCATGAAGGTGATACAAGGGTTAAAAATAATCAGTTTTAATTTTACAAAATCAAAGGATTAAAAAAATGTAAAATCACTGACTGATTTTCAAGAGGTGGGCCAAATACGGGCTACTTGTATAAAAAGGGAAATTTATCTCCTAATAAATTAAAGAACATCAAATTTTGTTCAAAAACTTTAATAACGTGACATTTTACAATCTCCTCACTCTTTTTTCTTTCTTTTTTCTCTTTTTTTTACTTGCATAAGTTACAGATGTATTTCATTTTCCATTCCAGAAAATTCAGTCTCAGCCCATCCTTCACACTTGTAGAACTGAATCTACACTTCGAATCTGACATCATCTGGAAAGTGTCTATCACTGAAATTGTATGCTGCATTGTCGTCACCACGTTTATCCCTCAGAGAAATCGTCATTGTCGTCAACGTCAAAGTCGTCATCAGTGGGAGGGATCCTTTGGTCTTCTTCCGGCTGCAACTCTTCGCTGAGCTTACCTAATGGGCTTTTTGGTTTGGCTTGGTAATTTTGAATTTATTTTCTTTGCTGTGGCAACTCATTACATTTTCACAATCGTCTGAAAAATGTTTAAGGCCTTAAGCTTCACACTTTTCTTAACCATTCGCTGTAAGGAGATCCAGTTATGATGCAAGTCTTGGCGCACTTGCGTCCATAATTGCTTTTTCTTTGCAATGGTGAGGATTAAAGGAACATCAAATGGATTAACCCTTTTGGACGTTGAAGTCTGAGCAGTTTGTAGTTGATTCAGGGTGCTGAAATCTTCCCGTTTTCAAGTCAAGAGGTAGACCTCCAATGATAGCATGTTTTTGGACTATGCAGTACTTCAAGTTGATGGTCTCGGCAATCCATTACAAAACAAACAAATCAAACAGGATAGGTGTCATGCATCAAGCTCAGATCATGTACTTTGATATTTGGTGGAAACCATTTAATTTACTGAGTAACTAAGAAAGACATAAATTAATGTTGACATACCATGAAAAGTTTTGAGTTTTTCAAAAGCAAGTTTTCCGATAAAACAATTTGGACCAACGCACGTGTGTCACAGACCAAGTTTATTTGCTCACTACTCTTCTCCTGCCACCTGATGTTCCTTTTGTTGCCATTCTCATGCCTGCGCACAACCCCCCTCCCCCACTTTCAGCAAGTAGCCCGTATTTAGACCCCCGTCTTTAGACCCGTCTTTAGACCTTCTCCTCTATATTATTATTACATTTAAATTAATTTACTTACTTCTTTTATAACGTTACTTACACAATTGTTAAATAAATCAAACCAATATACCTTCAAAAGTAAGTATCTGACCATAGTATGCTTCTTCTCTTCACATACGCTTGGACATTGAATTGTTGGGCAAACTAAAACTTTCACGGAGTGTTGACTAAGTTTTGTCAGTAACTAAAGAGAAAGATAGCCGATCGCGTTTTAGAGTTGGTCTTCTCTGCAGATGCAGGGGTCACCGATTACAGTCCAGACTCGGACATGAATATTTTAAATTTTTTACTGTCGTATGTTGTCCATAATATTATGCTTACAGAAATCTGAAATAATGTACAGTATTAATTCATACTCACTTGGAGAATCAGTCACAGCTGGAATCGATGATGATGACTTACAGGTCAATTACAATTATAAAATAAGAGAAAAAAATGAAAGATATCCTAGAAGGACTGACAGTGGCCCGGATACATTGCCCAAACTTATGATGGAAGGTAGAAAGTGGCGATTATGTAATGCTTCCAAATTTGAAGTGGAAGGCCTATAAATTTCTGGTACAGACACATATGAAGAGTAATAGGTATGAAATGCAAGAGAATGAAACAAAATTGGTTTTCTTTAAATGTAGAAGCTACTTATGAGACATTAAATAATGCTTAGTAAAGATTACGTCCTGGAAACGGACACACATACGTACTTTTATTAAAATAATAATAAGTTAATTCTTGTGGCTTAGTGGCACGACTATTTCCATTTCTTCCTACTCTTGGATAGACTCTGCCCGGTAACTGGTTAGCTGAGGTCGATCCTAGGTCTGCCTGTTGAGATTTCAGTTTTCCGTGGTTTTCAGAACTCTCCCCTGGCTGATCATAACTCCCTCCCCCTACTATAATAACCTCATCGACGACAGTAAGAAAAGCTCCAAGGAAAAAACCTACCCTCGTTCTCCCTCTCGAGTCACGTACTGCCTCCAATACATTCAGTTAAAGTGCAAATTTTTTAATGTTATTTTCTTGGTTGTTTAACTGTACTATTGCATATAGGTATTCCGTATATATTATTCTATAGTTATATCTCTGATGTGATAACTTAATCACCCACAGTATCTCCTTCTGACGTTATGGTGGTTCCTTTTTTGCAATACGTTCTATAAATTTCTGCTGTCAATATTCCTCACTATTTCGCAATAGCAGATGTTATTCGGACTAATCTCCTTGTATACAGAGCACTACTGTGCTTGGAAATCAACTCCATATGTTTTTGTTCATACAGGCACGTTGGACCGAGCGTGGTGGGTGAGTGGTTGACGGTCTGGCCTCTCATTCCGGAGGACGCCGATTCGAATCCCCGTCCGGGCATCCAGATTTGAGTTTTCCATGGTTTCTCCAAATCACTCCTAGCGAATGCCGGGATGCTTCCTGCAAAAGGTCGTGGCCGAATTCCTTTCCGTTCCTTATCCCCAGCACCATCCTGCCTCTAATGACCTCGACGTCGACGAGGCGTAAAGCCATAAGTAAAAAAAAAGTGCTCACGTTGGAAGTAACCTGCACATCTGCTACTTGCCCGGAGGAAAGAACAGATAAAGGAATAGACAGGTAATTACGATAAGCCTCTGCACTGTGCATTTGGGTTGAAGGCATGAGAGACTGTTGACGGTGACTTAAAAGCATCGGGACGATTGACCTGGTTGCCCCTTAGTATAGACAAAATTTAGCTTTCAGTGCCGATACAGTGTTTAACTGTTTCGTTCTTCATCCTGGTACAATACATCCACTCACCTATATGAAATACCTGTAACGGTGGAAAGAAATTAGTCGCCCTACCTGTGAATTTCGCATTATCTCCTGCAGAAGTTGCTGGTCACTTGAAACTAACAAGAAAGACTTTCTACTAGATTTAGAATTACTATTTCCAAAGTTCGTTAGAAGATAAAAAAAAAAAAAAAAAAAAAAAAAAAAAAAAAAAAGCTAGACAATTTTAAATTTTTTGTCATTCTTAAAAGTTCCTGCCTCAAACTTAAACGGCATTAATGTACATTTTGATTACAAATAAATTTATAAAATGTTGTAAGAAGCTTTGTTTATTTGCAGGGTGCAACGAGCACAAAAAATGGTGAAATTTCTTGTGACGTAGCTGTATCGCAACTAGTGTAGGCACTGTGCTAATAGCTGAGTGATTTTATATATGGCGAACACCTTCCTTCGGAAGAACTACATGTTCCGCAGGTGTATGAAGAGAAGGTCAACCGCTGGCCATCCACCACCTGTAAGATGTGTTGGAGGCGCTGCGAGGATTAATGACGAATGGGCTGCAGCGGATGCGATAAGGCGGGAACGCAACGAGTCGGATGAAGCCGGAGAGAGATGCTGCCGATAGCGGCGACATAATGGCTGGCGAGCGATGAGAGTGAGGCCGGTAGCTCATTACGGGCCTTCTCCAGCGTGAAGACCAATAAAAACGAGAAAGCGCCTCGTCATGCACCAGGCAGCAGGAACATTCTCGACGCGTTGCTGAGGGTCAGGTATTTATTGATGATGATGCGGCGATCCAGATTTACAATAAGCAACAGTAAACTGTAAGGCATCCCCTTGCTTGGAGCCTGAATTAAGTACGCTCTGTACATATTTAAGTATGTTTGTGAAGCGCTCAAAACTTGTGCGATCAGTAAGTTTGAAGATACTACGTCAATAATAATACACTGAGGAAAGTTTATAAAAGCAAAGCCAACGATTAATCTGTAACGTGTTCACTTAGCAGAGGCGGCTCAAGGTCAATCTGCTTTATCCCCACTCCGCTGCCCTTACATTTTCATGCGGAAGGGGAAATTTGTCATTCGCATACCTGGACACAGTGGTCAGGTTGTAGAGATGGACACCGGAGGGGGTGGTGAATTGAAGAGAGGTGCTAGGGGAACGTGACGTTAAGCCGCCAGTTTCGAGTGAACAGGGTATAACTGAACAAACTGAACAAAGATCGTTCAGTTTCAGTTTCAAGAATCATCAGAAGGTTGAACGAGTAACCTACTTATTCCTGTAGAACCAACATGGCGTGGTGCTTGTGAAGACGTCGATAAAAGCCAGAGCAAAGGGGTATACACATTTAGGAAGGCGCCATCTTAAATTTATCGAAGAACATGCTAATTCTCATAGATCATGAGCCAATTTTTTATGACTTAAGCGTTGATTGCGTATCCCATTTATTGAGCATATATGTGAATATTATTCCTTGTAATAAATTATTATATAAAGTAACATCCTTTTGTTAGCAACAAATTCTGACTACTTTCTATAGCTCTGTGTTTTACAAAAGGAGTTTCATATGGCACTCAGTTTCAGTTTCGTAGAAGAGTTTTTTACGGTGGCAAAATGATCATGATTTTCACCACAAGAAATATGGACATTTATCTTTCAACACGACGTGTACGAAAAAGAAATCTATAATCTTGGTAACACGAACAATTTGATATACACACATACTGGTGAGCACTTGGTAATCATTTTGCCCAAGGGTTGTGGAGAACAATGGATAACGTGGAGTCCCACAACGCTTATTTACTGATATCGTGGCGTGGTCAAATCGACTGTACTTCAGCTTCAATCAAATTCGACCTTGTAGAACGATGCACAGAAATTCTGCTCTTTTTCTTAAAAGACAAACTATTCCGCGAATCAATTTACTCGGTGCCTGTTCTAAACAGCGAAGTCCATCGCGTCCCAGGCAGTTGGTGTTTTGAGCATGATTTTAAAGATCACAGATGTAATGCTCAAGTACTCTCGGATGTACGAATCGCGGTGCATCGTGGCACTGACAACATACACTCATACATAGTCATACATTAAACTACAGACACCCGCAGACAACGTAATCAGGGAAGGGGGAAGATGGCTGGTAGGGAAATTGCCACTGGAGCGTGCGCTCCATTGTAATTTAATTAAATATTAAATCCCGGTCTCGGTTGCAATTTTTGGTCTCTAGATGCAAACAGAGAAGATATCTGGGAACACAGTTAAACAGAATCTATTGTAGTACAGAAAGTTAACTGCACTGAGAAATTATTGCTGGATTTTTAGAGCTCCCAGGTTGTTAAAAGCAACGGTATTGGATTAATGATCAAGTTTTCATCAATTTAGTAACAACTGAAGGAAATTAGGTTTGATTCATTTATCAAACTATACGTAACATACTTTAAAACGATTTCTTATGACTGTTGAGAGATGGAACTGAAGTATATTATTATTATTTTGAAAAAGAAACATGTATCCAGCTCCAGCGCGTTGCGCATGAAAATGAATTTCCATTGTACATTGCTATATTGTATATTGCTAGAATGAAATGCAGACAACAAAGGATGAAGAATAGGTCGGCCTCAAACCGATAACCTTCGCAGCTAAACCGAGCTTAGCCCTGAACTGCCGGAGGTGTCATGGAATTTATTCGGTCTGAGCAGTGTCTGCACTCCTTTATTAACAACGAAACAAAGAGAGAGACACTTTATATTGCAATTATATCCGGAATCAGTGTTCTATTTTCTAATAGTTTTAGTTGCATACGTCTGACGATAAGTACCATTTTTAATTTTCTGATATCCTTTTCTTATTTTATTTAACATCACCATAATTTTTTTTAAAGATTTATCAAGGGCGATAACTTACGAATCAGATTCATCACTAAGTTAAAAACTTGAAATACCAACACAGTGATGTTCACCTCACCTCCCCATTTCTTCAGATCTTCTGCAGAACTATTTGAATGTGTATCAACTAAGTGGTCCCTTAATGATGTTCGATGAACAGCAAGACTGGAAGTTTTTAGTAGGATAAAAGAAGAACCGGTTCATTAGTAGCAATTGTTAATTTGACAACTGGAATAGATACGTAGCAAAACACTTTAGTTTTGGGAAACAATTAGAAATGATGAAATGTTTTATAACAGAAACAAAAATATCCGTAAATCTCATTAATCTAGAAAACACACAGTTTATTCAAGTCTCTGTGATATGTTGTGTTGCTATCTAGTGGTAATGAGATCACTCCTTATCGACGCAGCGAAACCTAGCAGCTAGACTCTGAACCATCGTGTACCGGTGACCTTGAATACTAATAATTTTGCCTTTTCGAGAAATTCCTTTCTTAATTAATGATATTACCAAAGCGGTGAACTTATTCTTGAAAATTATTGATTTTGTTTAAGTATGAATGGATAAAGATGGCTTGTCACAAAAATACCTTTCTAGAAATGATAAATACGAGTTGCAGAATAATTAAGATGCGATATACGGCAGTGAATTCCGAATAGTAATAAAAGGATTACTTCGCTCAGGAACTACCAGGTGTTTCTCAGGACGAAATAAATCGGGACAGTCAGTGTACGACATAAAAGTTTCCGCAGCAAAGTGGTTTCCCACTTCCTAATTTCGTAGCCGCCCGTTTCTCGTTACCAACATGACGGCGAGTAAATGAGCGCCGGGCCAGTCATCAGGACCACAAAAAGAAGTGCGGGCGCCGACAGCGCGGCAGGTGCGCGCATTCCACTCGCGGCTTATCTGATGCAGATACTCTGCGGCGGGCAGTCGGTTATTAATTACTGTCTGACGGCGGTGACCCGGCCATCCCCGCACGCCCCCACAGCTTTACAAATTAGGAGGCAAGTGCGCAAAAACCTGCTTCCCACGCGTCAGGCTCTGCTCTTCCCGTAATTGGAAGTGACGCAATTATTGTTTGCCCTCGCAGAGATGGAGGTGTAATGACATTGATTAGGCTGCTGACAGCGGGTGAATGTGGAGCTAATTTATATCCGCAGTGAATATTTGCTCGGAAACCCCTAATTGATCATTTGATGGCTTATCTGTGTTATTATTTGCCCGGTTCCTGTTGGCAGCTCGGTTTGGACAAAGCTAATGGACCCGTCCAGGGCGGTGTGAATAGTCTGCGGAACGAAGGGGATCTCCAATTTAATCTGCTTGTTCTGCCCGAGGCGAAAAGTGTGTAAACAGTCGCTGCAATAATTTGAAAATCAGTCGTGTGTAAATATAACCCAGTCTTCAACACTTTCTGGTTAAGTTGCATTACATTATCTGTGTGTAACTCAAAATTACAGCAAGAGAGAATGGTAGCAACCAGATAATAGTTTTTTAATGATATGAAACTGAAATACAATCACGAATTACAGCAGAAAAATTTTAACGAAGTGTTACTCATCTTATGATGTGTCAGATAAATGACGAAAGTAGAAAATGAAATGTCAAATATGTGACAGAAATAAAACTGAAATGTAACTGAATATGTTACTTCAATTGACTAGTCAAATAAAGTGGCACATAACGGAATATAAAACCATGAAAATTATATTCCAAAAACATCAAAATAATCACTCAAACCTCAATAACATGGAAGAAAATTTTTATGTTCTGCTTGTTTTATTAATTTCTTGACGTGTATTTGGCCACATGATTGGCTCTCGGACCGCTATTTTCAAGTTAAAATTTACTTTAGAATCTCACAGCAAAGTCGAATACAGTCAAGCAACTGTTCTTGCAAAATACGTATTTACTGCCCTTCTTACAATTTTGGTTAACAACTTGCTTACTAAATCCAAGCTCGTATTTAAAAAACTGCTGACAGCATTTTCTGTTGCTGGAAAATACCGATAAGAACGATGACACTAATAAAAAGTGTGGAGTTTGATTTCTTATTGCAGGCAACTTTATAATGGAAGTGTGGCTTTTTATTAATTCACTCGTAACTTGAGTTCTTTATGTTCCCAATTACATTACATTAGAAATATGAGCTGCTGTGGATGGATAAGGGCTGAGGGGAAGACTAGATGCGAATTTTCGATGGTTAATAACAGTCAAATTATCTATATACTAGCTTCGAAAACCGTCAAAAATAACAAGTTGAATGCCGTGTTCTGGAAATTGCCTTGATTTTGTAATGACGTAGTGCTGAGCATATTTCTTAGCTTACTATAAGAGAACATAGAATATAACGAAACATCTACATAGAATATAAATAGGCCCTACCTGTAAGTTTGTCAAAAATGACGGGTTGAAAGCAATCTTAAGACAATTCATTTTTTCCGCATTTGCTTAACTAAATAGCTTTGCTATTAAATAACGCCCATAAAACTGATGTTGTAATTAAAGAGGAACCTTAAAGTCTTAGCTTGTTTTAGTTGTCACATTTAGAATACAAAGCAATATCAACATCGATCTAATTCAAATAAACAAAAAGCATCTAATAATTAATATTTGGATTTATCCGAAATACAATACATACTTTTCTTTATGGTTGGTTTGCAATTGAAACATATTGAATCATTACAGAAACTTAAATAGGTAACCTAAATTCTTAGTTTGCTATCATACCGACATCTGTGTTCCCAGAGGTAAAGCATCTGTGGCCGCTTGCGTGAGGTCACAGCGTGACAGACATGATGACATCATGACTAAACTCGCGTTTTATTACTATTAATAATAATTTACTGCCGCTAAACTATCAGTGTTCAAAGATTAAGTTATAATTCTGCTAGAAGCGTGTCTCACGAACGCGTATTGAAAAATTCAAGACGCCCCACAATGTGAAACTGCCTTTAATGTTAGATTAGTTATACCCTGTTCACTCCGAACTGGCGGCTCAAGGTGATGTTCTCCTGGCCCAGTTCCTCACCTCGCCACACCCTTCCCCCGTGCTGCTGCCGCCCCCGAGACTTATACCCCGTGTCCACAGTCCCGAGGCTCCTGGTCATTGGGCTAGGGGTTCAGTGGAGGTCGCGTACCCTGTTGGGAGGAAGGCTTTCGGGTATCTAGGCGCACCATGGTGTTGTCCATGAGCAAGTTGCCCTGACTGCTCCAGTGCTGGGGGTGTCCTGGTGAACGAAGACCAAGCACCCCAGAGGCTTAGTGCACCTCTGCTGCCAGCGCAGCATAATCCCCGGAGTTAAATGAAGGGGTCAGTACCACGACACTGGGTGCCGCGTAGGGGTGGTTCGCCGCTCTGCGCGTGGCACTTAGGGCTCAAGGGTGGCATCCCTGCCGATGGGAGGTTAGCCTCTTGGCTGCCATAGCAGGTCCCTATATAAGTGTGGACTAGTAGTGCATGGGTTTACCCGGGGTGAGGCAGCATCACTCTGTGAGCCCTGTGGGGACCTTTGGGCCTCTGCAGCGGGATTGTGCGCTACGACGGTGCTCTGTGGAGCTTGGACGAGTGCGTGGGAACCCGTGCTCGCACTGGTCACGTGTGTCGGTCGGTTGCGGCGGAAAACGCACTAGGAGCGCGCCCTAGTGTGGGAGAAGCGTATTCAGTGACGATACGTTCGGTCGGCTGGCGCGGTGGATCATGCGAAAGGATACTCCTGCGCGGTGCTCGGTCGCTGCGGCTTCCGCCCGACCCTGCGGGGTACGGGTGGGGCCGTGTGTTACGAGCTAGAAACACAGAGTGGCTTATGCTATACGGCCAGGTTTTGGAAGGGTCTTCGGCCTGGTTTGTGGCAGGCGCTACATCCGCGCGGTTCCCCGTGGGCACCCATAAGGGGTGGCGAAATATGCCTCGCCTCACCGTCCCTGCTGTAATGGCGAGTGATTCTAAAGAGCCTAATTCCGCGGCGGGGGCGTAGTGAAGTGGTATGATGGCATGGTGTGGTCGGGGTGGCGGGGAGGGCTACCGCTAAGGTACCTTAACCGGATCGGTGGCTCAAACATCTTTACTCATGTCTCCATATTGGCGAGTGGTAAAATTCTGCTTCGCATGTAGTGGTAAGGGCAGTGGAGTGGGAATAGAGCAGACTTAGCTTGAGCCGCCTCTATGAACTGAACGCACTATAGCAACGCTGGGAGGTAATTTCTGGAGTAGTATATCAACTGTGGGTTCCATAGGATATTTTGCAATTGAGATCACGATATCTGTCGGCTACATCAAATTAAGGGATTCATTTCACTAAAATTGTGTTTCTGCGTTTATTTTTCTTATGCGTAAACACCAGTTACTTAAATTCGCTCAGACAGCAAAAAAGATCTGAATCAAATCGTGATGTTGGTTGCCGTTCTATAACAACATTTTCTTTCTGACATATAGAATTCGAAATCTAGTTTCGTGTACTAGTAAGGTACTGCCAGTTTCACGCAAAGAAGTACTTCCTACATGCGTGCACAGGATCGATCACTTTTCTTTTTCTTTTTTTTAAATCGTTCACCGTTCATAACCAAATATCTGATTAGCATTAGTGCAACAAGAATGTTACGTCCAACAGAAGTTGGGATGTCGGAGGGATGCAAGTTTCTGTGGCATTCAGCCGAGTTGATTTCTTGATTGGCTTCAAGTCAAGTTAGTATATGGTATTTTAGGCAAGTAATGTCCACGTAATTCCTCCTGTCTATCAGACTATTGCATTAGGAAGTGTGTCAGAATCGATACTCATTAAAGCTATAGAGAATGACTGCTCGGTTGTCCAGTTTGCATTTAGCTAATGGAGTCGGCGAACAATACATAACAGTAGCATTAGGACGCCCCTTCGTCCAGTAAGGGAGGGGAGAGAACAATGAATGTCGTATGCAACGGTCTTGTCACGTGTCAAGTCTCGTGCACATGACGACAGAGCCAAGAGAACAGCACCAAGATGGAAATGCGTTTCGTATGTACTACTGTTTAGAGCAAACAGTTGATAATGTCAAAACTTTTAAATTGTTGCTACTTTGAAAAAAAAATTAAAAATCAGCTAGAAAAAAAATATAATCACGAACATGTGCCACAATTTCCAGAAAGTGGTATTTATGTTCCAAAACGCTGAACACTTTGCACTTCTTTTTTGTTTTATTTATTCCATATTTTTTTTATTCGTTTGCTTGAATTTATTATTTTCGCAAGCTTTCCTTATTGGTTTATATTCATTCGTGTCTTTCAATTTCCATTTATGATATTCCCACGAAAATGGTTTACTTTTCCCGTCTTGTTTTTGTTAGCCAAGAAACTAATATATTTGAATGTATTCGATATAAGCGACCGCTGTCGAAACGATTTATTTAAAGCGTGACGAACCATACGGATAAAGTACACAAACTATTATAGAATTAATTTGATTTTTTGATTTATTTTTGCATTTCACGATTTTTTATCATAAAGTTTTCCTCTGTTTCAGATAAACTGTTCAGCAGTTCCTTCCATAATTTATTCCAGTTCGCCACTTCCTTATCAACAAAACAAGATTTTCCTCGTCTTCACACCTGAATTTAAGTTCCAGATTATGTTCATGGTCATCTCTTCCGTAAGCTACTACTAATTCCAAAAATATCCACCCAGGACTCATCACCAATGTATGCCGTATTTGCTTTTTACTCCAGTCACACATATACACAAACACACATCATTAAGCACCAGTCCATACTATATAAGAATTTTAAATGGAAGCTATTGAATCGCTCCAGAATTATCCGACTAGACTCCTCGCAATAAAAATGCGTATAAAAAATCGAACAACGGTAATTTTATCTAATTAGATGGAAAAAAAGTGTTTTTAATATATGGTAGCTGTTCCGGCAACTTGTACTACTATAGAAAAAATACACCTCAATTATGAGAGTTCATCAAATAAAAGTCTATTACCACACAGTATTATTGATCAAATCATTTAAAATCTCGATAGTCACAGTTACTTTGTATGAAAATACTAAAAAGTTATTAGGACGTGCTCATTTTGATACGTCACGTTCTTCTCGCAATGAATGTTAGAGTTTATCCATACGCTTACTGAAAGAGGGATGTGAAAATCACATGTTCATAGTGCAGTGAACTATTATTTCGTCCTGGTTATCTCTCTCACACTTTCTTTATCTATTTCTCTATATGTATTTATGGATGAATGTATATTTGTACCTTCTCTATAGAAATCATCCGATCTTGATAAAACCCTAGACACGTAGGGGAAAAATATTGTCAACAATTAGTTTAACCCCCGTCCCCCCTATTAAGGAAAATTTGCAAGTGAAACGGTTCAGTTTTTGCAAATACTTCGAGAACGGCAGGGATACTGACCAAAGAAGGGGATGATATTCTCAAAGTCCATAAAATTTCCTGTTTATTGGCGCTGGGCTAGTTCCATAAGAACAATTAATGACTGAGAAAAACACGAACTTGAAATTTAAAAATTGTTTTAAAGTTGGTGTGGTAACACACAAATGCACAATTTTTAGCCTCGTATGAATTTTTCCACACGTGTACTATACAGAAAATTTTTCAGGCGATTAAACCATCTACTAGCAATTTGATTGCTTCACTTAAATCCATCTTGCCTTGATATCACGTGTGTACATCAAAACCAATTATTGGACATCACATAAAGTACTCATCCGTACCCTAGGTTGTAGTCGGAGAAGTGACCATTGCAACATGCAGGAGGCTAAGGACTTATGCACAGTGGCGATATACCAAGAAGGTATTCGGTAGCGCAGGCGCCACTGTTATGGCAGTGACACCCGCGTTTTCTGCGTTATTTACAAAACCTTGAGGAGCTGTAAACGAACTTCCTTACGCGCTGCCTTAGTATATTGCTTCTCTGGGGCCACGATACTCGACCGCACTTCCCGCCAGCCTCAATTCTTTATTTCCTCTGCGTCTGTCGCCCCCTTCTAGCCGCAGGCTTCCTTTTTAACTTCTTTATCCTCCCTTCGCTACCCTACGGCACTCCGCCGGGAATGCAGCAGCCGCGGCCGGCGTCTTTTCCCTTCCATTATCTATTGATTAACCCTCTGGAGGGAAAGAGCTGCACCGGGAAGGGACGAAAATAATATTATCGCTGCCCGTGCCGGAGCACGTCCAGATGGACAAATTCCATTACTGCGTGGAGAGAAGCCGCTGACATTCCGATCGCTAGTGGACTGTCGATTGGCTACCTGCAGGCCGCGTACTCTAGACTCTATAGTACCGAGCGGCATTGCCAACACAAGTAGGACATTTACGAAACAGAGCATTTGTATGGGATTACTGAGCCAGTAGTCGCCTACATTATTTATTAGGCAGAGTCTCAGTTAAGCAATCAATATTCTCTGGCCTTTTCCTACCTAAACGTCCCCCAAAGTATTAATGGGGTGGTGTCAAATTTCTCCTGACAAATAACATCTTCCTGTTGCCCACAAGATATTGTTTAGATTCGCAAATATGCAAGAACATAGAAACGACAGAAGACACATCTTCAAGAAAAAAAAATATAGCTCAAAAAGGATTGGAAGGTTTAGCAAAGGTCCCGAATGTTAGTCAGCTTCTGCCCTAAACTCTACTATCAACAAAGGCCCACAAAATTAACTTCCATCCGTGGAGGCTAACTGATAATGCAGGATTCGGAACGGGGGTACAAGCCCGATGATATCGAGTTTGTTTTTTCGATTGCCGGATTTTACGTTTTCTGTGGTTTCCCGGGTTAGCTACAAACAAATGCCGCGCTGGTTCATTCAAAAGGCGAAGGTCGAATTCTTTCACGTTCCTTGTTCCCTATCGTCTTTATCAGCTCTAATTACCATGGCGTCGATGAACCGGAGAGCCATATAAAATAATCTGCTTTATGTTACTCTAAAATTGAATAACATTTGAAATGTAAAATTTGCTTGATAAGTTGCTGAAATCTTCCATATATGACTCATTTAATATTATAGAGCAAATAGTTGGTATGGTTGACTTTGTAGAGCGTCCATATAGTAATCATTAGCGTGCTATTATGTATTATTTGTGGCGTTGTAGCAAGTTAGTTTCGGTTTGGCACTGGTTCATTACAAGCAGTTTATTCCACCCTGAATCAGTGAGAGCAAATAACGTTTGTAGTACCAATTAGGCAATACCTTTGGGAACATAAGATGTCGCAGCTATTAAATCAGAGCTAGACTCATTTCCACAAGCCAGGTGCCGCTTTATTCAAGATTTACGAAAACGCTAAACGATTATTTCCATTGTTTAGTAACTGGCACAAAATGTTTTCACTATTACTAGCCTTACTAATTAACCATTGATTTGACAAGGTGGAAAAAGTCGTCATTCAACCAACAATGAGAAACATTATTGCAATTGTTAGACTAATGGACTATAAACATGAATTTCCATTCATTTTCGAAAGGTCTGAATGAAGAGCATGTTCTATCTTATTAGTCTACAAGAATCGTAATTTCATTCGGAAAGTTTTAAACAGTCATTGATTAGGTGATCATCTACTAACAATAATGTTTTAATGTATCACTGCATACGGTAGTGGAAACAAATAAATAAAAAATTATTATTATGAATTTTTGTCGAGAATGTTGCTTTGTGGTCTCACGTTTCATTTTTGTTTTGACAGTTCATACAAACACGTGAGAGTCCGTTTCCAAAGCATGTTTCGGTCAATATTAATGTCTTTTACTTTTAAATATATGCGATTCATAAATTTTGTGGTTACATATATTCTACGTCATTGCCGTGATCGTAAATCCCAATTTTTTACATTACGTAAACGGGGGCTTAACACATTACTACCGTGTAAACATCTTTCACGCCAATAATACTAAACTTCTGTTTATTGTGTTGTAACTCAATAATCCTGTAATCTGAGAAGGAATGCGAATATTACTGCTAGTTGTATGTTAGTTAAAGAATAATAATCTAGTTCAAAAGCGTGAGGTTGGTTGCATTCTCCCAAAAAGGCGTACTAAAACACTGTGTCAGAGGTAGGAGTTTAACGTAAGATTCTCGTTATGTAGCTATCATAGAGGTCTTTACAAAAGAAGGTTTGTTAGAGGAAACGATCTTTTTAAGAGTCTATAAAAATAACTTCCCACATCTAAAGAAAAGTTTAAACATTAGCTATAAGCCAAAAAGCTGATCTATAGAGACAATAAACATGAAACTCTGGTAACTGTGGTAACTGTGGTGGAATTTTTCTTGTTCTTATTCCCTTTAATTTCTTTCCACAAACCGCAATAAAAAAAATATTATTTTTTTGCATGTTCCAGATTACATGTGTGCTAAGGTCTCAGTTTTTATGCCAAACATGGAATAGAAAAAAATGTTTCTCTTTGCGTTAGTTAATTAAAACATTAGTTGTCTTATCATCCACATTGCTGCATTGTTTTTGCAATCTAGAAATCTATAAAAGTGAGGTGGTAATGTTTCGGTTGTTTATATTTTGATAGTGGACGCTGTGTCGCTTAAAGCGCGTTTAGTTCATAACCACGTTCAAATGTTGTCTCCACACTTGTAGTGACCACAATATTGTTTGTGTTTACACAACGCTCGCAACTATCTGCAGATGTAAAAAGGATTCATTTGCTGATTATAGTACTAACAACGGAAGCTATCGTATTACTAAAATAACATTTAATTAGTTGCACATTGTACTAAAAGCCTTAAATTAAGAATAATTAAAAGAGAATGGACATTAAAATTTCCCTGAACTAAAGACAAACGCAAAAGACTTGAGCCGTACACAAGACGTACAAACATTTCTCAGTTGATTGCAGGGTCCAATGTCCACCTCCTTCGATCACCGCTTATCGATTTCGCCACAACAGCCCTGCCGGCTTTCTTCGCAGAAACGAGGGCTCTCCGCAATTTAGTCGGCGTCGGGAGGCAGAGTCGTGACGGGGCTGTTTCTTGCTCCGCCCTACTTTGTGGAGTCAGATTCCTGTTGACGATTGAAATACAGACGGTTCGCCTTTCCAGCAGAAAATGTAAGGCCGAAATCTCATTCCTGTGATTTTTTCTGACCGAAGCAGGACTTCTGCAGCTACAAGTAGTGGAATTGGCTGATTGAAAACAAAGACATAAATACATTTTCTTCTGATTGACGAATTGGCCCAAACATGATCAACGGATTGGACTTGTCAAATTTTCCTTGATGTTTTTTGCCATCTTAATAATAGCATTGCCGTCGAGACATGGATTTAAACCGAGAACCTTTCGTTTCCCAGTCAGACACATTAACCACTTAGCCATAGAGATAGGGCCTAGCATGTCGGTGACGCGAATCCATAAAGATTTTACCCATCTAAAAATCGACCAGCGCGACTAAAGAAGTTTTTGCTTCAAAAACTAAAAATCTAATTTAGTTCACAACCCGAAGATTGGTCGAATCTTCCGGAAAGAGATTGCTATTGCGTTGAAAGGAAGCCTTTCCTCGGGGTATTACAGCTTAAAGTGGCGTCAAACCACAGAACGTCCCGGCGTTGCTCATATACCAAGTACAACGCCTAAAAATTCCTGCTCATCACCGTATTTGAACCCGCGACCAGAGAGAGAAACTTTCAGAACTTAGCACCTTAACCGCTGAGTTACCAGACAGCCTTGTTAAGTATACTATCAAAATCGGATAAAACCTGTGGGATTGTATGAACACGCTGACAGAAATTGAGGTGAGTGGAAAAAGGAGGAGAGGGTTTAGGTTTTTGTAAATCAAACGTAAATAGTGTTTTCTTTTCCTATTTGTTTTAACTTATACAAAATTCCATCAAAATCGGATAATAACTGTGTGTTTGTGTGAAGAACATTCGCAAAATAAACAAACAATCATTCATACGAGATTTGATACAAGTGTAATCTATACTTTCACTGCTGTTCAAACGCAACACTTCATACTTAAAGCTACAGATATACTATGCATGATGGTGACAGGAACTCATAATATTTTACTAATCCAAAAAGCGTCCAACGCGCATATCATAAGCGCAACACGTCATAGAATTTCGTTGACGGGAAGTCGCGAACTCATAGATTACCCCCATCCAAACATTACCTAACGCAGCAGTTGAAGTTTTCACTTTTTAAAAAAAAAAATCAACGATTTGGGACACCATAATAATCGGTATGAAACAAATCAGTAGGAATAATGTATAGATTATTGTAAACTAAACACAATCGTTGCATCCACAGTGGTTATGTGTGTACATTGTCCATTGCTGTGGTCCGCGACATTCACCCCTGTCGGAGAAATGAGTCGGTATCGCAGTGCGAAATGAATTTAACGTTACTCGCAGACTGGGGCTCATCCGGCCTCGTGTAGGCCGATCTGGAATCGTCTGTGTATTTTTACACAAAGCGAGCCGTATCGAAAAACGAGAAGCGGGTGTGCGTGTCGTGAAAACAGTTTTATAAACACAACGCAGCGATTGACAACAAAGAGGCGGACGCGCGATCCGGGCCGGCCGGCTTTCAAAGCGCCCTGCCCCGACACACAAAACGTATTCTCGCCGCCTTCCATAAAATGATAAATAATGTTTTGCGGAACCAGTTTTCGAGGGACTGATATAAAAATAACCTCCTCTCCGGGTGGAATCCCTTTTTACAATGTGCATTGTTCAGTCAATTGTAGGTGTTTTTTCATAGTTGTTATTTTCTCTACATATCTGACACAGCAGAAGCCCATATTTTGTCTACAGTTTTACCTCATTTCATTAATTGTCTCATTATTTATGTTTCATTAATTTGTGTCTGGAAATTACCGCAAAACAAGTTCAGTAACCGATACGATAAAGGAGCTGAAATGAGATTTATAGTAAGACAAGAGTGTGAAGTGAGTCATGGGACGGTATAAGGCGTAGGCTATATTGGTGATAACGCGTGGAAGACTTAGGAGATGGTGCATGGAATGGTATGACCAAATTTCAGGTATAAGGGTGTGGGGAGATTCTCTTTCGTATGTAAGGGAGCTGGGGCATTGAATAAATTAGGAAAAGAAATGATGAACAATTTAACAAAAACGCTGACAGAACTTAAATTTAAATTAATAGAGGACAAAAGTATGTGGCAAAAAGAAAGGGGAAAAATAGGTCTGTTGGGGAATTGCCACCGGAACAAGCGCTGCATCTGAATAAAATTAATACTCATATTCTTATGCACTGATCTGCGTGGTAGAACTGAAACATCTTACTCTAGTAATGTATTGCTGAGCGTGGTGGGTGAGCGGCCTCGCATTCGGGAGGACGTCGGTTCGAATTCACGTCCGGGCATCTAGATTTGGGTTTTCTATGGTTTCCCCATATCACTCCAGGTGAACGCCTGGATGCTTCCTTCAAAAATTCCATGACCGAATTCCTTCCCGTCCCTTGCCCCAGTCCTTTCCCGCCTCTAATGATCCCGACGTCGACGAGGCGTAAAACCATAAGTGGGAAAAAATCTAGAGCATTGGTAACAAGAGAAGTGTAGGTGAGACATATTAACCAACCAAAATAATAATCAAACAAAGCAAGATATTTTAAGTCTACACAACAAATGTGAAATGATATCAAACACAGGCTGAATTTTTATGCCCGCCTGAATTAAGTTTTCATTAATCAACTAAATCACATGATGCTCAAAATCCATTGAATTCGACTAATAATTTTCACATTATCCAGCAAACAGATATTTGTGGCAGAGTTTGAAATGCATTTTCAGGGAGATCGATGACAGTCGCATACAGAAAGCTTTTTTGCTGCTTTTTTTTCCACGTCGACGTCGTGGTCATCAGAGGCTAGAGAGGACTGGAGCAAGAAACAGGCAGAAATTCAGCCATCGTCTTTTTGATGGAACCATCCGTCATTCACCTCGATTGATTTCGGGAACCATAGAAAACCGAAATTAGGATAGTTCTATCCTGTATTCGATAGGTTTATATGATTACTCCAACAATGACATTTGATCACTGAGTAGCCTACTCAATTTTAACTGTAACGGACAGGAAATACAGGACCTTAATCACTTATTCTTCAACTGTTCCAATTTTCAACAACAGCAATCAACATTCATCAAGTCTCTTGTGCGAGCACAGCAGCCATTTCCAACTAACATTGCAGTACTACTCGCTACAAATAATAACAGAATATATTGTATCATCAAGGATTATATCAAAGACAGTGACCTACATATTTAATGTATTTATATATATGCATATTTTTACATACTATTAATATTATTACCTTGTTACTTGTTACCAGGCTGACTGTATGGTCTTTCAAGACCTAAGGTCAAATAAATAAATAAAAAAAAAAAAAAACTACAAGTTCAGAATTGTTGTTCCTTACCTCTTCGGGAGGCCAGAGAATTTTTCTTGAAGAATAAGCCTAAAGAAAGTGTAACAATATTTTCATCCTGAAAGAACAACGATTTATACGGGTCGTGGAACATACAGGAGGTGCATCAAGCACCACCGTTTCTGCCTAGCGTCATACTTCAATGAGTTGTCGTAAACTATTATTACACATTTAACAATCCTTATGGTCAACTAAATTTTTACTACGATAACACCTTGCTGATAATTGGGGAACCTATTAAGCCTTAAGACATGTAATGAACAAAATTATCGACTCATAACATTTTGTTTAAGTACGCGTAAAAGTAAATGCGACGCGAAAGCAGAAATATTCGGCTGGTGGACTGGCAGATTCAAGCCCGTCTCGCCTATTCATGTGAAGCCGCCTACCATAAATAATTTCGACAGTGGTGAAGGGAAGTTTCACAAAATAGACCGGACCTTCCCATTCATTCAGTGTCGTCCACGCTAGAGCATAACAGCGGGAGGTAGGTCGTTGTTCTGGATAGGGTCAGTGACTTTATAAAGTGAGGAAGGAGACAGACACGAAGTTTTGGCGCCGAGAGAAACGATTGGAGGACATGAACCGGGAAAAAGTTTAAAATTTACAAATAAGAACTAGGTTCCACATAACTGCAGCCAATGAGGTTTTTCTCTCTCTGTTTTCTGGTTTCGGCGGGTCTTGGAGAGACGTCGACAGGGAGTCCGGGTGGAGGCAGGTGCCGCCGAGGCATTGGCGCCTTCGCTGGATGGTATAAAGTACTGTGAGTACTTGTGGCCGTGGTGAGTGTGTTGGCCACAACTCAAGAGTGCCTGGAGTTTCTTGTCTGTGGTGACGACACGTACAGTGTGTCGCCTTGTCAGCGTAAAGCATTGATGGCTTGAAGTGTTTTTGTTTGTGCCTATATTTCTGCGTGGCACATTAATAGAGCAGCGACCTGATCGGTCTACAGTGTGAGGTGGTCCATTGGTGACACAGATCGCTACGCTAGCAGCAGTGAAGAGATCGTCACATTAGACGGTAATATACGACTTGTAATATTTCAATTGCATTGCTTCAATTCCGATCGAACTGAACACGTCTTTGCAGGTCTCCCTGCACAGATAAGAACTATTCTCAGTGGATCTACCGTTTGTTTTGTTATAGTAAATCTGAGCTTGACTGAGTAGCGCCCGACTTTTTATTATTTGCAACTTTCGTGTATGTTTTTTTTATGATTTGAGTTAAGAAGATTTTGTGTTTTATTTTTTGATTCTTAATTTTTCATATGAAAAGGTTAACTAAATGTTAGGTTGTGAAATCTGAAGATTATACTCATTTTAATGTACAAGTGGAAGTTATCCCATCACAGAAAAAATAATTTTTAATAATAAATAATTTTTCCAGTAGTATATTTTTTGTAATCGTTTTTTATTGACCATTCAGACAGGAACGTGTTTCATAGCTTGTCACACCGCTAATCGAGAATTGATAAGATGAATTACCATGCACTGCTGACATCCAATCACAAGGGAGACACACGTGGTGAGTGCGTGAGAGGGTTAAATGATAAGGCAGTTACAGTAACTTCGGGACTTCAGTCGAATCTCTACGAGTCCAAATCAAACCGATTGTTGATCTCTATGCAAAATGGTTACTATGAGGTCATAATTTTGATTTCTGAGAGGAGTTTTAGTCGTTTTTAGCATAGCTCATTCATTTAATTAAGGTTCTACAGATGGACAACGTCTGAGTCATTAGAACCGGAAGAGGATTGGGAAAATGAATGGCGAGCAAATAAATCGGATATAACGTTTTCAAAGGAACCATCAATGCTTTAGTCTAGAGCGATTGTGGGAAATCATGAACAATTGAGGTAGCCAGTCGATTTTTCATAAATTTTACCCTACACACTTGAACGCCCTTTTTTGGTGCAAATACACATCTAGTATTCCTCAAATTTGTTGCTATGAAGGGAAATACTTCCGTTAGTATCGACAATGTAATTGGGAAACTAAATCGTATGCTTCGATTTCGAGGTCGTAATTTAAAACAATGCACTCCGGAAGTTAAATCGATTGCATACAAGTCACTAGTGCGAACTCACTTAGAATATTGTTTCTCTGTATGGGGTTTCCATCAAAAGGGATTAATGGAGGCATTAGAGATGGTCCAAAGAAGAGCCGCCCGATTGCTTACAGGTATATATAGTTGGAGGGAAAGCGTAAATGCGATGTTGAAGGAGTTAGGTTGGGAAGAACTGGAACACCGAAGTCGTTGCTCTCGACGGAAGCTAATTGAAAAATTCACGACTGACATATTTCAGAATGACAGCAAACAAATATTGCTACCAGCAAAATTTGTTTCTCGGAATGACCGTGAAAATAAGATAAGAGAAATCAGGGCCAGAACCGATTCTTTTCTGTATTCATTTTTTCCACGAGCGATTAGGGAATGGAATAGAAAAGATTTACCGGGTGAGTAAATTTAAAATCCGACAGGAGTAGCTTTCGATAAAGCTCTCCGGCCATCCTGATCTGGGTTTTCCATGGTTTTCACAGATCGCTCCACGCGAATGCTGGGATGGTTCCTCACAATAGCCCACGGGTGCCTCCTGTCATATCCCGTATATCCCTTCCAAACCATTACCTTTCCGGATAGGTGCAATGCTTCCTCCGCCACACACTGTTAGTGAATCGCGGAGTAATAGTAATAGTACAGTAGTTTTAGATTTTAGCTCAGCAGCTTGATAGTCATTCACGTTATCCGAAATTACTTCTACTCTGTTTCAAATCTTGATATAACACAAAACAGTTTATCCAAAACTTGTTGTATCTGTGTGATGAAACGTCACCATTTCGCTCACGACCTATGCGTGCCCTGTTATGCCTGGACCACAGGTAGAGGCGACCAGATCAGTGTTTACGTGGGTGCTGTTGCCCCTGGAGGCAGACACACCCCACACCACGGCGTGGGCGGAGACACCTTGAATGCCCGCATTAACACCCACCGTACCTAATAAACAGGACGCGGACTGGCTGCAGGAGAGAAAAAAAGCTTTCTACTTGCTCGCTGAAACGAGGGTATTAGCTACCGTAACGATATTCAAGTTTCACAATAACAGACTACTAATAGGTTTGATGATAATCGGGAGTCCGGTTTCTCAAAGTTTTCTAATGGCAACTAATATTTTCTGTTTGTGGGACGATAATTTTTTTTAACTAAGAGTGAAATTGCAGGTTTTTCCTTTTCACCAAGATGAAGTTGGGATATTACACGGTGACTTAAAAAAGCACCTTACATCTAGATTTGTTATTGACTTATTTAATATCTCCTAGTTGTTTAATAAGTAATACCTCTGGTCACAGTGAGACTACTTAAAGTTGTAATATTTAATTACTGTTCGTAGTAATTATAGAAGTTACTGTTCTGGTTTTTCGTCGCAACAAACTCTTTTACAGACATGCAGGGGCGTAGTTACTATGGGGCTAGGCGGTGCAGTGCACCGGGGCCCCTACGCTCAGGGGGCCCCCAAGCGTAGATCAGTGGCCCATGAGCCTTCATGGCAAAGTGTCGACCTTTTTTTTTAACTCTACAGTCGTCTAAGGGGGCCCCTAAGCACAACTCAAGGGCCCCATCCTTAGCTCTGGGGGCCCTTACCAGCAACACAAAACAAAAAAAAGGTGGCCCATTTGGCCTGAGGGACCAAAATAAATTTTTTGCACCGGGGCCCTTGTTGATCTAGCTACGCCACTGCAGACATGGACTATAGTAACTGAAAAAAACTGCTATGCAGAATTATTATATGCGTGTTAGATGGCACCGTTATCTATTAACGCTGAACAAATTAGTTATGTTCGTATTTGTATTTTTATCAGCGCAAATAAAAACTTATTTCTACATCTACATCTATACTCTGCAAATCACAAAAACTGTGGGTGGCAGAGGGTGCTAAGCACCAATCCTAATTCTGCGCATTCCAATCCCGAACAGATCGAGGAAAGAAGGAATACATAAATGAATCAGTACGGCATCTTATTTCTCTAATCTTATCCCTCCTCTCATTGCGACCTAAATAGGTTGGTGGAAGAATTATTTCGTTGCACTCGTAACTTAAAGATTTTCGCATATTATCCAGCAAATTCAAACGAAAACGACGTCGTCTGTCAGCCAAACAATCCCAGCCCAACCCACGAATCAGCTCTGTGACACGTAAGGACTGTAACTAGCAGTCACGAATCGAGCGGCTCTTCTCTGTACTTTCTCTAATGTGTCAATCAATCCCTTGTGATACGGATCCCAAATTCCACAACAGTATTCCAAATGTGGACGCACTAGTTACGGCAAAAAGTCAAGAGAACAAGAGATGATTTAAGTACAAAACGAGCGTGGTGGGTGAGCGATAACGCTCATGGCCTCGCATTAGGGAGGGCGCGGGTTCGGATCCAGGTCCGGCCATCCAGATCTGGGTTTTTCATGTTGCCCCAAATCACTCCAGGTGAATGCTGGGGTGGTTCCTTAAAAAGGCCATGACAGAATTGTTCCCCATTCCTTTCCCTCCTCCAATGACCTCGATGTCGACGGAGCATTAAAGCCATAGGCAAAAAAAAAAACACATATAATGATAAACTTGCAAGCTATCCAATCCCACAATTAATTTACATCTTGTGATTAATATATTGTTCTATATATCCTGATCAACATTTGAAAAGAATTATTGCGTGAGTGGAGACTTTCCCGGCGTACTGATGAAATGAAATCTTCTCAGGAGTTCAGCCTGATAGCGTCGTAAAAACACAACGTTTCGACAGGTGACTCTGCTGTTTTCATAAGGTCTACTACTTCAGATATTGTTACCTGATGTCGAAACTTTGTCTTTTTACGACAGTATCTGGCTGAACTCCTGAGAAGATTTCGTTTAAAGAATTATTACATGGCCAGGAACTAATGCAGAAGGGTTCACCGATATTTTTAAAACCTCAGGGGCGCCAGAAGCTATTAGCATTACGGATTCATGAATTAGAAACTTCTGCATTTGTTACTGCAGTAATGTTAACTTCAACCGATCTGCCCAAGCTTCCATATTCTAGATCCCTGTCTTCTTTTAAAATTAATGCGTAAATGTATTGAGTTTTTCATTAATGAGTTTTTTTGGAAACGCATAAGGTATCATTTGTTTAATTTGTTTCGTCAGTTTTTTCTTATCACAAATATTAACTTACTTTGCAGAGGGCATCTCTGACATAACAATAAACCTTTAGCAACGACAACTTACAAAGGATAGGTGTTAAATTACAAATAGCGAAGACAGATTGAGCTGGACTTCAACACTAGATATTTTATAAGACGACGTTCACTAGAGCATTTCACAGCAAGTAGTGTCATGAACTTAAGAAATGAAAGACAAAATTAAGTGTAAGCAAAAGGAGGTTTAAATACAAATAATAACCATGATTGTTTTCCTTAAATAATGAAAATGTGCGTACATTCTTACGTAAACGAACCAAAAACAGGGAGACAACTACTGAAAAAAGTTAAATAAAGGTAACGGAATGACCGATTGTTTAAATAACGGTAAAGTCAAATATTAGAATTGGAACAGATGCTAGAGTAGTGTTTAAGGAATATTGGTATTGAAGAAATAAGACTGTAACAAATGGGTGATAGTAAGTGTATTAGAATTAATTCTGAATAGAAACTATTACAGTACTTTGTCCTTTCAATGGAAATGTTGACATCAGTACATGCAGTTAGGAATAGTGAGCATTCTTATTTTGAAGATAACAGAAAGAGTAAGAAAACACACTAACACAACGCACCAACAAGTCATATCAAATCATCTCCAAAAGTTCAATCCCCGTAGTTTGGCTATATTTGGGAAAGCACGACAAGTGCAGGTTTAAGTATTTCAGCCGCATATTGAGCATGCGGTTTGAAAGTGGGGATCGTCACAGATTTTCTTTCAAAAATATGCATTTCTAATAGGTAATAGGAGAACGGTCACTACTTTCAGACAGATCGTGATCTTCAGCTCGCTTAAAATAATCGTATTCAATTATTTTATTTATGCCTTACCTGCCCGCCACGAAAAAGAAAGGTATATACTTACAGAATGTCTACATGGACGATGTAATGCAATTTGAAGATTTAACAGCAACTGCGAAAACAGAAAGTGAGATAGAATGTTGGTGTGGAACTGTTATCGTCACGGCGTTGAACAATTGTCTGTGAACAGAACCGTAACAACCGTGAGCAGGCCAGCGCCTCGCAGAATACCTGACGAGTCGTGACAGCCAGTGTTTACTGTGCCCAGACTGCGGACATGCCATGCTCGTGCATTATCACCTTTTAAGGTGAAATCTGACATAGTCCAAATTATAATTCTGTAACACTAAAGCCGATATGATTGTACTGAGAACTCAAAAAATACTGACAGGAGACAATCAGGCAAAACAATTATAAAAATAGACTCGTTGCCAACAATGGTGCCTAGAATTGCATGAAGTGTTCAAGGATGAATCGTTGAATGATGATTATGAAATGAACGCAGTATGATATTGACACGTAATAAGAAGTCATAGCTGTTTACCCCGTAGGATCAAATGTTGCGGTAGTACAATGGTGCTCGGTAGCTGCCACAAGGTTATCTGGTTCGATCCATAGCGACGGAAGCAAATTTCACTATTCGGTACCAAGTCAGGAGGGTATTAGAGAGGTGGTTATACAGCATTCCTGATTACTGTATTGTGTCCTGGGCTATTTCCCCAGCCACTCCTTAATGCATGACACGCTACACTGTTGATGGCAGATCGTCGGGAGGACGGGGACGATTAACTTGGAGGTCCCATTCATGTCTTCCCGAAGAGAAGGCCTGATTACACCGGCACATCGTTTCGTCTTCATATACAGAATACAAGCAATACATTGCACTTATCAGTCATCTAGTCACATAAAACACTCACACCCAGGGAAGAGAGGAACCTTCCATTTTACTTGTACCAAGGAAAAGTACTCGTCCTTCTGACTTCAGATAGAAAAGTACCCGTTTCGAATCCCTGTCTCATAAGGAACTTTCATAGGCCCTAAACATGACCTCATCTTTGGCATAGCCTGCAGTGTAATGTGAAGTACGACATAAAACTTGCGTGTTTCGGATTCCGCGTAAAACTGTAGGTCCCCTTTACTCCGTAATATTATTGAGTTATGTTAGCTAAGTGGAAAGGAACTGACCACCCTACTTCCAATACAACGCCTAGTATACCTCCTTCCGCAGAACGCAGCTAAACTTCTGGTTGAATAGCAAACTTAGCTTAGCACGCGTCTTAGGAGAGTTTCTAGTCCTTATACGGGTTGAGGACTATACGAGTATAAACGAAAGTTAAAAGTTAGAAACTAACAACACTGAATTCTTGTTAAAAAAATCAAGCATATTTTCATTACATACGTATTTTTAAACATTGTAGTTTAATTACCAATGGTCAGAGCTAAAAGAAAAATTTTTGGTTGGCCCCACAAGTATATGTTTGGTACTACTTTAAACATTTAAAATAAGTTGAAATAATCATGTTTTGTTTTTCAAAAACAGTTAAATTTTGTGTCATTTCCAAATAATGCCGAACGGAAGTCAGACAACAGTAATAAGTTGCAAAACACTGGTCATATTTCACCTCCCACGTAGTAACTATCCCATTTAATACTTCGCGACCATTTAACGTTGGATTTTTTTGGCCAAATTACATCATGGATTTTCTCCATTTGTAATTAGTTATAGCTTATTAATATCATGATTATTTGTTTCATTGAATAATTATACTTCTGTTTTAAATACGCAAATGAAATTCCCGCTTTCTCTAAACATTTTTACCGCTTATATCTCTGAATGGATTAGAAGAGATACTAAGTTTCACAATCAATAACCCATTATTGAATAGAAATTTATGTAGCTTTTTGATGACAGTCAAATTCTACAAACAATTTTTGTTTTATTTATTCAAACAATTTAAACACTGTATAGTGTAATAAGAGACGGCTAAATTGTTTAGTTTTGTTTCATTTAATTCCAAAATATCTGTTTTATAAGATTAGAACGAGCAAATGTTGAGCACTGAACATCGAAAAACCCACGTGATGGTTAAACTTCACATATTACCAACTGTAAAATTCTGTAGGATGTCTGTGCTAGAGAAACTAAACCAAAATATGGTATTTCAGAGTATATTATGAACACAGTCGTAATATGTCACTGAGAAATACGAAAAAGATATGGAAAACGTATACATCAATTGCACTAAGTAAAGTTGAATTGACTGTCTCAAAAAATTTCAATCGCATTTTAGTTTGGCACTGAGATTTAAATTTTGATCCACTGATGAAATCTTTATTTTGGCAATCTGTAACTTTTACTAAGATATTATTCTAATACATTGAAGTGCTTGTAGGGATGCAGATTTTACATTGTTATCTCGAAATATTTTCTGTCTAGTTATTAGTGAACAAATAATAGTTTAAATTTGTGTCTCTTCTATCAGCTTATTCGTTTTGAGTTCTTAACATTCCTTGTATGTCTTTGAAGGAATTTGTTTACTGAACTTAATTGTTTTTGTTTTGTTCCACTCCGATGTAATTCCTTAAACACTCCGCTAAGACTGTCTCTCTTGAAAACCTCTATTCACAGAGTTAGCAGTGTAAATTTTATAAACACGATGCTTCTTCCTTCGCGCATCCACCAGGCACACGTCTGTTGACTGTGCGTTGGCGCTAACCGAATTTGAGAGCGCGCGCGTGCTACATAAAACAGGAGGGAGTCGCGACCCATCCCTGCAAAATGTTTCCTCTCTAGCTCGCAGGAAACGTCGCTGCAAAAAAAAAGGAAGGCAGCTCACGTAGCGAGCCGCTAACCGCGTTTAGGCGTAATGAACGCCTCTTCAACCGAGGACGGCGACACTCAACCCGCGGAGCACGGCGTAAATAAATGCCGGGTGGAGAGTTGGACCACCGCCCTCCGTGTTGTATTAATATTCATCGCCGTACTCTCGGCGGTGATTATTTCAGAATAATAATGACATAAAAGGTAAGGCGTATTCTATTGTCATGCGCTGGCCGCTGATATTATCTTCAATCAATTATACTTACACACATGAAACAATAAAGTGTGAATGGGGCTTGATGTCATAGTTGTGGGCAATACCACGCGTAGTTGTGGGCAATGCGACGCATTCCACGTCGAATAAAACAACTTGTTCTCGATTCGGCATTTTACGAAGTAAAGTCGTCACATGCAAATAAGAAATATTTTGTTAGATTACTGCCTTGTTTTACGTTATCTTACATGTTCCTCTTGATGTCCATGAAGAGCTTTCACAGTAACACCCAGTATTACGAAAAAACTTAAATTTTTTTTCTTTCGTTTCAGCCATTTATGGAATACCTTTACGCATGTTCATTTCCTCTTCTGAGTTTCCTTCCTCCGTCGCCAGTCCTCTTTCACTCTCTGGCTCATTCCTGTTTTTCCTTCCTCTCAAAATACCCTCCTTTTCCTGATTGGTTTTTCTTCAGTCTGATCCTTTGCCTCCACAATTTTTCCTCTCGATAATTCTCTGTCTTGGATGTCTTCCAGGCTGATTCCACATTTTTTCAGATCGTGATGGTCCTCCTTCACCCATGGCTTTGAGTCTTCCTGTTCTCTTGAAAGTTGAGTATTTTGTTTGCCATACTTTCTGGTTCCATTCTCTTGATGGGTCCATAGGAAGCTAATCTCCTTTTCTTAATTGTGTCTGATACCTTTTCAAACTTGTCGTGTAATTATTGGTTCGATCTCAAACGGAAATTAAATTCGCTTCCTGTCACTTTTTTGGTCCCACGATTTTCCTTAGAAAGTTTCTTTCTTTCTTTTCTATTTCCGTCAGTCCCTTTCTGGCTAGTGTTTCTGCTGCGTAGAAACATTCTGGTTTCACTACCGTATTATAGTGCTTGTATTTTGCCTGATGGGAGAGTAATTTCCATTTGTATGTCTTTTGAAAAATCCTGAAAGCTGTTTCCATCTTTCTCGCCCTATCTCGAACTGCTGCGTTTTCATTAACATTGGGAGTGAAAACATTTGAATTTCTGTGTTCATTTAATATCACCATATTTAGTCTTCACTGTCCATGTCTGGTATTTTGCGTCTGTTTTCATGTATTCCGTATTCCCAAACGATATTTTTAGTTCTGCTTTCTCAGCTGTTTCCTTCAAGACGTCTATCTGTTTGATTGCAGTCTCCAGATCTCTTGTAATTTATTAAAGAAAAAAATTAAAACTAAGTTCATTTGCATTTTTGCACTAGTATTGTATGTTTGTAAGAAATATTTCCGACCAAATTGAAGTCGATAAAGTGAAGTTCGCTCAGAAAATACTCGTAAAAAGCACATGGTTAGCTAGTACCAGAACTAGGACTAGAAGCTCCTGAAGAATGGCACATTTTTTTAAAACTTAAACCCGGATTCATTGCGAACATACAGGGTGCATAGGAATAAAAGTAAACCTTGCACCTTGCTTCCAGTAGCAACAGCAAATATGAAGATAATTATAGGAGAAGTTCACTTTGCTGACGTGAAACACTTGATCCATTAGAAGCAGATTTACCCTCGTTAGAGTATAAAAGTTCTAAGCGGACATTTTTACTGAATTTCTGGCTGTGTACTTTTATTTAGGAGCAAATATTTTTTTTACTTTTTTCTACACCAAATACTGAAAATTGTTAACTTTTTTGTTAACTGTTTTACAACAGCTCTAATTAAAACCAAATACCATTCTTCACTGCCAGTCATTGCAATTAAATTTATGTTTATTTACATACATTCATTTTTTTTAACAAACAAAGAGTATTCTTCCCAGCTGACGCGTAAATTTAGAGTAGTTGCTCCTGGCTGTTATTCAGTTTTCTTTCTTTCTAATAAAATAATGACATCTGCATTATAAGTTTTTTTTTTTTTTTTTTTTTTTTGCGGAGCAAGCTTATGTAACAGTGAAGCGAATTACTTTTCCCCAGAGAGCATAAACCAGGATGTAGAATTTAACTGTTGAAACTTAAAGTTACTAAATAAATGCCAAAAATATTTTAGAAAAATTTCAATTAAGAACAATATAATGATTAAATAAAAAAATCGGGCGAACCATACGTACAATATTATCCTCGAATGAAAGAATACAATGATACCATCTCAGAAACGATGAGAAAATTATGTATGTTTTATGGGATCAAACTTTTCCACGGCTGCCCTTATTAATGAAATATCTCGCGCTTCCACAGTCGACAACAACTGTCACTGAAGGAATATTGTTGTTCTCACGAATATCAATTCTGGATGAGTCGGGATGCACGAATGTGTGTTATCAACCACAGCTATTTCAACCTAAGAGGCAGAGCGATTACACGAATCAAGTAATATAAAACACTTTATTTCTTCTAGATTTGGAATGTCTTTTTTGTGTATGTGGCCGCCTCGATGGGCAAGGCCACTACGACATAATGACGATGTCTGGCGCCCGACAAGGCGTTACCTAGTTCGAGTCTTACTGATGGAAGAAATTTTTATCACTCGGTACTTACCGAGCAGGTAAAACATGCAGTGACGTTCATTACTTAATAACCAGACTCTACCAAAGAACTTTGGTTTAACCCTGACACCTCTTTTCAATGAGTATGGAGTACAGGCATACGACGTTGTTGATTATTCCATCAGATAGGAACGTAAAACTTGGCATCTATCTAAGTACTTTTCCGAGAGTTTGATGAAGACGCCAGTATTGGAATTCTTCCTTTCTCTTCTCCATCTCTCAAGCAAATCATAAACAACTCACTCTACTCAATACACATACACCTCAGTCACCCTCAAAAGCAGTAAAACTTACGTACGCTTGCACCAAGAAACGCAACGGTAAACGATTCCAGTCAATAGTTCCATGGAATGTTTCTGTGGAGAGTAAGACCATTTGGAATCCTGGTATGGCACAGAAATTTACTTGATTACCTAGTATATGTCTTCAAACTATGTTTTCACCACTGTATGTACTGGTGTTTGTTAAATCATCCGAGCACTACGAAAGTCGGTTAAAGCTAATCTTCACATAGTTTGTAAAGAAACAAAACTGTATATTCACATTTTGATGGAATGTGGGTCTATGGTGCATTTTTACACTGCTAATAAAATTTACGGTTCCAGACAAATATGTTTGCTTGGCCTTCTAACTGAATCAACTTTTATAAATATTACTTTATGATCGTTATCTCAATGCAGTTTTTGTATGGAACAAATGCATGAATATCTTTGTGTCCCACTAATTTTTTATATATTCATTGGCCAACAGCAGTGAGATCATGTTAGAAATATTAATGTTTCAAAACGCATGCACCTGTAAGCCCGAAAATGTTTTGTTAAGAACTGTTGCCACGAAAAACTGAATTCAAATGTTCTTTCTTTAGTTGCTTCAGGCAGTGAACCAAAATTAAGTTTGAGTAGAGATACAACATGTGGGGAAACATTGTCTCCTCACACCTAAAATTTATTGTTTTAGTATTCCTTTTCTTCCATTTGTTGTTTGTGTTCTATATTTATCATTGTGCTGTTGATTTAAGTTTGATGAGAAGCATTGCAAATGATTGTATTTAGACTATCAAAACAGTTTGTATGTAATTATCTTTGAATTTATGTGTGAGCGGAGTGAGAGTATTCTTTGGTCAGTCCAGGATAGAAATGATGGCGAGCGGAGGCATGAATTGGTGTTCCTCGCTCGAACAGTAATTGTGTTATTAATCGAGATAATAAGAGAGAAAATTGAGTTTTTAATGATTTCTTGAAAGTGTAATTTTTGAAGCAGATGATGAATGAAATATATAGAAAAGTTAAATGAAGATCTCCTTAGTTTACTGTATGTTGTTTGAATCATACAGACCAATTAAGTACATTGAAACTGCAAGATAATATTCCATAGGTTCTGTGGTGAGTAACATCCACCCGAGGCATATCCAGGAATCATAAAAAGATCAGTTTCTTACAAACTGCACTTATTGTTCTCCAGTCACAAACATCAAATACACAGCAAAATATTATACAAGTTAATCACTTTAAACCAATTTCTCTCAGTACTTCGCAACATCAAGTGCACTCGGAGTTATTCGAAAGAGGCCATCTTCATTGCAGACTGATGAGCACTAGAGCATATGTTTCATGGCTTGATGCTCACCACATTCACATTTAACTTTGGAAGCATCTATATAAACGCATTTCGCCAGTTTTACCTTGAATCTGCCCACTCCTGTCCGCAATCGATTCAAGGTCCTCCAGACATTCCAATCCTCAGCATGACCAGGCGGCAAGCGCTGAAATTTCAGCTATCACAACTGGGAGTACAAAATCTTCGAGCAGAGTGTAGAGGGACTGTAATCGACAAGTAAATATTTTTGCACCAAAATTAAATTTTTACTGTTTGTGGCTATAGCATGAGCCAAACGAAAACAAAATAATCTTGAGTATGTGTAAGGAAACGGTGTACGTAGATACAATGCAAGATCCCTCGGTGTGCAAACGCGTGTAGTTTGACAGGCCATCAGTTGTGTGGTGCTGGGACCGGTTGTAAGTGAGTACGCTGGGTGTCTGGTTGCAGCTACAAAAGAGAGACTACGGCAGTCAGGTCTAACGCACACCTGTTGCCTTACGTAACGCCAAGCGCCTTGGACATGCAGCCTCCGGGCAACGCAACCAGACTCCAACCAGGAATCAGACGCTCCGTGGCATCTCAAACAACATGCAAACCTTCCCGCTGGCTCGTGAGTGCTCAATCACCAGTACAACCAAAGCTCAAGACCAGCATACGGTGAAACAGATAGTTAGATGGGCTTGGCGCGACACATTGAGGCAGGGCGAACATCCAGCAGAGCCATGTTACATACGACAGGTCCAGGCAGCTGGTGGTAGGGCCTTTGGAAATCTCACATCCTGAATAATATTTTATTTTCATATTATGAAGTGACCACCTGGATTCTAGGACAATGTAAGATGGTTTCATTAAATCCTTTGATATGTAGCAATGTTGTTTCTTACATAGTCCATGACCATATTCTTTAGTCACTTGTTATGTCCTACCTCTTATTTTACAACTTTATTTAATTATTTACAAACTAATTACAAGTTCATTATAAAACGTGCTTCGAAATTTGGTTAGGATATCTGATACCAATATTATTACTTTTAATTCTTATCCAAGACAAACTGGAGATAACAGGCGGGTTAGAGTCTGGTTAAAAGAATCCATGATTGTGGCAAAGTAAAATCTCTTTTGGCGATAATTACTGAAGGGTGACTTTGATGCTTAATAATCACTTTTGTTCCAATTAAAAAATTGAAGGTAAGAGGCTGTACTGAGTGACGTAGCTCCATGTACTCGGTTAATTTAATTATGAAAAAAAACTATTTTAGTTTTATTGTTCCATCCCTTCCTATCTCGTGCTAACCTTTTTACCTCAACATAACCCTTACAACCTACGTCCTCAATCATCTGCTTCATATATTATAAACTCTGTCTTCCTCTGCAGCTCTTACCTTCGACTGTTCTCTTAACTAACAAACAATCCTGTCCCTTCTTTTTGTAAGACTCTTCCACAAACCTCTTTCCTCACTCATCATTTCCAAAACTCGTTCGTTTCATATTTTATCTCTCCACTTCGCTGCCATAAAGTGCTGTGCTCCACATATAGAGTTTAAAAAAATTATTTCTGAGTTCTAGATTAATATTTAAAACTAAACGATTTCTCTTTTTCATGAAAGCTCCATTTGCTAGTGCTATTCTGCTTTTAACATCATTCCTGCTTCGGCCTTCGGCTGTAGTTTTACTTCCAAGTAAACCTTTCTCAAGGGCTGAGTTGCATTAATATAATTTAGAAACTGCTTTTTAAATGCTCGAACAGGAATTGATACTAGCAGGATTAACTTTTATAGCAGTATCTAGATTCAATCATGGGCTTTGATTTTGCTTGTCATGCAAGAGAATTCTATTAATTTTTCTAGTCTCTTCTCCTTTTGATTTTCTGCTGAAACTGATAAGATTTGTTTTGATTTATTTACATTTTGTCCAAATTTGTATACTAATATTTTGTTTATGTGATTCTATAATGTTTCTACAGCCATACTTTTCGCTGCGATAAACCCGCCTTCATACCTGTATTTTAGTTCTTCTTTTCTATTGAATACGTTGAGTACATTGATTCGTGTACGCACTTTACTGATTTTTAAAAACTGGTAGGTGTGATTTAAGTGCTGTAACCAAAATTACACTATACTTTGCACACAATTTTAAAAGTGTTGAACTGAGCAAGGGTTTTCTTGATAATTTATATTAGCTACCTGTGTGCCAGTACCTCCTCAGACGTCTGAAGATACCGAATAGTAGAGATGTTTCACATTCTACACTTGACGGATGACAAGTACTGCACAGAGTGTAACGTGAAATAGATCTCATGACCACCATCAGAAAAAATCGATGCTAACATACACGTTGCGTGGCAAAAAATATGGTACTGTAGCTGATTCTGAAGTGTATTTAATCGAATATTGTAGAACAAGAACACCGAAAACTGAACACCCCTAAAAAATGTGAAGCAACTATATCGTATTACAAAAGAGAGCTAAGCATTGTCCATTGTGATTACCAACGTGTAAAAGATTAGACAAGGAACATAGAAAAAGAAGATATATTCTGATAAGTACTGTGATTTACATACGGCAAATGCTTCAGTTCAGAGAAGTTTTAGAAAGAAACATAATAACCACAATGAGGTGTAATAAATTCTGTTCAGGAAAAAAAAAAAAAAAAAAAAAAAATCAGGAAAATATAAAAGTGAATGAAGAATCGTATGTGATTAGTGCATGACATAATTTTGAGGATGCTGTTTACAACTTAACCACTGAGATATGGCAGTTTCAGCTCATCCTCAAATTTTATTTCGTCAGAGACATTTTACTACCAACGCCAAGGGATTTCTCAGTTGTGAGACGCGACGAAGAATATTCACAGGTATTTACTTAAGTAAATGGGCGAATAAGCGTAAATCCTATTCCGGATAGCAAATAAAATGAAAGCAAAGTGCGAAATATCTTCCCACGTGAGGGATATGGGGTGCTTAGCTGCCATAAAAACTGGCAGATTATGAGGGCTCTCCGGGTTTACGATGCCTTTTAAGTTGTGAAAACGGAGAAGCGGCGAATTTATGGTTGGGGGTCACGCCACTGGCTGTTATTTATAACCTCAGTAACCAAATTTATCAGTAGAAATGTAACAGCGTGCTATACCTACTAATTTTTACAGCACGTGAATAAATACAAATAGAATCTATGCTGCGTAAAGGAAAATTCGATTCAAAGGCAAATGATAAATTAAAACAATTTCTGTGAGATGTACGCAAATTTTCCGTTTGATGTAAAGCGTAAGATTTAGGAGTCCTAATACAGCATGGCGTGTTCTGCTTATTAAGTGAGTTTAACTTCTTGGCCGATATATTTTATGCCGCGCTACTTTACAAATAACAAAGATGTTGAAACTTGATGCGAATTTAAAACAAGATACAAACGACTAATTGTGTTTCGTGGTTTGATGTCCTTGCCTTTCGTCTCTGTAGGGAAACTGAAATAATAATAACTGTTTTACGCGTAGTTGTGAGACAGTCACGAAAAACAAGAGGATGGAAAAGTTGAAAAACAATAACAAGTATATTATTTTATAGAGCAAATATTTGTGATTCCACAAAATCTGATCGAAAACAAAGAAACAATAAATTTTCAAATATTTTTTTTCTTTTTAAGAAAGACACATTTACATTTTAACAGAAGCTTAGAAGCAGATGAAAATGTTCACTGAGGACACAAATAAAAGAGGTAATTATAGTACTAGAAACACTGTATGAGTCTTGTTTAGAGGCGAGGAAAAATGGTTGTTTTATTAAACACTCTGCTCCAACCCCTTTGCCTTTTAAAAGACTTTCTGCAGACCTTGCACTCTAAGAATGGAGCAGTAAATCTTTCAACATTATCTCTCTTCAATAATTCAAATTTTTTTTTATTATTGTATCTAAATTCCATTCATCAGAAGATGAGAGAGAAATATAAAAATAAAATCGATTAGATGGTGTGCTTGGGGTATCAATACAGCTGGTTTTTTTTTTTTTTTTTTTTTTTTTACTTGTGGCTTTACGCCTATTGACGTCGAGTCCATTAGAGGTGGGATGGGACTGGGGACAAGGAACGGGAAGGAATTCGGCCATCACCTTTGGATGGAAACATTCCGGCATTTGCCTGGAGTGATTTAGGGAAACCATGGAGAACTGGAATTTGGATGCCCGGACGGGGATTCAAACCACTGTCCTCCCGAATGTGAGACCAGAGTGTTTACCACTCACCCACCACGCTCGGTTTGAATTATTATTATTATAAGACTCACAAGACTATGTGCGACGCAGGATGTTTTGTAACAGAGAACTTCCAGTTTATTCCTGTGCTTAAGGCACGAAAGGAGAATACTGAAAGGTGTATATGGTGGCATGTTATTTTTATAATGTTATCATCATGCCTTTACCGCCAGTACATATGTTTCATGTGAAAATTTTTTTCACTGATACTTATAAAGTAACACATTTAGGAATAAATTCACCCGAGAAATTCAGTCCTTTTGCTACCAGCATCGCTTCATTAACCTCGAGTATGCAGTGTCGAACTAACAGCATAGCTGCTGCTTCGGGATCGGGGCGTTATTAACTACCTGTAGTGTCTGTAAAATACAGCAGTGGGGCATTAGAACGATCAAATACTTCTCCTTTCTTACATCTTTATGCCATCTAATTTCCATCTTCGTATTATTCTTTATTTTTTTATTTTTTATTTTTTTTACGTCTCTCAACAGCGAGGTCTTTAGAGACGGGAAAGGATGGGGCCAAGGAATGGAAAGGAATTCGGCCATGGCCTTTTTAAGGAAGCATCCCGGCATTTGCCTGCAGTGATTTGGGAAACCATGGAAAACCCAAATCTGGATGCCCGGACAGGGATTCGAACCGCCATCCTCCCGAATGCGAGGCCAGAACACTATCCGTTACACCAACACGCTCGGTTTATTCTTTCTGAATTAGTCTTAACAATCACGTCTGTTATCTGTGTTCCAAAGCAAGTTGCTTAAATTCAAATCCTAGTTCGTATCTTTTACGTAATATCTGCCGATATATGTAGTTTGATACTCAGGGTTACTTGTAAAAGTAAAGCTGTTTTTCTAAAGCGATTTCGTACCTGAAAGATAGTATTGGCATTCCCTTTAAAGACCTCTGTATTGGTATCGTGTTGGTGTGGTTGCCTTACCTTCTGAGGGTTACTTCCGCAGTGATACATTATTTAAACAGTCCTAACGCTCTCGGAAGCCGTTCTAGGCGTTTATGTTCGAAACTGTCTTTTTTTTTTACTTCTGGCATTACGTCTCTTCGACATCGAGGTCATTAAAGGCGAAAAAGGAATGGGAAGGAATTCGGCCAAGGCCTTTTGAAGGAACCATACCAGCATTTGTTTGGAGTGATTTGGGGAAACCATGGGAAACCGATATCCGTGCGGCCGGACGGAATTCGATCCAGCGTCCTCCCGAATGCGAGATAGAACGTTACCGCTCACCCACCACGCTCTGTGCTGGCTGACTGTTGGTTACTTTGCCGACTGAGGTGCGCTGGCTCTGTCACTGTGTATTGACATTGCTTTAATACAATACGCAAGTCCTCGCTCTTCTTATAATTCCTATTGCACCAGGATCTTGTGAAGTCCGGCGAGAGGACTTGTCCACGGTTTCCTACACCTGCGTGAGCCATAACGAGCCCGCAGTCTTTATGTATGCTAATGAGCACCGCGCCGTCCTAATGACCGAGGACCGTCAGCGCTGTCTGTCGGATTTTATTTCATCTCGTCTTCAAACAGATCCCGGCCGGGCGTGTTTTCTTTTGGGTATTTCCCGGGGGAATGCGGGCCCCTTAATGCAGGCTGCCCCGGGCCATCATCATCTCAGCCGCGCAGAACACGTCTCAGACCTCCACGCAGCGAAAGGAAACCGGGCTATCCGTACCACTGTAAAACGCAATGTCTTTATTATGCTTGTAACTCGTAACCACTCACCCATTTACATGGAAGTTTTTGTTCATTTTGTCGGCTCGTTATCCAGTCAGGTTTTAGTGTTTATTTTATTTAGCCCGATTGAGCAGGCATTTAGCAGTGAATAAAAGCGGTAATGACAAACGCTTCAACGGTATAAGCTGCCGAAACTATTACATACACAACCAGTTTGTATATAGCATGTGCGTAATATGTTGTACAAAAATGTCCTCTGCAGTGTACATCAGCCTTTATAGGTAACCAGTGTAAAGCGTTGTTTTTCGCTGTAGTTACCAGTTAAAATTGAAAATAAATTGTTTACGTTTATGAAATTTGATTAAAAGGAATTATTCCAAGGAAAAAAATCAACTTAGCAAGAAATTAATACAGAACTATAAAAAAAATTGAAATAATATTAAAATAGTCTATCGAAGCACGAAAAAGCCAGTGTGGTTAGAGGTCGATATTTTTTATTTAAACTATTAGTCAGCGAACAAAGTTAGAGTCGGCACAGCACTATGTTCGGGATCATGTGTTAAAATTAAGATGGTAACATCAAACTAGAGGAATTTTTTTAAATTTTATCTGGCATCCGTTTAATAATTTTGAATTTTTTTTGTCTAATTTCCACAAAAATAATTAAATTTTGATATTGAGTTGTTGTGTTATCACGTCAGAATGCAACATTAAAAAAGAATGAGTTAAATGTTAAATAGTAATGAAGACTTTTCTATTTAATGTCTTTTGGCCCCCCTCAGTCATACCGCTAGTTACAGTTTTTTTTACCTCTCAACGTTTGCTATTTATTTACTAGTACCATCAATCCTTATAGTTCGGTGTTGACTGCCTGACGTAAGGGTAATTCCTTCTTGTTAACGTGTTGAATCTTGAACCAACTTCTCAATCCTTCCTGATCTCAATAAAAGCATAAGATTGTCTGAGAAGGATAAAAGTTCTTCTCTCCATGTCACAGATATGGCCAGCCGTTAACTGGCTTTGAAAGGGTTCATCGACCCATTTTATGTCCTCTTAGAACGGGATAGCGCACAACTCTTTTAGTTTCTGCTGCACGTTAAGATGGCAATGTGCTAATATCAACGCTATCTATTCCGGAGAAATGAAGGCTTCGTCTTATGATGGACATTTTACGTTGCTAGTTGTGGAAGTACTATACATGAAAATCCATAACATATTATGGAGTAAATTCTGTTCCAGTTGAAATTGACACTCAACATTCATCCCCAAGCCACAGCTTCTACCGTACCTCAAAGTAGTTTGCGTTCGAATCTGGAAGACAGAATATAACAAGTTTAAATTCGGCATCATAAAAACAAAGTGTTTCGCTGTATTAGAAAATATGTAAGTAATAATCTATTGTACCGTGATTGGTAGACGCGGTTATCTAGTTGAGGTCTGTAACAATGCTTGCCCTACTACTAATTTCTGAATGAATAAAAACCATGGCGGGGGGAGGGGTGGTGTAAGAAACTATATTCTTCCAACCAAATGGCAATCTCTCCTTCACGTGGTGCACACCGTTTGCACGGACGAGGCTCTGGCGACTCCAGTATAAGGAGTCTCTCACTGCTAAAGGAGGGCGAAAGAGCGAGGAGTGGTTCTGGGCACCCTGTTGCCCTTGGGTTTGGAATCTGCTCCTAAAGGGGGATGAATCAAAAATTGTTCAATGCCATGGGGATGAAGAAGGTATTTAAGATCCGTAGGGTATCCCGTGGCCATAAAAAAAATCGAGTAAGAAAGTATTAGAAGTATAGCTTAATGTTGATTCAGATACATGGAATATTGGAGGTATATTGCGCATATAAAAACCGGACTCAAAAAACAGCTGACAGTAAGCAGGATTCGAAACAAAGACCTCCATAGTCTCAGCCAGACAAATTACCTTTTTCTTCTTAATCTGTGCTTAATTATTTCTACTCTGAATAGATCTTAATGTTATGAGCAATGACATGCAGCATCTCTTTGTCACTGGGAACAGCAATTCTGAATAAATGTGGTCCGCGCACGGATCCTCGCGGTACCCCGGGAGGCTCACCCTTCCCGTGTAATTCATTCTGTCACGCCCAATATAACAATAATCGTATTACGCTGATGGACGACCGACTGCATGGGGGCAGCAGGCTCTATGCAGTCGCATCAGGTTCTTTTAATGCCGCGGAGATGTAAGCCCGGAACAATCAAGTTGCTGTAATTACGTTTCAGCGAGCCGGGCTTCATTAAAAGAGAAATAGAAAAAGATGTTACTGATTTCACGCTTGTTAACTACTGTGGCAAGGTTGTAAGCATGAACTGGGAGGTGCTAAATTTTAACGATTGACAGCAAAAAGAAGTTCCATTATGGAGGCTAAGGGACAGGTGCCGTGCGCTTCATCTGCAACGGAATAAATAGCCCAAAAAAATACAGCGGCGAACTGGAAATTATTAATAATTTCAGTTTAGGAATTATTTTTAGCGTCCTACGCAAGTTATTCACGTTTTGAATAGTCATATAGATAGATCATTCTTCTTTACAATTATTGTTTTGCTATAGGGTTTTGGTATGCTTCGAAACCACTATAATGGAGGTTACAAGTGCCTTAATTTCACATTCTTATTGTAAAAATCTTAAACTCCACCAAATATCGAAGGAGTAATTCGGCGTAGTGCATCGTAACTTAATAGGAAACGAATCTGGCGTGTTTGTATACACAAACTTGTTTCGGTTGCCATCGATGTAAACCCTATATCTGCTCCACGCTTTTTGTGCCATATCAGAATCATCTTAGGTTGGTGTGCACTATTTAAAGTACTTTCCAACGGAATAAAACAACCAATTGCAGTAGTCAGATGGTTAATGCCCGTACCTGGTGTATGGGAGAGCGCTGTTCTATTCTCGGTCCGCCCATCCAGATTTTGGTTCACCATGATCTCCCGAAACCCCTCCAACTGATTACTTGCATGGTTCCTTTAAAAGGCAATCGCCGAATTGCTTCCCATTCTTTATCTCCAATTTTTCCCCGGCACCGAGCGTGGTGGTGTAACGGATAGCGTTCTGGCCTCGCATTCGGGAGGACGCGAATTCGAATCCCAGTCCGGGCATCCAGATTTGGGTTTTCCATGATTTCCCCAAATCACTCCAGGCGAATGCCGGGATGCATCCTTCAAAAAGGCCATGGCCGAATTCCTTCCCGTTCCTTGTCCCCTAATCCCATCCCGCCTCTAATGACCTAGACGCCGACAAGGCGTAAAGCCATAAGTAAAAAAAAAAATCTTCCCCGGCCATAAAGTCATAAGGAAAAACAAAATAAGGTAATGAAATAACATAGTGGTTTCGCTTTTTCCTTCGTTTAGTGATCAGTTAATAGGAAACGTAAGTGAATTGTTATGCTTAGTAGTTATTTAATTTCCGGAAATCATTAACAATCCTGATCGAAATGGTTTTTCTTAAGGCCCGAGGTATGAACTTGGTTTTGTTTTACCTCCCAAAATCCTAAATGGCACCGTAAATGGAATGGTCAAGCTGGTGGATAGATCCTTGCATTTTTTTTTTTTTTTTTTTATTTTTTTTTTTAATGTTGAAGGTGGTGGTTGGATATTCTCAGCTTTAGCATCAGGAATAATCAATTTTTTCGAAAGGAAATGCAGAAAACACTTTCCTGCAAGGCTTAGGAATAGCAAGGAGATTGTTATGTATTTTCTGATTTCCTTCAGAAGGGTGTCGTGTTTAATAACCATGTTAAGGATAGGATCTAACTATAATTCCGTGTATCCTCGGATGTATTGATGTCTAAACTAATTTGGTTATCTTCTAACTTACATGAATACATTGAATCCACACCATGTAGCGGTTCTACTGTGCTTCACAAACACATTTCAAGCATTGTCATAGGCGAAGGACAGTTTATCGTATAGAGATGTCTAGGTGAACCGCCTACTGACTTAAAAAGTCCCTCAGTGGATAATGCCATAATAACACGTCTTTTGTTGTAATAATAATAATACTACCATTTGTCTCATACAGCAAAAAACTCCAGCCTGCCTTCGAAACGACCATTAGATGGATACAAGAAGTTTAGAAGATAGCAGTATAGCTACTCATTTGCAGGGACAGCATCCGGTGAAACTTCTTATTCTTCTCGGAAGTCTTGGACACCAATTTACGCGTTAGCTGCTTCTCTTTTTGCCGCCTGTCCTTGAATTCTTGGATACAGTTTGCATCTCTTGCCATACAATGACGATATTTTTACTATTTTACTTTTTTGTTTCACAAATTTTAGTTCCTTTTCTTCATTTTTATTCTATTTAAAAATTACTGACTCCAGAATCTATTAAATGCCACTACCAGTTCTACGTCATCATCATTTTGTAAAATCACTCCATGAAATTCTCGTCCACTTATCGTTTTCAATGGATAATTCGTAAAATTCTTGCTGTATATCACATTTACAACACAGGTACTTGTTTATCAGTATTGTTTTTTCAAATCTGTAAAATGATATCATTTTCACCCATTTGTTAGTTTAACCAATCTCGAATAAATGAGAGCAGGTATTCAGGCTTTTAACAGACATACCTGGTCCACGCGGACAATGTAAACTCTAAATTAGTTTACGTCTCGAAGCATTAAAACGGAGATCCAATGAAGCTTACAAGTTCGACATCCCGTTCTTGGCAGTGAATATCAAATTACAGGAGCCATCAGAAAGTAATTACTAACACAATATTGATTGCTTAGTAGCCAGCGTTCGGTTTCAAGGGTAAAACATCGATTTGTCTTCCTGCGCCATCTTTGTCAATACCGTTATTTATTTAATGACGGGTTCCGAACACGGTTTTTCTTGGTGGCACTGCACGGTTCGGTAATAAGCACCCATCAATGAACTCATTTCCGATTAATCTCACTTCGTGCCTGATAAACAAGCTTTCATACATAACAGTCAAACTTTTTATTCATAGCTATTAAATAAAAGAGATCCACGAGAGAACGTCGACAGACAGACACTTAACGCGGTGCTGTCTGTGTATGACCGATCGTTTGCAAATATGAAAATAACCGTTCTTTGCCACCGTTGTTCAAGAGATGATTTAACTCTTTTAGTTTAACATATCAATCCAGTTTCACCACTTTCGTTAGTCTGATATAATTTTTCGTTTGCTGTTTAGCGGAGATTCTAGTTATGTTACAGGAATGTTGGGGAAGGGGTTAACCTATTTTCATAGAAAAATTATTCACCGAAATGTTGATAAAGTATTAATTGATAGCAAATATGACTAACCTCAAAGATAATACACCGAGCTCTTTAGATATAAATTAATGATTTTATCTGCCAGCATCGAGCTGTTCATATCGAGTGTGGATGTTTTTGCTGTGGGCCTTTCATAAGTAGAGCGTGTTTAATAGCGACCATCTGCTGCCCAGAGCAATGCAAATGCTGCACAATAATTATATATCAGACGGCGTAGGTGGACAAACATACTATTATGGCTGGTTTTAGTATCCATTTTATATCAAAAGAAACAGATTCTGGGAAAGGATCGACTTACTATCAGAATTCCTCAACGTGAACACAAAACAACACTAAGGATATCGACGCCTTTCCGTTCTTAAAATACAAGAGCAACATAGCTTTCATCCAGAATGAACCATCAACTTCATTTGGATTCCGAATCTTACCTGTAAAAAGGAAGTAGGGTTCAAAGTGGCCTAGTGGTTTAATAGACTCATAAGTTTTTCGATTCTTGTTTCTTAGAAAATGGGGGGGGGGGGGAGAATATTTACGAGTAGATATTGAAAAGAAAGATATAATGTACTATAACGAATTTAGTGATAGTAATTTGAAATGGATCAGCTACTTACGTATTGATTCAGCGCACACCTGAAATATTTGAATTTTAGAAAGTTAACGGATGCACGGTAAATCAAACTGTTTGATATATACTCATCCTTCGAGCTCATACGTTCTGCGCACCAGACTATTAACTCACAAAGTATTATAATTTTTACTGAAAAACTCCTTCTAACTGATTTTCTAATGAAAACTAGAATGATTTGCACTGAATATTTCAAACTTAATGTAACATACGTTCTTTTTTCCTGCTTATCTTAAATGTAACTTATACATTTTGCGATCCGTATTTCAGATTGAAACTGTATTTATTTGTACCAACAGATTCTGTATAAACTGATAGCACTAATAAGGTCTGTTACAATGCTCTAAATATATGCTAAAGATTTTTTTAAAAAATTAGTTCACAATCCGAATGTTAGTTAGATCCTGTGGAAGGCTGCATACCAAGCCATTGTGTCAGAGGTAGGACGGCCAGTTCCTTTCCTCTGAGAACTACAGTTTAACGTGGAGTCCCAACCACGGAGCGAATAGACCTACCTCATATGAACAAAAAACAGCCGTAAAAAATCCGGGAACGTACAAACACATTAAATCAAACCTCCATCTATCTCAATAAATGTTTTCTAAAAATCTTATGTATGTAGAAATTTGATTCAATCGACGAGCAAACTTTTGCAAATTCCTCAATCATTGAATTAATGATCAAATAGTGCAATCGACAATTGTATATTCATGTTACTGAAGTCACCAACGCTTGTCATATTATAATTTCTAGAATGTTACGTTAGTTTTATTTTTCTTTCTCAAATATTTAAACGCTAGTTCCCAACGTACATTAGAATTTTCTCCAAACTTCCTGCATAATATACAAAAATAGAGTAGCACCAAGGAACAATAATATTTTATGAGTTGTCTTTAACTTTTTATGATGCTCAGACTATCACAGCTTGAAATAAAAAGTGGGGTGTGTGATATAAAGTCATTAATTAAAAAAGGAAGTTTTCGAAAGTCAACCAGAAAATGTCAAAATTATGAATAATTAATGTCACGGATATGCAGTAATTTGAAGTGAAGCCGGTAGTCTCCGCTGACGTGAATGAGGAGTGATCGTAGTTCGACTAGATAGCAGAGATGTTGTTTTCTAGAATGAGAAACTTTTCGGATACACTTAATCACTTCTAATTGTTTGGTAAGCCGTACCTGTTTCAGTTGATCAAAAAACTGCAACGGAGCCGGTCCATCTTTCATCCCACTTCAAACCAACAATCTCGCTATTCTTCGCAGATCATTCGCGGAATTTTCACACGGACTACTTAGTCCATAATAATTCCTTAAGCAATTAGTTGAAATTATTTTTCGACGCTGACTTTTTTCTTCTGTCTGACATGAAAATTGTAACCAATGAAGAATGAGTCACAGGAGGTCTTCCCTACGTCATCTACTGAAGGGAAGGGTGTGAAGTGCTGGGGTCTAAAGCCGCACTTTATGATTTAATCGCGCATCAGAGGGTGTCGCTTTGCCGGAGTACCCTCGACTCTTTCGAACACGTGACCCGAGGACCGCTTGTGAATGTCGTATATAGATTGCAGTCAACAGGTCAGTAGCGGGGGCCTAAGATAAGTGCATTTGTGTACGAGAGCAAAAATTTGCGAGAAGTCGTTTGGAGTTTTCGGTTTAACTGTGTTAAGTAATTGCATTTATACCTTGCGTTCAGATGAACTCTTCATCATCAGCTTACTTAAGAAACCACTGTGACTTTTGTTAATATTTTATCGTATTTACTAAACAGTCAATAAACAATGAAATCTTCACGGGTGTATCCCAGTATTGTACTGTAAAAACACGATATTTTGACACTAACTCGAGTGTGAAAGCATCTATACTGGTCTGTTCAAAACTCGATGAAGTCGGTGCTAGTCGTTGAAAAATCATGTTTCTACAACACAATCCGGCGATATACCTATGTAGACTTCATTGCTATCATATACCGAGAACTTCTCCATTCATACAGTCAAATAAACATTTTTGGATTTATACTATCTGTGGAATTTCTCTTCAATGTACGAATCCACTGCTTCACCTTGTATATAATTAATTTAGGAAAGATGAAAAGCAGGAATGTGATACACAGTAAGTGAATTCTCTTCTAACGTTGCAACTTCCCTCACAAAATACAGCAAGTTAATTAAACATGATTTATAGCTTTACGGCCTATACCGCGTCGTTTATTGGATTATCTAAACTCTCGGCTGTTATACTCCAGCCTTCTTCAGAGATATTGTTATATTTATATTCACATAGCAACAGTCACCAAGCATCGCAAAGGAAAAGGCCGCTATCTTCGTTGATGTTGTTGGAATTCATTAAGATTTCTGCTGCCTCTTTCACACGTCGAGGCCTCCACTGGTCTTCTCTCCACAGCAGCCTCGTGTCTTGAAATTTTATTTCATGCCCGGTGTTAATAGCATGGTGAACGACGGCAGATTTGTCGCTGTTATTATATTTGTCTTGGCGGATATGTTCTTTAAGTATCTCCGCCACTGTGCGACCTGTCTCGCCGATATATACACTGCCACAACTGCAGGGGATTTCATAAACACCGGTAAGCTGGTGTGGGTGTAATCTGTCTTTTACCCTGGATAATGACTGGCCAAGTTTGCAATGAGCTTTATACACGATTCGCACCTCCACCCGCTTAAACAGTTTCCCAATCCGGTCAGTGATACCACGTATGTATGGAAGACAGGCGAATTTCCTTGGCACATTGGTATCATGAGATAAATTGACGTCTTCCATAGGTTTTTAAGGTCCGTAGTATAACAGCCGAAAGCTTAGATATGCCAATAAAAGACGCGGCATACCCCGTAAAGCTATAACTCATGTACAAAGACGGCCGTGGAAGTCTTAAGAATCAAGTTAATTAAACGCTTCAACATTATTGCTTCCTTAGCAGCAACTACATAAAAGGCCTTTTTTTATTGCTTCTGGCTTCATGTCTCGTCGAGAACGAGGTCATTAGAGACAGGAAAGGACTGAGGGAAAGAAGTGGAAAGGAATTCGGCTATGTCCTTTTCCAAGAACCACTCCGGCATTTCCTTGTCGTGATTTTGGGAGCCACCGGAAAACGAAAATCTGTATGGAACATAAAGGCATTAATTCAAATAGTTTTCAAGCAATTAAGCCGATTTGTACGAGTATTCCATGGAGCTGAGCAGCCTCAAGTCGGTGCAGTTCCCGTCAGAAGCCACTGGTGGCGGGCCGGGCCGATGTGTCCCCATCACCATTAGGTCACGCTCGCACTTCCAAACTCGATTACTCTAATTGCAGCTGTGGACCCCCTCTCGCCGAGGCACAGCACTCAGTTTTACAACATAATCTCGCAGTGAGCTCCGCGCCACTATACTTAATTGTATTCGGCCACTCCCGCGTTATCTCCGGAACCAATTTCGCAGGAATCTGGTAATTCCTTTCCCTCTCAACTTCAACCAGAATTTTTTTTCGCCTCCCCCTTGGCGTCCCTCCACCCGTGGCACGCGGTCCTGCAGATAATCCACCCCCCGCACTAAGTGTAAACACGGTTTAATGAACTGGGCACGACCGCACCCCGCAAGGGGATCGCGTGTCAATATTTGCGGATGCAGCGGCCCACCAATAAATCTGCGATATTAATCAGGGCCCGGTGCAGCGGCTGTTTTTACAAGGCGCGCCTGACTCACTGCAAGATAGCTGCTGTTTGCCTCCCAGCGGTGATCAGCAGACACAGTAATTCATCAGCCGCGTAACTCTGGGGAGAGCACATGTCCCTGCAAAGCCTGTGAGTCTCACCATACGGAAAAATCTCTAATGTGCAGAGCAAGAACTCACAGTGGCTCAGTTGTGAGATGTTTGACTGCAGACTGATACGTTGTAGTAACTAGTAGAATTAGGAATAAAGCCGTGTCCTCTCGGAGACGATACCGGACGGTGCAACCAAACGCTTTCATTTGCCAAAGCATAGACCGCGTCTCTCCAAGGACGAGCCATGTGACAGTTTTTGGGAAATTTTTCCCTGGGAGCAGAGAGCTAAGCAGTAGTCCACGCAGTCAACACCTGACATTCGCGTGTATGCCCAACCAGCAACAATCAACCTTTTCTCACCACTAAGTTTCAGAGAAGCAACGAGCGTGGTGTGTGACCGGCTAACGCTCTGGCCTCGCATTTGGAAGGACGCCGGTTCGAATCCTCGTCCGGGTATCCAGATCTGGGTTTTGCATTGTTTTCTCAAATCACTCTGGGAAAATGCCGTGATGTTTCCTTCAAAAGCCCATGGCTAAATTCCTTCCCGTCTGTAATGACTTCAGTTTTGAAGAGAATTTTGAAATGACGGTTCAACAGTCATGGAGTAATCACCGTATTAAGCCAATTTTATCACTATTGCATCATCCTCTGGCTCAGAAAGGAAACTTTGACTATTTTAGATCAATAATCTACCATTCTTTCACTCTTGCAGTACCTCTGAGACATAAAGAATTTTACCATAGCTTTGAACTCTATCAGCATAGTACTGTTTGCCTATTTCTCTAGTTTTCTACAACAGATCCAACTTCACTACATCTCTTTGCACTCATTTCAAGGAGTTATCAATGTAACTAGCTTCTTTCCTAGCCAATTGCTTACAGATGTCGACTGGAAATCCTACAACCGCAACCGACCATAATAATTTGAGCTACGCGGACACTCGTTTGGGGGTAATTCGGATCTTCTTGCTGGTTCGACGCGCTACTATGTATCCCGTTTGGATATTTGGTTTTCAGGCCAAGTTACGACAGCTCTTAGGCTGTCGCTTACGGTTTGTAAGGTCTATTATGAGGGCGTGCTTTGCAGCGCAGCCAAAGTGGGCAGAGTTAGTTATAACCGGGCGTTCTGATTACGAATTTTAGGCGGTTTTCCGCAACAACCTAAGTAATTTCAAGAACGGTGGTCTATTTCCGCCTAAAAAATAAACCATTTTCACACAATCGTATTGACACTTGTAACCAGCCTGGCATTTATCACCAAATGCAAGCTACCAATTATCCTAGGAATTGGTCAGCCAAGTGTTATCTAACCACTCCGTTAGTGGATGTGTTAGGTATTATTACAATATCTAGAAATGAAAAACTCACCGTTAGGGTTTATTATTGAATCTAATTAACACTATTCATTGACACAACTTTTAAGACACCTATGTTACATTGAAACTAGTTTCACATACATTTCACAGGCTATTTAACTTGTGTATGAAAAACTTGTACTAGCGCCGTACAACCTTCTCCAAGCGTCACGACACACACACTGCACCGCGTCCTGCCATGCTACAATGCAGGTGCCAAATCAACAAACGCTGCCCGCCTCAGCTGTTCCGGCCAGCGTCAAAGATTGTTACTTAAGCAGTATACTATCCAGTTTACTATACGGCATCAGTTAAGAGAGGCGGCTCAAGGTCAGTCTGATCTATCCCCACTCCGTTGCTTTACCCCTACATGCAGAGTGAAAATTTACCATTCGCCCGCTTGGATACAGCGTATGGCGCGGAGAGATAGAAGGGAGGGGGTTGTGAGGTGAAGAGTGGGGCGAGGGGAACACGACCTTCAGCCGCCAGTTCAGAGTGAACAAGGTATAAACAAACTACAGTCTGTGGGCACCCAACAATATTATAGATCAGTTTACAAACATTACGAGTTGACTAAGCGCTGTAGAGTTGTGGCAAAACTGCTTCTCTGGTAAAATACTTCCGCAAGAGAAAAAATCGATACGTACTTTCATTAGTTAGTTAATCAATAACGTAAACTGTAACTCTTAAACCTTCATCGTCGTTAGCTTCATTTGTTTCCAAGAAGGACTCAACTAATCACACTGAAGATTCAAGCAGTTTTGTTATGTCTGTAGCAGTGCTGTAATAATGCAGTTTGATATTAAGATACGATTACAGAGTACTTACAGCCGCTCCAAAGCCATCAGGTCCTGGAAGGCCCCTCGCTCCACCGTGTGGATCTGGTTGTCCATCAGCTGCCTGAAACCATCAACATACTCTCGTCAACAATCAACACTATAAACTTGATAAGACTAAACCTTAAAGAGTTATATTTGATAGATGAATTAGGTGTATAGTGATAGACTGATTTTACACTTCGCTTTTAATTCAATATTTAGAGTTCTCTTGATTATTGCAAGTATCAATTTTTACTTGTTACATCTTTGTGGTTCGTCTACATCACGGTCATTAGAGTAAAGTGTTGCAGGGTAGCAGAAAACGGGAAGCAATACTGCTACAGCATTTTGACGAAACTGCCCCGACGTTTGCTGCAGTGATTTGGAGACAATATGGAAAACCGTAATCTGGATGATCGAACAGCGGATCGAACCCATGTACTCCGAATTCCTGGCCCGAGTCTTAACCATTCACATAGTAAGCTCGGTATGAGTAACAATAAAACAGCAGTTTTGTATAATTTGATACCTCTTAAGCGTAAAAATAAAATTGTCTTAGTTCGAAGAAGAAATAGAACCAGTACATCCACCTGTTCATTATACATTACTTGCAAAGGCGAACATGCGAAGGATTGCGTGATTGATTTCGCATGCAAAGCTAATATTTTTGCGTGTACAGAAGAGAAAACACATTCAGATGAATGTATCGTGTTTTATAGGTTATACTGAAGCTGCATAAAATGAATACTTTCTCCCTGGTTGGTATTCGATTTAACAGCTTCCTGAGTAATTTTGCGTTCAATGATACTTCAGCCCTTGAACCAGATGATATTTCTCGCTGTTGTCACTGTTCTTGCGTCACCGGTCCAAGTTTCACTATCAGACAAAAAGTATTACGATCGTTGTCTTTCAAGTAAGGATTCATTAAAATGATAGAAAAAGTACAAGTATGTATACAGAGAAGCTAAAAAGAACAGCTAGAATCATAGATTGCCACGAGGAAAATCGGGTGCAATATTCGTATCTCGACAAGTCATAAAATTCCTGTTTAATTCAAATTAGCAGAGGTACTCAGTATCCGATTAGGATCATGACATGTTACTTCGAATCACTGTAAACTGCGACAGTCATAAAAGTATATGAAGATATATTTCATTGGTAAGCCCTCAGAAGTTAACGGATTCAAATAGCAGGAGGCGAATATATTTACAATATTCTCAGGGTTCAAGTGCTGTTGCGCGTATTACTTGAATTTTTTTGGTCGAACGTTTATAAAAATTACCTCATTTACACAAAAAATTAGACGTGGACACAAATCCACGCTGACTTTGTATTAATCTACATTAGTATAATATGTATCATTAAGAAAACAATAGTACATTTTCCTGGGACAAATAACATACGTGGCATTAAATTTTGTAAACTAACGGAACAGTAACAGACAGACGTATAGCGTGCGTAGTTCTCTGTAATGTTATAGCGGTGACTCAGAATTTGTTTCTCTCGCAGTTAATTTGTGCATGATTTGTCCAAATGTCAGCAAATTAAACTCGATCTTTAAACATAAAAAAAAAAGAGAGACAAGTTCAATGGTAGAATGGTAGAGTTTTCCCAGTCATATTACCCCGACTTCGTGATTTGAGGACACCTTTTACTGCTTTATATATCGCGTTTTAGCTATAAAATTCTTAGTCGACGCATACAAAGTCACCGGTTATAACTAGTATTAGCATAAACAAAATTTCAGAAGCAATTTTGCAGCCTAAGTCGAAGTTGTGTCGCAGCATACACCAACTTATCACCTTTGGATTGCTAAGATTTCATTGTTCACGAAGGTGGCTATAGTTTTTGTAAACCACGTGAAGTTGCTTTTGCTCGGTCACCTCGGTCCACTCTCGAGTTCAAGGTTCACAAAGGTGATCCGTATCGAGGATGCGACGCACGATACTAGTGTTCGGCTGTCGCATATCTCAGGTTACGTGACTAGACACCATTTCCATACGGCCTGGAAGGCGCAGCCACGGGCGATCGGCGCTGAGAAAACACACGGCCCGCTGTTTACAGATGTAGAAGGAATACATTAGGAGATGTCTGTCAGTCGGCCCAACACAAACAGCGCCACGCGCTGCAGCTACACTCCCTCGCTCTAATGGAATCGACAGCACAGACCCGGCCAGAACCCACCCAAGCAATTGTCAGCGCTAGTCTTCTTGACTGTTTCTTAGCCATCCAAACACTGTGCTTAAGGGTGCGCTGTTACTGATGAAATAGACGTAACATCTGCGATACAATACAAATAAATTTTTGAAGTGAAAAATTCTATAAGCGCGTTAGGGGATGTTTGGAGGGGGGTAAATCTAGGAGTTCAAGACTTCCCGTTACCAACATGCTAATGTTAACAGTATATCTGTAAGTATGACGTGTTGCGACTGGACAGCAGTGAAAGTATAGATTAAACTTGAATCTAATACACAAAAACGTTGGTTTTTTTTTGGCCAATGTTCTTTATACGAACACACAGTTTTTATCCGATTTTGATGGAACTTTTAATACGTATATCTTAAAACAAATATAAAAACATGGTTTACGTTTGATATACAAAAACCTAAACCCTCTCCTATTTTCCGCCCTCACCTTATTTTTCTGTCAACGTTATTCTTTTTTTTTTTTGCTGTCATCAGTCGTTCGACTGGCTTGATGCAATCCTCCATCCTTTCCTATCCTGGGCTTCTGGTGACTCCTCCCAGAGCAGTCCCCGCCCGCAGATCCGATCGGCGGACTATTTTACATCCGGAATATTTTTTGTCTAACGTTATTCATACAAGTCCACAGCTTTTATCCGATTTGACAATACTTAGTACACGTATAATTAAAAAAAGGTCGGTTTGGTAGGTCAGTGGTTAAGGCGCTTACTTGCAAAAGTTTCTCTCTCCGGTTGTGGGTTCAAATCCCGTGGTGAGTAGGAATTTTTAGGAGTTGTATTTTATTATATGAGCTAGGCCGGGACGTTCCGTTGTTCTGATTCCACGTTAAACTGTAGGCCCCTGAGGAAAGGAATTGGCCATCCTGTCTCTGACATAATAGCTTGGCACATCCACTTCGGGAAGGTTCGATCAACCTTCCGGTTGTGGAGTAAGTTAGATTTTTATTTTTTGAAGTGAAATCTCGCTGGGCGATTTTTGGTTACGTAAAATCTTATAAGTTCGTATCACCGACATGCTAATGTTAACAGTATATCTATTGAGGTCTGGTGGCCCCGTGGTTAATGTGTCTGACTGGGAAACGAAATTAGGGGAAGCTATTGAAAACCCAAATCTGAATGGTCGGATGGGGATTCGAACCCGCGTCCTCCCGAATGCGAAGCCAGAGCTTTACTGCTCATTCAACATGCTCGATTCCACGTACAGTTTCATCCAATCGACAGCTCTACACTCTCTCCAAACAGAGGAATCTCTCCTCGCCTACTGAACTAATTATTAATATGAATAGACTACAAATCTCGATGATAGAAACGTTAATAATTTCTAATGACTTATAAGAAATCTTCTGTTTTTGTTGCGCTTCAATGAATCGATGTAATTAAGAGGGATAAGAGATACTGTATCAGTTTACTACGTACATGAGTTATTTCAATGCTGCTAAGTAAGATTCAATTCATTCTCCATTCATTTTTCATAAAACTAAAACGTATAATATCGCTAATCTGTGAATGTCTATGGCGATCTTGAACAGTATAAGTCAACAGATTTTTCAAATAAATATCCTAGATGCTGGGATTTTCTGTGGAAGCATCTGTGTTGTTAAATATTTAACGTTTCTGTGGGACCTAAGATAGGAGGATCCGTTACGTACTGAAAGTTGGAACAAGTTCAGCAGGCAAGTGGTTCCTCAACACATCGAACGGGAAATCTTATGCGACAAAGAAACATCAAATTTTTTGAAGGTAGAAAAGGGGAATACTTATTTTGGAAAACGCCAAGATGTATAGCAATTTTTTTAAGATTCATAATTACCACCATGACTTTCAGTCTTGAGTTTGTGAACAATGACGAAAATCTTGATACTCGTCCATTTAACTGTCTTTAAATCTAAAGCAGTCAGTTTATCATTTAATGAGTACAGGTAGGTAAAGGTTCTAACAGCCACTAAACCAGCAGCAAAAATGTTGAAGTCTTAACAGTAGTCTTTGGTGAGTTGGAAGCTATTGAGTACTACTGAAAAATAATTTCAAAGTTAAATTGACTCCACATTTCAAGTTGTTTGTCACAAATCTTACTAGCAGAACCTTTGAGACCGTCCTGACTGTTTAAGGAAAGATTCTTAAAATAGCTGCAGTATGTGTTATTTTTTTAAATTTATTTAATGTTTTGCTTTAGAACATTGTAGGACAAAAATGGATATACTGAATTTCGCCACTGTTACCAAATATTTTTCGGCCTGCAAGCACACCCATCCATAAGCAATTACATTTAAAGAGAAATCTGTTTTCGTACATTAAAAAAAAAGTTTAGTTGTCTCTTTAAGTTGACAAGTAATATCAGTTCTAAAAATTTCGTTTATTTCTATGTTGGCAATACCATTGGCAAGTAATGAAAATGACGAGCTGTCTCTTTGGTGTTTTTGCGTACATATCACAGATTGCTATTAGTAATTTTGGGAACTGTGTAATTCGTGTGGGCCTTAGTAAAAGCAATAGTTTCGAATCACTGAATTTTGCTGAACATCAGTTGCATAATTATCTGTGTTGCCTGCCCGATCTGACATAAATTTGGATACGGTGGGGATATGTCAAGTATTGACGAGAGAAATGCTTTAATAATGGAGTAATATTATTCGTTTCTAGCGGTACTGGTTTTCTCCGTATATCCTGCTTCCGACGTGGTGATTACAAATTAACGGTATCGGTCAAACCTGTTCAGTTAAATTACGATCTCAAGGTAGTTGAAGAGTTAAACATCCACTACATAATTCTTTAAGCTTTATTCTGCTTGAATTATTTAACTGATAATGTGTTGTTAAGAACAGTGATATTTTACAAACCAGTTAGACAAAGCTAAACGTTATTTACGAAATTTTTATGAGGGAAGAAATTTTCTATCTTCACTTATAAATGCATTTTAATAGCCCGTCTTTGCAATGTAGCTAGTGATTCATGATGTTACTAGAGTAACAGGGATAAATGCTCATTACGTTTTTCTTGGTTTGTGTAACTAGACAAAGACATCAACGAGATTTATCTTGAATATACCTTCGGAGTGCAGTAGGATATGTGACTTACTTTCAAATTTGTTAGTTAGAAAATAATTTGTATTTAAGTTCGATGTGAATAGGACCACATTAAGCCTGGGTTTGACTTGAATTTACTTTCCATGTGAACATATCAGTGTTACAACTAGTGTTGTTAGCCTTAGAGGACTAGGGGAACTACAATTTAACGTGGAATCCGAACCACGGAAGCGTTCTGGCCCATTTCACATCACACAACAAACAGTGCGAGAGGCGAAGGCCGGGCAAAGAACTTATGAATATCCACACCGAGACAGATATTCTAACCGAGGACCATTAACCACTGAGTTAACAGGCTGCTCATTTGAGAAAATAACTATAAATGGATAACTGACAGTTTAGCGTTGTGAGAATTATCTGTAAGTCAGAATCGCCAATCAAGTTCTGAACGACACCGTTTATACAACGAAAGATTAGAATTCACGTAATTTAGATTCTGGAACTATTTTACTGTGAATTACAAGGAGGATTGGGGGAAAGAATTAATGGGCTATGGAGATATAACAAGGAAATGCAAGGAGTGTAACATAACGAAATAAAATTTATTGGCATACTGACGGAAAATGAAGTTTTAGGCACATGGTGTGACACGAAGCTTAGGAAAACCTAAATAATTTCTTTTTTTATACATAAAAAGTAAAAGAAAAGAATCCTATGTATCGCTTTTGGATTTGTATGTTGTATTTATTAATCTTTGATAAGTGTGTTTGATACTGTTGAGTTTGTAGGCGAGTAGTTAATTGATAGTGTGAAATTTTACAACAGTTGGATTTAAGACAACTGCTTCGCAGAACTCTGGTACGTGACGATAACATTCAGCAAGGCATAGGCGAGAGTAATAGGAATAAGATCTACCAAAGAAATAAAATGCAGGACAATATAAAATTTCAAGATTTTGTGAATATTTGAACCGGAAGATAGAAATTTGGTATTGTAGTGGGTGCCTTGGTGGGCAAACTACGTTACAATTATCTTTCATACCTTTATGATTAATAATTGTGGATTTTTAATTTTAATTTTTATGAAGGAGTGAAAACTTATTAATTTTGCAAGAATCTCGACGTTAGTTGGAATTTAGGAAAAAATTGTCACAATATGACATTTATTTTCTTATCACTGGCGATTACAAGTCTGAGCGAATTTACCATTAACATTAACACAAATTGGCAAAATCATAAAAGCAACGCTCAGAGTTACAATTAGCCGTCATGAGCAAGCAAACAATTGTATATTTACTTTTAAGTATATCTCAGAATCAAAATGCAAGAAATAATGACAATTGGAAACAATAAAAATACAAGTTATGACGACCTCAGACACAGGTATCATAATACTGTGACTTAAAAAGGAAAATCATGGGCGCCAGAATGAACAATATATCATTCGAAAATAACTAGTTCTGGCAAATTATGCCGCTAGCTCAGGGGTTTTTTACAATTACAAAGTGAGAACATGGACCTATCCTCTCAAAGTCGCTTACGGGTTCTGTTTCACGGAATGCACAATCAGATGGCTTGGTCGTAATAAGTTACCATTGTAGTCCTGCGTCTGATGTCTGCGGTGACTGTAGCGGACCCACGATATGTGAGATTATCTTACAAGTCGGCTATAGGCATCTCTGGTCTGACAATGCGCATCATCGCATTACCGGCTGTGTTGCTGTGATAAGCTTGCTCCAGCAAGGCAAGCTGGCAGCCAGATATCGTACAACGGCAGTTGGCGAGAGAGGCCAACTTTCCAAGTCCACCTCAGACTAGACTCGCATAGCTTGGACTCGAAGATCGAAGTGAAGCTCGTCGCTCTTCTCTCCCACGAGGAAACTTCTCGCTCCGCCCCTTTGTAGTCTCGAAGCTCACATATAACAAAAATTCCCAGGATTTTAAGTTATACGCTCATTTGGATTGGATCTTCAGGTCGGCACCTAATGTCACGTGATATCCCCGATGTGTGATTTGGCCAGAGTATCTAACAGAGGTCGGAAATATTCGGCTACGTTCGGGGACGACTCTGTGTTCTGGCGGCAGGCATTTCCCGCCCGGTGAGTAACCTTGTTGACCGCCTATCCCTAGGGAGCAGAGTGTGTGGTCCGGCAAACCCCAAATCCGCGACTTCTTGTCGCCAAGGTTCGGGAACACCAAGATTAGCTTCAAGCCTACATAGCTCAATAATTCTTTAATATTCGCTTCACCAAGATACACTGTATGTTCACCATTTCATTACAGTCCTCACTTGGAATCTTGCGTACTTTATAAAATTACAACAAAAATCTATTTAGGTGGTCGCCCAAGAATTATGTAAATTACTTAACATTATGACATATACAATAAAAATGCACCTTGTAACGTGGCGACAGCGCGTCATGTTACAGTATCTTACAGCGCACTGAAATTTTCCTGAACTAGGGAATTTCTAAAGAATTTAAAAATCCGGTTTGTCACTATAAACTGAACATGAAAATTTATTCGTAATAAATTACTTTCTTCTCTAGATTACATTTTATCTTTCTTAATGTTGATTACGAAAAAAGGAGCAGGAAACGGAAAAATTAAACTACTTTTAACGTAAGCACTAAAATCCAGTATAATTTCCTTCCTTTTAGCCTGATTTCGATATTTCGATTATGCATTAAACTGACTGACTGTTTGACCAACGAAATATATTTTTGTTGAATTAAACCATTTATGGAACATGTAAGCATTTGTATTCGAGCAAATGTTTATTCTAGTGATAACTTGTTCTAAAAATGTGTGTTATTCTTCGCAGAAAAAGATTTATTGACTTGAGCTGCTATAAAAGGTGAAGTAAAAATAATTCATATGAGAAGAAAAAGGTGTTACCTGTCACCACAGCGACCAAGGTCTAATGGTGTAGACACAAAGTGTCTACTTACTATGAAGAGGTCTTTGAAGACAACATGTAAATGTTATTACATACACCAACACACAGTCGTGTTTATCTAAGTTATCAATGTCTAATCTGATAGCAGCAGCAGTAGTATCACATCCACGAGGAAGCAGTGTAGAAAAATCACGCCTCCGTCGGTGATCGCTCACGGAGAGTGGACGACGTGGTGCCTTGGGGCCGCCTAATGGCCCGTAATCAATAATTAAAGCAGGCCTCCACGTACAGAATTTATCGACGGCTGGGTCGCACCGAGAATATATTACCCGCCGCGCCGCGCCGGCTCGTCGTTGCCGTCGCCTCGTGACGCGGCTGCCACATCCAGGATCGAGGCAGTCGAGACCACGACTACTCAGCTTCCACTCCTAATGAGTCTTTCACACTGCCGTCGCGGACAGGACTAAACATAATCACTTACTTTCATTGAAATGTGTGTTGTCTTAACACGAAGAAAATTTATAGCATTACCTTCAGATGGATGATCTCAATATGCCACCGCTGAGAAAGAAGCATCTACCTCTTTATAAGTCGAACTGCTTGTCCCGCAGTGAAGCGTAATTGGAGCAATTCTAATGCTGGTATTTATGAATATTCTTGGAGACTGTAATATTCCACCTTCCTGTCTTTATCGTTAATTTACTTAACCTGATATCTGTCCACTTTTCCCTAGTTATTTGTGTTAATAGTAATTTATAGGAATCGTTTCCAAAACTTGTCTACGTTCTTCTTTTTCTTATGGCTTTACGCCTAGTCGACGTCGAGGTTATTAGAGGTGCTATGGGATTGGGGTCAAGGAACGGGAAGGAATTTGACTATGGCTTTTTGAAGGAAGCATCCCAGAATTCGCATGGAGTGATTTTGGGAAACCATGGAAAACCCAAATCTGGATACCCAGATGGCGATTCGATCCGGCATCCTCCCGAATGCAAGGCCAGAACGTTAACCACTCACCCATCACGCTCGGTGGAAACAATGGAAAACCTAAAACTGGATAATAAGTTCTGAAGATAGAATTCAATCGTTGTCTTGCACCACCCGATTCTGTCATTTGTTTGCGATGATCCCGGTGCAGTGAGTGACAGAAAAATAAATGTTCCCAATCAAAGTTCTGTCAACAAACTAACAGAAAAATGTGAGCTTGTTGTTTTTCAATTTTAATATATCGACGTATATTGCAGGATGTAAATTTTTAAAAATTCATTGAAATTACATCACTCGGCATCGAATCGTCAGAACGGATCTTCTGAAATAACGACGAATTTGAGGATAGAATGGATAAATATAAAAAGAATCTGTCATGTGTGAGTTACTAACGCATTCTGGGTATTCCGCACCGTGATTGTGTGCTAAATTGAACTCGCTAAAAAAGTTATTTTGTAAACTTTCTTACAAAAAAATATGGAGAAACTTGAAAAAATTAATATTGTTTTTCTATAGCATTTTCACGATTGTTTTCTTATCAGATTTTCGAAATCTCTGCTGAATGATATATACGATTTTTGTAGGAAAAAATATCATATAATTAAGTTTGGTGAAGTTCATTTTTATGAGAAACCATAAACTCCAGCGCGATCGGTACAGTTTTTCTGTAACCCTTAGGTAAATAAAAAATGCTCTAATTCATGAAACGATTTTCGAATCGCCAGTTTTGGAAATAAATAGGAGACATGGATGTTTTATGTTTTTTCTTTCATCAAAATTTCGCCATATTTCATTTGATGCAGATAAAGATTATGTAAAAGAAATTATTTCCTTCATTACCCCACCATACTACTTATAATTATTTTTCTTTCATGAATTTTCCAAATTTTACATAACAATAATGTTTGTGGCAGTAAGAAGTAATATAGCGTTCAATAACAAATTTGTAAGTTAAAGGATTCTGGATTTACACAGATAGACAGCCTAAAAGACAGTAAGACTGATAATAGATTTTACGACCTTTCTTATTATTCCAAAGATGAGGAATCCTAAAAAGGAACCATCGACACTCTTAAACAGGATTCAGTTCTTGCCACTAACATAAGGATGGAAATATGGCTGACCGAGCACAGAATATGGTTAAAACATTTGATCGATCATTTAACAAACACACATTAATACGTATTTATAGTGTTCAGTGACAGTGCTTATAGAAATAGACATTTTTATATATATATATATATATATATATATAAAGACTAACATCGTCAGTCTTTCGGCTGGTTTGATGCAGAACTCCATCTCTTCCTATCTACCGTTAGCTTCTTTATCCTAACATACCCCCTTACAAACTACCTCCTCAATTATCAGCTTTATATATTCTAATCTGTGTCTTCCTCTACAGTTCATACCTTTGACCTTTCTTTCAACTAACAAATTAACCAATCCTGCATGTCTTAAAATATAACCCACCATCCTGTCTCTTCTTTGCCCTAGACTCTTTCACCAACTTCTTTCCCCACCCATCATTTCCAAAACACGTTCATTTCGTACTTTATCTCTTCACTTAATTTTCAGCATCCTTCTAGAGCACCACATTTAAAATGCTTCTTTCTGGTTTTCCTAAAGTCCATGCATCGCTACCAAAAGGCGTTGTGGTGAACACATTAGATATTTAACAAAGTTCCTTCTTAGTCCTAAATCAATACTTGAAACTAAAAGATCAATTTAATACGGAAGTGATGCCGACATTACAACATGCATCCCCAGCAATGTGAGACTCAGGGGTCGTGGGGTCGCCGGTCGCTGAATTTCGTTTGACGCGAGGGGAGAGAAAGTGCCCCACACGGTGTCGGAAGAAAGAAACGGTTTCTTTGTGAATGTCTCGAGCCTTTTTATCGAACAGCTTTCGGCTCCACGAAATAAAAGCACTACAGTGACTCCTTTCTGAATGTGTCGCCAAGTGGTGAAAAGGCACTTCCCGGCTACAAAGCGAGTCCTAATAGAGCACTTACTAGGGCTCGCATCCATATTCCAGAGCGGAGTGACCCGGGGCGCGCCACAGGCAGGAAGGACTCTATTAAATTCTCACGGCCGACGGAGCGCCGTGAAAGGAGCCTGCCGCCTGCTGCTGAAGCCCACCAATTAATGGCAACAGACCACTGTATCCGACGCTCGCTGAAATACTGCCTACAAGGCCTTTGGGCGCTTTCCCAGATGCCAGCCTCAGTGAGATATCGTTCACAAGGTGAAAGGCCGTTCACAGAGACCTGCACTCCGACGGCTTCATTACGAATCCACAAACTCACTGAGCACCGCACATGTCAGTGCTGAAAAATGAAGGACAGCTACACTAATGTTATTAAGGCGAAAGTAACTCTGTCTCTATGTCTGTTTGTTAGCCGATCTTGATGAAATTTAATAAAGAAATACTATGTATCATTAAAAAGGATACAGGATACTTTTTACGGGGTAAATAAAATATTTTGTTATGAAATTTCGAAAACCAAACTATGACAGATAGACGAATAGCGTGTGTAAGCCTCTATGGTGTTATATCGGTAGCTAAGGCTTTGTTTCTCTCGCAGTCAGTTTGTGTATGATCTGTCCATAAATTTCATGTCACAAGTACCTAGGAGTTACTATCGACAGAACTCTCACATTTCGTCAACATGTAGCAGAAAAACGACTAAACGTTCTAGGTATTATAAAAAACTTATTTCCTATACTGATATGTCATTCAATGAACCTAAAAACAAAACACCGTCTGCACAAATCATCAGTATTACAAGTAATAACATATGGCTGTCAAATTTGGGAAACAACGTGTAAAACAAACCTATCGCATTTACAAATTTTACAAAACAGGTGCCTCCGTCTAATCCTAAATGCTGACAGAAGAATGAGAATTACTGAAATGCACGAAGTATCACAAATGGAAACAATAGACCGAGTCGTATAAAGACTAACCGAATCCTTCCATCAAAGACTTTAAACACTACGCCAAACAGAAGATAAACTGCAAAACATTTCAATAACAGTTCCTAAACGGTAGTACAAAGTAACACTATCAATTATTCAACCACCAATTTGAAATTACCAAAACATCAAAGAGGTTTTTACAAAGATCTCCGAGGAGGCCGAAATTTTCCGCTTAAGGTAAAAAAAAGAGAAAATTATTAAAACCCTAGACCCTAGCCAGGACGGCAAAGGTGTCGGTGCCAGAAACACAAGAACATCAGCAAAAAAAAAAAAAAGCTATAGTACAGATATAGATGTGATAACTGTCAATTACTCTCAACGACAGGGCTACACTTAATAGAAAAGACGTGTTTGCAACCCAAAGTATCTATATATGTCAGCAAAGATCAGCAAAACCAAAAACGTTGTATACAAAATGGTATTGACATCAGATGTCTCCACAAAGTGACACAAACAAAGATAGTATACCGCAGTTAACCTTCCCCCTGTAATTTTTTACTATCTTTAAACGTGTTGCAAATTTGCTCCTTCTTAAAGAGATATGGTGATGGCTTCCCCGTCATATTGTGTTGACTCCGTGCTTTTTGATACTTCTTTTACGTAAATTACAACTTTCTGTATCCAATTCTAGCAAAAAATTCTATGGCGACGCTATGACGCCAAATTTTTCTAAAAACACAAAAATGTAATTAATTGTATGTATTTTTAATAACAATTCGGTTGTAAGTGCAGTAGACTGTACTAGTATCGCTGATATTAATATATAATAATGTCTTTGCAATAACATTATTATGAGAAGAGTTCAGTTGTTTGTTCTATTTTCTGGATGTAATATGAAAAGAATTATGTATTTGAATGAAAAATGAAATATTTAAAATAATGATCTTCAAATAAAGAAGAGTGAATGTTATTATTAATTTAAACTATTATTGTTGCCACGCGATAACCTGTACGAAGTTGCCGGTAACAGCCAGTATGCTATAAAAACAAGTTAATATTATGGAAAGCAAGAACAAAAATCTTTAGCACCCACACTGATGTTACCATGTTCAATTAGGATCTAACAGGAAATAAACGTATCAGAAACAATAGAAAGTTGGAAAATCTGCAGGGCAAAAGCAATACTTTTTGCAGAGTAGTTCCTATTAAGCATGGTTTCGCATCATATTTGGGCAAATCACAGTACAGTATTCATCATTCCAAAAAAAAAAACAAGAATAACCATGACAACAAAATTTATTATCATTAACGGAACGAAGAGGTCACTTCTACAATGCTGGAATTTCTGATTATAACTATTTGTCAGTTATTATCCGAACATAAAGTGAAGTATGTAAAACAATACTTACATAAGTAAAATCTTTGAGAATATTATCTCATTAAAAAAGTTCCTACTAATTCTGAGAAGTTTTATAAGTTCAAGCAACCAGTCTATTTACTATGAACTCTTCTTAGTTTGTGTAAATTGTACGAGTAAATCAACACTGCTATAAAAGTGTATCGGTTCTGTTTGTCTACTTTGAAGGTATTTTTAAAAAAGAAAATGATACGGAATGGCTACTGCATTTCCTTAAAATCTAACAATCTTGTTTTAGATGTTTTTGTGTGGCTGTTCAATCATAACACAAAAAACGGCACTCATCAGACTCTGACAGAGTAATCTTAGGATCTCATTTAAAATTAACATTAAACTTTTCTCGCTTTCTTCTGGCATCATTTACAAGGTAAATTATAGATTTTTATTGGGTTTTCGCAGTGTGGAAGCTTAGAATTGCAATTAAAATCATGGCCATACGAGTCATTTGTCTTAGCTCTTGTATCACTTTTTAATTCTGTTGCTTCTTTTTCGTATTTTCGAGCCGTATACTAATATTGTAAATATGTTAAGAGGTTCATTACAAAATTTCAACCACAAAGGTGTTTCATATGAAAGAACATTGCTCCCAAAAGTAAGCTCATTTTCACTTTGGATAGGGGCTGATTTTTATGTATTTAAGATGAATATTGGAAATGTAAGCATTAGTCTAAAAATTCTTTGAGCAATGCTTCTAGAACTCTCTTGCGGCGAAGTAATCTTAGATTGTGTGTACGGCAGGATAATTGCCTTCACAACAAGCTGAATTTAGAGGCTGAGAACGGATTGATACCACGCCGGTAAATCGAAATAGGGAGCCTGCAGAGAACTGATTTTAATGCTATTTAAAAAGACACAGCTGTTTCGAGGAATGTTGAAAATTCCTTGCAACTCTAATACCATCCTTATTAAATCATGGTTCGCTGTTAGAGAAATATTACTGCTAAACTGACTATTGCTATCAATTTGAAGTTAAATAATAAAGTCCTTATGAATCAATAATGCACCAAATATCTAGAACAGTAAATGGAGAAAATACAGCTATGTACGTTTTTCTAATTATTGTTCGCTGAGCGATGTATTTAAATAACCATCATCATCGTCAGTGTTCTGCCCTGAATGAGGTTTACACTTGGTAGCCCTCCAAGATCTCCTGTCTTCTGCCCTTGTCTTTAAGTCCGTGTAGTTTCCATTTCCCTTGATATTATCTATGCTCTTTCCCTTCCTCTTCTTCTCACTCTCTTCCCACAAATTAGTCCTTCCAAGGCGTCTGTTAACAACCATTCCCCTCTCATCAAGTGTCGCATCCAGTTCTTCTTGCTTTCTCTTGTGATTTGCAGTAATTTACACCTCTCACCAACCGTTTCTAGCACTTCAATATTACTTTTTCCATCCAGCTTATCCTTTCCGTTCCACATCTCAAACGCTTCTATCCGTTTTTCATACTCTCATCTCAATGTCCACGACTCTACTCTACTCATAACATTTTGGCAATTTTCCTCAGTGCTTTTTTTTTTTTTTTTTTTTTTTTTTGTAACTGTTTTACGTCTCTTTTTAACATCGAGGTCTTTAGAGACGGGAAAGGATGGGGGGCAAGGATGGGGGCAAGGAATGGGAAGGAATTTGGCCATGGCCTTTTGAAGGAAGCATCCCGGCATTTGCCTGGAGTGATTTGGGGAAACCATGGAAAACCCAAATCTGGATGCCCGGACGGGGATTCGAACCGCCGTCCTCCCGAATGCGAGGCGAGAACGCTAACCGTTACACCGCCCTGCTCGGTTCCTCAGTGCTATATCTACTTTTCTGGTTAATAATTTCCTCTTCCTATTAAACGCTTCCTTTGCTACAGCATTTCGAGTTTTCGTCTCTTGATGGCATCTCAAATCCTCACCGAGCGTGGTGGGTGAACAGTTAACGTTCTGGCCTCGCATTTGGGAGGACGCGGGTTCGAATCCCCGTCCGGGCATCCAGATTTTGGTTTACCATGGTTTCCCCAAATCACCCCAGGCGAATGGCGGGATGCTTCCTTCAAAAAGGACATGGCCGAATTCCTTCCAGTTCCTTACCCCAATCCCGTCCCGCCTCTAATTCCCTCGCTGTCCAGGAGGCGTAAAGCCCATGCAAAAAATTAAAAATAAAAACAATTCCTCTGTGATTATACTTCCAAAGTACATGGAGGTTCTTAGATAGCAACTGTATTAATCTGTGGGTGCTGACATTCGGGATTGTGATAGTGAATTATGGTTCAAAGCTGCGTTGATTTCCCCCAATCCTGGAGCTTAGTGCCGGGTTGGTACCGAGGTGCTGCAGGAGATGGCGTTACGTTTACGCGTGCGAGATCCGGATATGCACTACGCAGGTTCCGTTGGACCCTAGCTCTTCCCGTGTGCCCAGTAGCTATCAGAACGTTCGTGGTCGCAGTGTGTGTTTAGCTGTTGTAATTAACCAATCAGCGAATTATGCCGCAAAATTTCATTTTTGGGGGAATAATAGTACGATTTTCGAGTGTTTCGAGTGATCATCCAAACATTTTTTCCCAATAAGACTGAACTTGTGCTCAAGAGGAAAGAGAGGAGCAGGTCGAGTCGGCCCAGTCGTCTATATCTGGAATGTCTGCAGGTTGGTGGTTTTCTGATTTTCGCGATTGCCGAACTTGCTCATTCACTAGGTCCGGTGTTGGCGGCTTGTAGGCAGGCACAAAGTTTAGAATCTCTCAACTATTTCTCTATCTCATAATAATAACTGTAGGCGGAACAGTCAAAACATTATGGTTATCATACCCTCGGGAAGCGACTATTTACTAGTTCCTTTACCAATTGCTTTCACCAAAAGATCACCACAGGTCAGATAAAAATGTTGGGTTTGGTACTTACAAATAAAAACTACAATTTACATAGATGTAGTTTCACCGAGATAGGATTGGGCCCTGGTATTAATTGTTATGTCGATAAATAAGGACGCGGTAGATTAATGATTCACATTAAAGCGGCTCCGTTCTGATCCCAGCACCTCAGATATACTTGTTATTACTGGTCAGTTTTTACTGTCAGCTAGGCAAATGTTAGAATCGTCCCCAAAAACCGCCTCAAGTCACATAGACAGAAATCACAAGTGATTATAAAATTACACTGTTCACAGAATGAGATTACTAGAGATAGCGATTTCGAGACGAACTGACTTCATAATACTGCAGTAATCAAACACAAGACTACGCTAGAAATAATTTTCGAAGTAATTTTTTAGATGTGTCTTACTGGTCCGTGGTGTATACCAACCTAACTGCTGCTTGACAATAAGGGGACGTCCATTAATTACGTGAGATGTTTTTCCCGCAATTCTGGACCCTCCCCCCCCCCCTCCAGGTGAGATCTTGTGGGACTCCCCCCCTGTTATGGCGTGAGATCTGGATCTACTCTTCGACCTCATAGTTTCTTAGACTTTTCTGAACTCTCCTGCTTCCTGGAGTGGTTATACCCTCTGAAGTCGGTATCGGTGTCGTTTGTAGGTCTTTTTTAGCTCTACTGTTCTCCAACAAATTAAAAAGATGATGTGAGATATCCGTTGATTTCCTCACCCCCCACTCCCCCACCACCCGCTCACCTCACGTAATTAGTGGACGCCCCTCAACCGTGCTGCCGTCGGCTACCGCAGTATTATGACGTCATTAGTCAGCGGGTAGCAATGTTGGTGTAGTGGAATCGCTGCCTCCGATACACTCCAAAGGATTACTGGACATCGCATTTCCTCTATAACCACATTAGTCCGACAGGATTTTACATCATAATACTGCAGTAATTAATCGCAAAACACTGCTAAAAATAGATCTGGTGTTGTCATGATAGTCCAGGGAGTATTACAACCTAATTATTGACTGAAAATAATACGTCTTGAGATTGACTACCACAGTATTGTGTCGTCGTTAGTTCGCGCTGAGCAATGTTGTAGCGGAATCACGATCTCCGGTAGACCCCAATATTTTTTCTCTTGAAATTAAAACTTGAAACCTACCGTAATGAGAGGTATTCACTCGTATTTCATTTAAAGTCGTGTTAATTATGAAGAGGATGAAACGAGGTGAACCTGAAACATATGCATCATTACAAAATCAAGATGGTGAGCGTTATTTAATAACAATTCTATTGAGTTAAGCAAATGCGGGTATAAGATTTGGCAAAACAATGCGTTAAACCAGTTATCTTTGACAAGCTCAGAAGTTTATGTTTAATAATCTTTGAAGCTGATTGCATGGTTTACTTACAGGAAGCGCAGCTTTCCCATGTCCTGGAAGTCCGTCTCGAAGATGACGGTCAGGTTGTTCCCCTGTAGATCTCTGAAACAAATGAAAGGACAGAGTCAGTCAAACTCTGCGATACTCCAAATTCAGAATTTCTGCTGCAACAAAAAGTTTGCGTAATGCAGATGAGGCGAGTGGCGACAAGCATTGCTTGAGGTGGCAGATGTTGAGCAGTTCTATGTGGCCAGCAAGTGGTCGATCAACGTGTAGGGGGAGGTGGGGGGGGGGTCACAATGCCGGCGGTTAATTACACTGGGGAGGGGGAGGACTTATCGCCACTTGCAGCGATCAGATGCCAGAATGAGCTAGCGCCTACTCCATAGTTCAGACAAACCACAATCACGATAATCGATTTCAACCCTTATAATACACGATACCTCGGAAAATTAACGTTTGACAACACTTCGGAAGTCGGTCATAATATGAAACAGTCCGTATTACAAGAAATAATACTGATTTTAATTAGTCATAATGTATTAATGTGTACATTATTTGTTGTTCTTGTAATTTACTAAATTTTTGATAGTTCTTAATAAGCACAGAGCAATACATCCGTTGCGATAATTAATTAATACTTTGTTCATGGAGCGACAATTAAGTCGACATGCCGTTAATTTCTCCTTAAACTGATCAAAGCTTAATAATTCTTATTTTCTGAGTGAAAGCTGTTTGACTCATTAGTTCCTACTCTAATGAGTTAATTACAATATTGCTGTGATACAGTGTAACCAACAATAGTACAATAATGTATACAGCTCAATTAAATTGTAGATATGGCAGATTTTGTTAAATAGTTCTATCGTTTATTAGAGAACGAATTGAGCCAGATATCAGAAAAACTGTGTCTACAATTCTACACTACTCAAGAATTCATGCATTGTTTATGATCATATAGAACAGTTTAAACATACAGTATAGTATAATTGTAGTAATTGTAGCCAGGCATACCTGTTTTAGCGACCGTTCGTTGTACTAAAACTTGGGATAGTTAGGAACGTTTTGTCAACTGTCATCGTTCGATGATTTTTATGTTTGTCGTCCTCTTGATAGCAATCCCCTTATGCGCGTGACTCTGTGACCCGTATGAGTAGCCAATTTTATTTTAGCAAAAACACTTCTCTGTATAGTTCAGTCATTGGAAGTCATACATTACTTCGCATTGATCTCATTTGTTTCTTTAACAAGAGACAACTGTCTCACAAATCAGAGAAAAATCATATGCCTGTTTTTTTTTTTCTGTCATCAGTCTTTTTCGCCTAGTTTGATGCAATCCTATATCCCTTCCTATCTTTTGCCAACCTCTTCATGTCTACATATGCCTGATACGGTCATTTAAACTGTTGGTTGTCTATTTTTATTAATAGTATCGTAAAAACAGGCAAGCAGCTATTTTGGTGGCACAGTCACAGCTATTATTCGAAAATACAAACCAAACAGCCACAAATACCGCTGCAGGATTCGAACCGGTGAACAAGTGGCTCAAGTACAACGCAGGATCTTGGTGTTCCACATTAGCACGAAATTTCGTTTCATTCTTCTGGAATAACGTAGTTATTTTCTGAGCTGCTTGCATGAATTATGAATTTCCGAATTATCAGATATTTTAGTCGATCTTCATAAAATGATTGTAATGCTGACTATATATCTTCACTACCTCACCTCAAGTAATAGCTGAACGCATAATCATGCAGCTAGTTTCGGCTTGAACCGTACTTTGTTTTAGCTAAGATTTCCCATTTATATTATACAGATTGTTCAGTACGCTTCAAATTCCAGCATACAAATCGTCACTTGAAATAACTTGTTTTTGTACGAAACCGAGCGGGAATGCGACAGGAAGTGTGAGACGGGGTGCCAGACAGTGGGAAGTGAGTTGGGTTTGTTTAGTCGGAGCACAGGTGTAATTGGGCCTCTGGGAACGAGTCACTGTAACGAGCAAACAGACCAACTGGCTTCACGCCACGAGACTTAAAGCTGACACACAAGACACTCACAGTGAATGACGAACAAAAAACTGAAGATTTTCAGAACCAGCAATTTTAGGGAGAGTTTTCTGCAAAGAGAGATTTTTGTTACTGACATAATACTTACCAATTGCTCGTTTTTTCTTTTTCAGGTACATTAAGATATTGCTAACAGGCGTCGTTTTGGATATCGCGGAGGCTCAATAGCTATGCGTGACACTCAGTACGTGGTGCGACTTGAGTACTTGTTATCAGGGCAGGTGAGTTGATTGTTGCAGAGTTCGAAATCAATAGGCTGCGCTAATGTGCCTGGCTGGAATTCCTAAACCTTCCTGCAGTGCTTTTGTAGTCAGAACATATGGCATTGTTGATTGAAGTTGGACGCGAGATTTGACTCCATCGGTGCCCTTCGGAAGAGTAGTTTGTGATGGACTGATACCGTGTAGCACCCTCTCCTCTCAGTAGCTATAATGCACGACACAAACAACATACTACAGTAGTAGTAAGGATATGTACGTTTTGTATTAAATAGGTCACGCGCCCCGCCCCCTGCGGCCGCTTCCCCTATAATTAGGCACCTGGCCGACTGTGCGGAATTATCTACCTGGCTGCCCCACCCCCTCCCGTCCCCTCCCCTCCTTGTAACCTGACACCATCCCGCTGACCTTGAAACATCATGTTGAAGAAGGGAAATGGCGAAACCTGGTGTCGGCCCATTCAGGCCTAATCTTCCGAAAGATACCAAAAGGTTTAACGTCCCCCTTCAAAGGTAGTTTACTAGAATTCGGTGAGTTTAGTTTTGCGTGAGAAGGAATTCAGCCATAGCCTTTTGAAGGAAGCATCATGGCATTCACCTGGAGTGATTTCAGGAAACCATGGAAAACCCAAATCTGGATGCACGGACGGGGATTCGAACCCGCGTCCCCGAATGCGCGGCCAGAACGTTACCCGTTCACCTACATTATGGGCGGTTGTCTCGCCATAGACATTAGCTAAATGTTCAGCTGACTAAATTTGCATTTTCTCTTCTGAAGAGCTGGACTTAATAAATTTTATATTTGGAAAACTAAATTTTCCGTTCGTCGGAGTGTCAAGAATGTTTGCACTTGGCTTTTATAATGCCACGTTTAGTTGTTGTCGTATCCATGTTTATACACAGAATCTATGGCATTTTTAATTCCTTGGTCAGTTGTTGAAGGGACTAATAAAATATGCAGATTTTTACTATTTACATAATATTTAAGCAAAAGAGAGCTAATTCGCTATATACCTGAATTATTTTTGCATTAAACTGAAGCTACATCAACTAGAAGAATGCCATATGGAGCAAATTTACAGCAGCATCCTTCAGAATTCAGGGCCCGAACTTTATCATCGGTCCAGTAGCGTTGCAATATCGGAAAAACATGAGGCTTAAGGTTGCAAGCGCACAGATGATTAAAACTAACTTCTAGAAAGCTAATGGAGTGACATTTCTTGAATTCACGCAGCACTAGACTTCTGGGGTAACTTTCCATATTATGTTGACTATGAAAGAGTAGTGATGTTCCGATACCATCAAAGTATCGATATCTACTTAAATGAGTAGTACTCAAATTGTCTTACGACACTTACTCATATTAGTACTTGCAAAAGTAATTTCATGTTTAGACACGAATATTTCCTCTGCCTTCCTGTAAAGAATTATTTATAGTAGTGTACATTATTTGTATCATATATTTGATAGATAATTTTCAGGCACCTTGCCGATTTATCAATGCGGGTATTCTTTCTCAAGGAACTTTAAAGGCTATAAGACTGGAGACTTTGTCAACTAATCAGACTTTGTTTCAAATTGTAATTTTATAAGTGTTGTACAAAAACGCCCTTTCCCAATTTAGTGCTTTCTTTCATGAAATTAAACAACTTTGATACTAATTTACAATATTTTACAGAACCTTTGTTTTCAAATGTCAAGACCGGTCAACTGAAGTGTTTACCATCAGTAAAGCCTTACACGGCTCTTTTAATGTATTTTACCCGTGCACTACTAATTTTATGCGGGAAGGAATAACAATTTATGCATGTTGGATAAAAGGCTGTTTAGCGTTTTACCATCAGTAGAGCCTTACACAGTTCTTTTCATGTATTTTACCCGTGGCACATACTGAATTATGCGGGAAGGAATAACAGATCTATGCATGTGGGATAAAAAGGCCTGTTTAGTGTTTACCATCAGTAAAAGCCTTACAAAGTTCTTTTTCATGTATTTTTACCCGTGGCACATACTAATTTATGCGGGAAGGATAACAATCTATGCATGTGGATAAAAAGGCTGTTTAGTGTTTACCATCAGTAAAGCCTTACAAAGTTCTTTTCATGTATTTTACCCGTGCACATACTAAATTTATGCGGGAAGGAATAACCATTTATGCATGTGGATAAAAAGGGCTGTTTAGTGTTTTACCATCAGTAAAGCCTTACAAAGTTCTTTTCATGTATTTTTAACCCGTGGCACATACTAGTTTATGCGGGAAGGAATACAAATTATGCATGAACCCAATCGTAATAGACACAACACTCGATAAGAGACAATTTTTTTCCGGACCATGACACCCTGGCATTAATTGAGGTTAACCCTAAGCTTGTCCTCAGACATCCAACATATATGCCGAGGCTACGAGACTTTAAAAAGTAACGATATAGTCGGTGATGTAATGAAGATTATTGCATCTTCGTATCGCTTTTTATAGTTTTTTATAGACAATGCATTGCATGATCACATTGTTGGACATACTTATTGACTATATAGACTGGGTGTCATGCTGATAAAATATCAAATTTCTGTATTGCGACATTTTGAAATCAGTGTAAAGGTGAGGGAATTTTTCACGCGTTTGACTGCCAAGATACGGGCTTTAAGAGGGAAGTGGAGAGTATCGAGACTACTCATAAATTGCATATCGATCCATGATCGGAAACTTCAACGTTCGCCACTAGATGACTCTGTTAATGGGAGCGCTTTTCTAGTGATCCAACAGATGCTCATTGTGTTGATTAAATACGCGGAAATGGCGTTTGTACAACAGTCATAAAAATTATGTAATATTTGCTCCACGAAAGAAGTCATCGGTGGAATGCGGAATAGTTGGTTATGCCTGTCGAATATCACCTGCTATAAAATTACAGTACCACCGAATGAACCGTTCGTTTCCACGTAAGTCTTGAATGTTCAAACCAAAGATTCCAGCGTTTTTTTCATGCTTTGAATGTTGCATGTTGATTGTAATACGTTTAAAAGTATCAAAGTGCAGTAAATTTTTAATTTAAAGACTGTAATTAACAATGTTGTGTAAAACTTTTATGTTTCGAATGAGTTTTTGGTTGTTTAGAATTGTTTAATATCGTTAGTTTTATGTTTAATTGCCTGCATATACGAGTTAGTGAATTTAAGGTGCACTTTATTCTTTAGATGAAAGAATGGCATATGCGTTTATTAAAATTAACCTAGAGTTTGAAACCTAAGAACCGACTCATTTGAAGCAATGGTTTATTTGTCAACTGAAAATAGGTCCGTAACTAAACACTTACAATGTCATTCTAAACAATTAGAAACGAAAAAAATTTGGAGGCGCAAAACAGCCATATGACACAACTCGTGGTGCGAAACATACATATGACACAACTCGCGGTAATTTACAGATATGACAGCAAGTTTAAGGTCCCATATCTGATCTTCACTCTTCAAGTAGCTGGCAGTCAAACGCGTGAAAAATTACCTCACCTTACACTGATTTCAAAATGCCTACAGTCGCAATACAGAAATTCACCGAAGATAGCATCCACTAAGTTCTAGATCATGTTAGATCATTCATGAAATTTTTCGTCAGTGCCAGTATACGAGTCTGTTTCGTAGACTAAATGGATCTCGTGTACAACCTCCAAAGGGCACATGTGAATAGTTCTTATCCCGACACATGCGAAAAATGCGGTACAGACCACAGTTAGTTGGAAAAATGGAAGAATGCATACTTTCTGCAGAAACAGCGGTAACAGATGCATAGCATATTGTCGGGATTGGCACGTATCTAAAACTGTCACGAACTGCACCACTCAAGAACAAGCTAGGAAAGGTGCCAAGCACAAACTTCGAAAGTATATACCTTTTAGGACTTACAGAATATTGACAACTTATACATGCACACACCAGTGTCAAGGATCATGAAAATATGCTCGGCCTCACAAATATTGACAGATGTTTCGGAATTTCTTGAGTTAACAGTCCAATCCTCATTCTGTTTCTATTTACCGCATACTTTGACAAGGCGTGTAGTGGGCATTCGCCTGGAGTGATTTCAGGAAACTATGGAAAAAATAACTTAAAACTGGATGGTCGCTTCCCGAATGCGATGCCAGAGTGCTATCGCTCGCCCAACAGTCATTGTCAATCCTCTTACGCACCCCACCTCATAAAATCCCGAAATGTTATGAAAACCGCAAAACATAGTGAATACAGGTAAAATATCGCCAAAAATTATGTAATATTCGCTCTACGAAAGAAGTCATAGATTGATATGGTTAGAAGATGACTGAGGATGTATCAGTTTCATTAAGAATTCACCATTCCTCAGTTTAGATGTCCTAAATTACTTTATATGGACACAGTTAGCTTGGCAGGTAGAGTTCCATAGTGAAAAGGTTGTCGGTGTTATGAAGGACGATGCGAATTGCACCCTGATTGTGGAGTTTGCTGGGTTACGGGGCAAAAAGTGTGCATTCTGGCTCGAGACCGACCAAACCTGTAACATTTTTTTTAATTTCTTTTTGCTGGATACCAGTTAACCAGTGGAGATGCTACATTTTGTGCTTAGGTACATCTCTTGTGGTATAAACTCGTAACTTTCTCCGGAGCAGAGCCTTCGTGGGTGAATCCTCAAAAATTAGACCATACTTTAGGTATGTTTTCAACCAGAGTGAGAAACATCCACTTCATTCATAAATGGTTACAACAGCTATCCATTCACCCACATGCATAGTGAAAAGGTTGTCGGTGTTATGAAGGATGATGCGAATTGCACCCTGATTGTGGAGTTTGCTGGGTTACGGGGCAAAAAGTGTGCATTCTGGCTCGAGACCGACCAAACCTGTAACATTTTTTTTTTTCTTTTTGCTGGATACCTGTTAACCAGGGAGATGCTACATTTTGTGCTTAGGTACATCTCTTGTGGTATAAACTCGTAACTTTCTCCGGAGCAGAGCCTTCGTGGGTGAATCCTCAAAAATTAGACCATACTTTAGGTATGTTTTCAACCAGAGTGAGAAACATCCACTTCATTCATAAATGGTTACAACAGCTATCCATTCACCCAAATGCATAGAAAACACTAATCCGTATGCCTAGATTGGGATTCAAACCGGTATCCTCCTGAATGAGAGGCCAACACTCTCGGTGAAATTATAGGTGACAAAATTATAAGTGTTTGATTTAAAAGTGACATGTTTACAGCGTCAGCTAATCGTTAAATTACTTTATATGGACACAGTTAGCTTGGCAGGTAGAGTTCCATAGTGAAAAGGTTGTCGGTGTTATGAAGGACGATGCGAATTGCACCCTGATCGTGGAGTTTGCTGGGTTACGGGACAAAAAATGTGCATTCTGGCTCGAGACCGACCGAACCTGTAACATTTTATTTTTATTTTTGCTGGATACCAGTTAACCAGTGGAGATGCTACATTTTGTGCTTAAGTACATCTCTTGTGGTATAAACTCGTAACCTTTCTCCGGAGCATAGCCTTCGTGGGTGAATCCTCAAAAATTAGACCATACTTTAGGTATGTTTTCAACCAGAGTGAGAAACATCCACTTCATTCATAAATGGTTACAACAGCTATCCATTCACCCACATGCATAGAAAACACTAATCCGTATGCCTAGATCGGGATCACACCGGTATCCTCCTGAATGAGAGGCCAACACTCTCGGTGAAATTATAGGTGACAAAAATTACAAGTGTTTGATTTAAAAGTGACATGTTTACAGCGTCAGCTAATCGTCTCCACAATTTGAGTAGCTGTATGGTGCAAATTGAAATCAACGTTTCACGAAATACGTCTTATACCCGTTCGTTTTACAAAATAGTCTTCATTTATAATGACAGCCTATATACCTCGTGTTGCTAAGTTTCGCTTCACGCACGTTTAAACTAATATCAGAGGTCATATTGGCGAACTATGGGACAAGCGGTCTTCCACAAACAAGATTTCACAGGATTACACCCACCACCACTCGCCCCTAAAAATTCCTTTATCAAGTTATTTTTCATGAGTCCTTCATCACTTACTAGTCTTAAGACCCAATCGTAATAGACACCAACACTCGATAAGACATAAATTTTTTTCCGGATATAAGTACTAAGTATGTGCCACTTTCCACGAATATTATTAAAAAGTGTGAAAATGTGCAAAAATAATGAAAACTGACCAGTCAGAGAAATAGAACAAAGAATCGAGCATTACAGGGAGCAAGAGAGAAGCATAATTTCGTGAAAAATATACAGTTTCAGTAAGAAGCATGAAAATCCTATAACTTCCCTTATTGAGGTTAACCCCAGTTTTGGGCTAAGTACCATGAAAGCCACACAGTAATTGAGGTTATTGTAGATAATCTAGGTTAGGGGGCCAGCATGTTACATTGTGTTAGCTTAGGTTAACGCGATCGCGCGTTAACCTAAGCTAACACAATGTAACATGCTGGCCCGCCTAACCTAAATTATCTACAATAACCTCAATTACTGTGTGGCTTTCATGGTACTTAGCCCAAAACTGGGGTTAACCTCAATAAGGGAAGTTATAGGATTTTCATGCTTCTTACTGAAACTGTATATTTTTCACGAAATTATGCTTCTCTCTTGCTCCCTGTAATGCTCGATTCTTTGTTCTATTTCTCTGACTGGTCAGTTTTCATTATTTTTTTATCTATTTTGCACATTTTCACACTTTTTAATAATATTCGTGGAAAGTGGCACATACTTAGTACTTATATATCCGGAAAAAATTTATGTCTTATCGAGTGTTGGTGTCTATTACGATTGGGTCTTAAGACTAGTAAGTGATGAAGGACTCATGAAAAATAACTTGATAAAGGAATTTTTAGGGGCGAGTGGTGGTGGGTGTAATCCTGTGAAATCTTGTTTGTGGAAGACCGCTTGTCCCATAGTTCGCCAATATGACCTCTGATATTAGTTTAAACGTGCGTGAAGCGAAACTAGGTATATAGGCTGTCATTATAAATGAAGACTATTTTGTAAAACGAAACGGGTATAAGACGTATTTCGTGAAACGTTGATTTCAATTTGCACCATACAGCTACTCAAATTGTGGAGACGATTAGCTGACGCTGTAAACATGTCACTTTTAAATCAAACACTTGTAATTTTTGTCACCTATAATTTCACCGAGAGTGTTGGCCTCTCATTCAGGAGGATACCGGTGTGAATCCCGATCTAGGCATACGGATTAGTGTTTTCTATGCATGTGGGTGAATGGATAGCTGTTGTAACCATTTATGAATGAAGTGGATGTTTCTCACTCTGGTTGAAAACATACCTAAAGTATGGTCTAATTTTTGAGGATTCACCCACGAAGGCTATGCTCCGGAGAAAGGTTACGAGTTTATACCACAAGAGATGTACTTAAGCACAAAATGTAGCATCTCCACTGGTTAACTGGTATCCAGCAAAAATAAAATAAAATAAAATGTTACAGGTTCGGTCGGTCTCGAGCCAGAATGCACATTTTTTGTCCCGTAACCCAGCAAACTCCACGATCAGGGTGCAATTCGCATCGTCCTTCATAACACCGACAACCTTTTCACTATGGAACTCTACCTGCCAAGCTAACTGTGTCCATATAAAGTAATTTAACGATTAGCTGACGCTGTAAACATGTCACTTTTAAATCAAACACTTATAATTTTGTCACCTATAATTTCACCGAGAGTGTTGGCCTCTCATTCAGGAGGATACCGGTTTGAATCCCAATCTAGGCGATACGGATTAGTGTTTTCTATGCATTTGGGTGAATGGATAGCTGTTGTAACCATTTATGAATGAAGTGGATGTTTCTCACTCTGGTTGAAAACATACCTAAAGTATGGTCTAATTTTTGAGGATTCACCCACGAAGGCTCTGCTCCGGAGAAAGTTACGAGTTTATACCACAAGAGATGTACCTAAGCACAAAATGTAGCATCTCCACTGGTTAACTGGTATCCAGCAAAAAGAAATTAAAAAAAAATGTTACAAGGTTTGGTCGGTCTCGAGCCAGAATGCACACTTTTTGCCCCGTAACCCAGCAAACTCCACAATCAGGGTGCAATTCGCATCATCCTTCATAACACCGACAACCTTTTCACTATGCATGTGGGTGAATGGATAGCTGTTGTAACCATTTATGAATGAAGTGGATGTTTCTCACTCTGGTTGAAAACATACCTAAAGTATGGTCTAATTTTTGAGGATTCACCCACGAAGGCTCTGCTCCGGAGAAAGTTACGAGTTTATACCACAAGAGATGTACCTAAGCACAAAATGTAGCATCTCCACTGGTTAACTGGTATCCAGCAAAAAGAAATTAAAAAAAATGTTACAGGTTTGGTCGGTCTCGAGCCAGAATGCACACTTTTTGCCCCGTAACCCAGCAAACTCCACAATCAGGGTGCAATTCGCATCGTCCTTCATAACACCGACAACCTTTTCACTATGGAACTCTACCTGCCAAGCTAACTGTGTCCATATAAAGTAATTTAGGACATCTAAACTGAGGAATGGTGAATTCTTAATGAAACTGATACATCCTCAGTCATCTTCTAACCATATCAATCTATGACTTCTTTCGTAGAGCGAATATTACATAATTTTGGCGATATTTTACCTGTATTCACTATGTTTTGCGGTTTTCATAACATTTCGGGATTTTATGAGGTGGGGTGCGTAAGAGGATTGACAATGACTGTTGGGCGAGCGATAGCACTCTGGCATCGCATTCGGGAAGCGACCATCCAGTTTTAAGTTATTTTTTCCATAGTTTCCTGAAATCACTCCAGGCGAATGCCCACTACACGCCTTGTCAAAGTATGCGGTAAATAGAAACAGAATGAGGATTGGACTGTTAACTCAAGAAATTCCGAAACATCTGTCAATATTTGTGAGGCCGAGCATATTTTCATGATCCTTGACACTGGTGTGTGCATGTATAAGTTGTCAATATTCTGTAAGTCCTAAAAGGTATATACTTTCGAAGTTTGTGCTTGGCACCTTTCCTAGCTTGTTCTTGAGTGGTGCAGTTCGTGACAGTTTTAGATACGTGCCAATCCCCGACAATATGCTATGCATCTGTTACCGCTGTTTCTGCAGAAAGTATGCATTCTTCCATTTTTCCAACTAACTGTGGTCTGTACCGCATTTTTCGCATGTGTCGGGATAAGAACTATTCACATGTGCCCTTTGGAGGTTGTACACGAGATCCATTTAGTCTACGAAACAGACTCGTATACTGGCACTGACGAAAAATTTCATGAATGATCTAACATGATCTAGAACTTAGTGGATGCTATCTTCGGTGAATTTCTGTATTGCGACTGTAGGCATTTTGAAATCAGTGTAAGGTGAGGTAATTTTTCACGCGTTTGACTGCCAGCTACTTGAAGAGTGAAGATCAGATATGGGACCTTAAACTTGCTGTCATATCTGTAAATTACCGCGAGTTGTGTCATATGTATGTTTCGCACCACGAGTTGTGTCATATGGCTGTTTTGCGCCTCCAAATTTTTTTTCTAATTGTTTAGAATGACATTGTAAGTGTTTAGTTACGGACCTATTTCAGTTGACAAATAAACCATTGCTTCAAATGAGTCGGTTCTTAGGTTTCAAACTCTAGGTTATTTTAATAAAACGCATATGCCATCTTTCATCTAAAGAATAAAGTGCACCTTAAATTCACTAACTCGTATATGCAGGCAATTAAACATAAAACTAACGATATTAAACAATTCTAAACAACCAAAAACTCATTCGAAACATAAAAGTTTACACAACATTGTTAATTACAGTCTTTAAATTAAAATTTACTGCACTTTGATACTTTTAAACGTATTACAATCAACATGCAACATTCAAAGCATCAAAAAACGCTGGAATCTTTGGTTTGAACATTCCAAGACTTACGTGGAAACGAACGGTCATTCGGTGGTACTGTAATTTTATTAGCAGGTGATATTCGACAGGCATAACCAACTATTCCGCATTCCACCGATGACTTCTTTCGTGGAGCAAATATTACATAATTTTTATGACTGTTGTACAAACGCCATTTCCGCGTATTTAATCAACACAATGAGCATCTGTTGGATCACTAGAAAAGCGCTCCCATTAACAGAGTCATCTAGTGGCGAACGTTGAAGTTTCCGATCATGGATCGATATGCAATTATGAGTAGTCTCGATACTCTCCACTTCCTCTTAAAGCCCGTATCTTGGCAGTCAAACGCGTGAAAAATTCCCTCACTTTACACTGATTTCAAAATGTCGCAATACAGAAATTTGATATTTTATCAGCATGACACCCAGTATATTATAGTCAATAAGTTATGTCCAACAAGTGATCATTGCAATGCATTGTTATAAAAAAACTATAAAAAGCGAATCGAAGATGCAATAATTTATTACATCACCGACTATATCGTTACTTTTTAAAGTCTCGTAGCCTCGGCAATATGTTGGATGTCTGAGGACAAGCTTAGGGTTAACCTCAATTAATGCAAGGGTGTCATGGTCCGGAAAAAAATTTGTCTTATCGAGTGTTGGTGTCTATTACGATTGGGTCATGCATAATTTGTTATTCCTTCCCGCATAAACTAGTATGTGCCACGGGTAAAAATACATGAAAAGAACTTTGTAAGGCTTTACTGATGGTAAAACACTAAACAGCCTTTTTATCCACATGCATAAATTGTTATTCCTTCCCGCATAAATTAGTATGTGCCACGGGTAAAAATACATGAAAAGAACTTTGTAAGGCTTTACTGATGGTAAACACTAAACAGCCTTTTTATCCACATGCATAGATTGTTATTCCTTCCCGCATAAATTAGTATGTGCCACGGGTAAAAATACATGAAAAGAACTGTGTAAGGCTTTACTGATGGTAAAACGCTAAACAGCCTTTTTATCCACATGCATAAATTGTTATTCCTTCCCGCATAAATTAGTATGTGCCACGGGTAAAATACATTAAAAGAGCCGTGTAAGGCTTTACTGATGGTAAACACTTCAGTTGACCGGCTTGACATTTGAAAACAAAAAAAAAAGGTTCTGTAAAATATTGTAAATTAGTATCAAAGTTGTTTAATTTCATGAAAGAAAGCACTAAAATTGGAAAGGGCGTTTTGTACAACACTTATAAAATTACAATTTGAAACAAAGTCTGATTAGTTGACAAAGTCTCCAGTCTTATAGCCTTTAAAGTTCCTTGAGAAAGAATACCGCATTGATAAATCGGCAAGGTGCCTGAAAATTATCTATCAAATATATGATACAAATAATGTACACTACTATAAATAATTCTTTACAGGAAGGCAGAGGAATATTCGTGTCTAAACATGAAATTACTTTTGCAGTACTAATATGAGTAAGTATCGTAAGACAATTTGAGTACTACTCATTTAAGTAGATATCGATACTTTGATGGTATCGGAACATCACTACTCTTTCATAGTCAACATAATATGGAAAGTTACCCCAGAAGTCTAGTGCTGCGTGAATTCAA
>JARYHS010011408.1:128191471-128320753 GCA_031002005.1 Vandiemenella viatica | reverse complement strand
AGGTGAATATGTATAGATGTACCAGAAAAGTTTGAAAAATACGCTATGCCATATAATGGCTAAGACTTACATTTATTTGTAACTAATACATATACTTCACTGTGTAATCAAATCTCAGTGTTGCGTTTATATTGCTTTTATACTTACAAGCACAATCGACTAGTTAAACTTTTGTGATTAAATTGTAATCTGTTAAGTGTTTTAATAACTATTACTTTACAAAGAAAAATCGAAAGTAAATGGCGAGATGATTACTGAACACCTTGTCTCACAGTATTCGTCACTGCTGTGTTAGAAGAAAAGAAGAAGAAGAAGAAAAAAAGAGGAAAAAATGTCGATCCACAGAATTTCGAATGTTGAAAGTTTTCCTTGGCAAATGTCTAAGATATGAGGGACATAGTTATATAGTATTAAACATCAAAATCTTTCTATAAAATGTGATTCAACATTTTTCAACTTCTAGTTGAAGCTCTAAAAATTTATTTAAATACGTGATCAAAAGTTTACTATCCAAAGGCATTTTTCCTCATTTTTCATTTCGTCAAAATCATTCCTAATTTCAAGGCACACTTCTTTCCAAGCGTTCCTGGTAGCGTTCCGATCTTTAAAAGAATCTATAGTTTTATCTCTTAAAACTGCTAACGAAATGAGAATATCAGTATCCATCATCACTTAACATACATTACGATTTTTAAATTCAAAAAATGTTAACTTTAACAGACTGAAAGCGCACAAGCGGTTAAAAAATCGCCGAGTGTGCAAGCGCCTATTTGACAACATGGGCCACTGTCTGGATGGGGCGGTGAAATTACCGTCGAATATAGTGGCAGCGCACGGCTGCATACCTGCCGTCGACGGCAGCTCTGCCGTGGGTGTAAGCCCAGTGTGTAAGCTCCCATTTGATCCCTCGCGCCACTACTGGAACGACGGCGACGGAAAACTTTCCGCCGCGGCCGAACCTACCAGTGTGTAACCGACCTAAGAGTCGTCAGCAGCGCCGTACGTGGCCCGTTGTTCTGACTCGCCCTCGCTAACGTCTGTTTTCCCGCAAATAGCAGTAGAAAGCAGCTTTAAATCGAACGAATTAATTTTTGAAAGTTACTTAACATTGTTTACTCTTCGGTACGGCAGAACTCTGATCGAGCGCAAACCCGCGTCCAGCTAGGGGGGGGCAGCTGCCCCCCCCTGCCCGTACCTGGCTACGCCCTTGTAGAGCTGTGGCTTGTTCTAACGTAAGGTTGTTATAGGCCATGTGGGTTTTGATGCGCTTTTGTTTCACAAACTCTGGGCAGGAGCTTGATGTTGCTATGTGGTCTCCCCTACATATTGCACAGTGGAAGTTGTTAGTTTTGTTGCACCCGGATGTTTCATGGGCCTCTCCGCATTTAGCGCATCTAGCATTGCTGCGACAGTGCTTGTTGACATGACCATATCTCAAACACTTATAACACTGAGTTACTCTTTGAACATATGGTTCGACTTGACATCTGGTGTAGTGAATGAAGACATGTGGTGGGAGGGTCTGTCCTTTGAATGTAATGCATACCATTTGCCGCGGTATCCACTGATGTATTCCGTCGATTGTGATCTTACGCTTTAGTCTTCTGGCTGCTATCACTTCAATATCGGAATCTATGACATTTAGTATTTCTTCTTCAGTTAATCTAGTATCTACCCCTCTTATTACCCCCTCTTTAACAGTACAATAGCGTGGTATAAAAAATTTTATATTCTGAGGGTGATTGGTGACTGATGCCAGGTGGTTTGCTGCCTTATAGTTATTAAATTCAATCTGAACACGGTTCCTCCCCTTGGTTGATATGTTAAGGATCGAATGGTTCATTGCTGGGATGGAATTCCTGATAAATTTACCAACGGACATGGGATGAAGACGTCCGAGGGCGCCCCTATTTGGGTGCTCTTCTGTATTTATCTGTTCTGCATAGACTATGAATGGACCGGTGTCATGTTCTGAATACCTAAATTTCTCTTCTCCCAATGTAGAAGCTGCTTGCACATTTGCGGAAATGACTGTTGGTAAATCCCTAGATCCCATAGCTATTGCGTTTTGGCTGCTATTGCTAGTATAAGTTGTTATTGGTATTTCTGATTGGGCTATCTCTTCACTTCCTGAAACGCTTGCGGCAATTGAGGGGTTAGTAGGTATAAATGGCACACTATTAATATTCATATTTAGGTCAATTTCCCCAGTTGGGGCTCTTTCACATCTGGTACTTATACATGCAGGCTGTTCTATGTCGGCATACGCACGTAGCTTGCGTTTCTTTATAACTGCTGTCTTTTCAGAATCTGGAAGTGCAATGGGCGGCGTACTTACGATGTCAACTTCGATCGGCGTATAGCACACTTGAAGGGCCGAGGCGATAGCATCTGCTGTTTCCTCTGCTGTGCTCCCTTCCGTGTCCTCCTGCATCCTGTAAGCCCTTAGGCTTACACCTCTTGCACTATTCACCCACTATATTCCACCTGTTGTGTAGTTGAACAGCAGCGGTAACTTAAGCTCGAAGAAACACTAACCACTGTGTGGTCACGAAGTCCGATAGCTTGCTCGCACCACTTAGAACGGCTCGCGTGTAAACAAGGAAACGATCCGCACTGTTCGACGGCTCAGAGCAGACTGAAAATGCTTATTTCTATTAGCACTGTCAGTGAAAACTATAGATACACATTAATGTGTATTTGTTAAATGATCGATCAAATATTTTAACCATATTATGTGCTAGGTCAGCCATATTTCCATCCTTATGTTAGTGGCAAACTCTCAATCCTGTTTAAAAGTAGGCCTATCGATGGTTCGTTTTTAGGATTCCCCTTCTGAATAACAAGAAAAGTCGTACAATCTTTCATCAGTCTGACTGTCTTTTAGGCTGTCTATCGGTGTAACACAACCTGATAAATTCAAAATCCTTTAACATACAAATTTGTTATTGCACGCTATATTACTTCTTACTGCCACAAACATTATTGTTACGTAAAATTTTGAAAATCCACGAAATAAAAACAATTATAAATAGTATTGTGGGGTAATGAAGGAAATAATTTCTCTTACATAATCTTGATCTGCATCAAATGAAATTTGCAAAATTTTGATGAAGAAAACATAAAACATCCATATCTCCTATTTATTTCCGAAACTGGTGATTCGAAAATCGTTTCATGAATAAGAGCAATTTTTAGTTACCTAAAGGTTACAGAAAAACTATACCGATCGCGCTGGAGTTTGTGGTTTCCGCATAAAAATGAATGAGTAACTTCACCAAACTTAATTACCTGATATTTTTTCCTACAAAAATCGTATAGATCATTCAGTAGAGAGCTTAGAAAATCTGATAAAAAAACTATAATGAAAATGCTATAGAAAAACAATGTTGAATTTTTTAAGTTTTTCCATATTTTTTTCTAAGAAATTTAACAAAATAACTTTTTTATTAGTTCAATTTAGCAGACAATGACGGTGCGGAATACTCAGAATGCGTAAGAAACTCACACATGACAGATTTTTTTAATCTTTTTACCCTTTCTATCCTCAAATTCGTCGTTATTTCACAAGATCCGTTCTGTCGATTCGATGCCGGGTGATGGAATTTCAATGAATTTTTAAACATTTACATCCTGCAACATACGTAGATGTATTCGATCTATGAATCACAGTCTAGAATTAGTTTCTACAACAACCGATATTATGTGCTGACCCTCTTTCGTGTTGTTTTGTACTGGTGCACCCAGGGTTCAACATTTTCCAAGAACTGAACAGATTATTTAAGAGAAATTAGTATCTTCATATTAGTTTCCTTGCATGTATTACAATTTCATTTATACTATCATTTATCTTGCTTTTTTTTGTCGACAGGTGGCTCAGATAGTCGACGCCAAGGCGTCTGTGACGTCAGCCAAAAACAGGGCAGCTAGCTGGTAGACTTGAAATTTATTGCTGAGCTGTCTGCAGAATCTCCCATAAGTCACAGATACCGTTGGTGAATCTCTTAGGTTAAAATGTTAGGAATGGTACCTTGAGAGCCAACTCCCGCTGGTTTTTAACTTATGGAAGGGCTCTCCAGAACAAGGGGGCATCGTTCGATTGACAATCGTTGAAGTGACCGGGTCTCTGCGTGAGTGCGTCACGTATGGTCACCAAGACACCACAGCATAATGTGACCAGCGAGTTGAACAGTTTATCTCCATCTCTCTCTCTCATACGTGGATAAACTGAAATTTCATGAACAATAATTATTTAAGATTGCGAGTGTATAAGACTTTGTAAGTAGAGTTGTGCAGTATCTTGAGTATTGTAAAATTGTGCAATCGCGCAATACGAATTATTTAATAAATGTAAATTATTTGTAATATACTGCTCGATAGAGTAACATGATTTTAATTTTAGTGATACGGTCTATCGCCCCAATGAACGTTGACACATAAGCTTTTTTACATGACGAATTTTGATTGAAACTAATGACAGATATTCCTTAAAAAAAAGAATACACAATTGAAAAACAACTAGCTCACATTTTTCTGTTAGTTTGCTGACAGAACTTTGATTGGGAATTCGATAACATTTATTTTCACTGCACTAGTATCATCTCAAACAAATGACAGAATCCAGTGGTGCAAGACAACGATTGAATTCTATCTTCAGAACTTATCATCCAGTTTTAGGTTTTCCATTGTTTCCACCGAGCGTGATGGGTGAGTGGTTAACGTTCTGGCCTCGCATTCGGGAGGACGCCATATCGAATCGCCATCTGAGTATCCAGATTTGGGTTTCCCATGGTTTCCCAAAATCACTCCAGGCGAATTCCGGGATGCTTCCTTCAAAAAGCCATAGTCGAATTCCTTCCCGTTCCTTGTCCCTAGTCCCATAGCACCTCGACGTCGACTAGGCGTAAAGCCATAAGAAAAAGAAGAACGTAGACAAGTTTTGGAAACGATTCCGATAAATTACTATTAACAAAAATAATTAGGGAAAAGTGGACAGATATCAGGTTAAGTGAATTAACGATAAAGACAGGAGGGTGGAATATTACAGTCTCCAAGAACCGAGCGGGGCGGTGTAACGGTTAGCGTTCTTGCCTCGCATTCGGGAGGACGGCGGTTCGAATCCCCGTCCGGGCATCCAGATTTGGGTTTTCCATGGTTTCCCCAAATCACTCCAGGCAAATACCGGGATGCTTCCTTCAAAAAGGCCATGGCCGAATTCCTTCGCATTCCTTGCCCCCATCCTTGCCCCCCATCCTTGCCCCCCATCCTTTCCCGTCTCTAAAGACCTAGATGTTAAAAAGAGACGTAAAGTAGTTAAAAAAAAAGAAGTCTCCAAGAATATTCATAACTATCAGAAATAGAATTGCTCCAATTATGCTTCACTGTGGGACACGTAGTTCGACTTATTAAGAGGCAGATGCTTCTTCCTCAGCGATGGCATATTGAGATGATCCATCTGAAGGTAATGCTATAACTTTTCTTCGCGTTAAAACAACACGCATTTCAATGAAAGTAAGTGATTATGCTTAGTCCTTAAGAGTGATTAGGAGTGTAAGCTGAGTAGTCGTGGTCTCGACTGCCTCGACACTGGATGTGGGAGCCGGGTCACGAGGCGACGGCAACGACGAGCCGGCGCGGCGCGGCGGGTAATATATTCTCGGTGCGACCCAGCCGTCGATAAATTCTGTACGTGGGGCCTGCTTTAATTATTGATTACGGGCCATTAGGCGGCCCCAAGGCACCACGACGTCCACTTTCCGTGAGCGATCACCGACGGAGGCGTGATTTTTCTACACTGCTTCCTCGTGGATGTGATACTATTGCTGCTGCTATCAGATTAGACATTGATAACAGGACTGTGTGTTGGTGTAATAACATTTACATGTTGCCCTCAAAGACCTCTCAATAGTAAGTAGATACTTTGTGTCTACACCATAAGATCTTTCTCGCTGAGGTGAGAGATAGGCCTACGATTAATGGTAGTAATTAATACATTTTTCTTCTCATAGGAATTATTTTTACTTCACCTTTTATAGCAGCTCAAGTGAATAAATCTTTTTCTTCGAAGTATAACACACATTTTTAGAACAAGTTATCACTACAATAAACATTTGCACGAATACAAATGCTTACATGTTCCATAAAGGGTTTAATTCAACAAAAATATATTTCGTTGGTCAAACAGTCAGTTAGTTTAATTCACAATCGAAATATCGAAATCAGGCTAAAAGGAAGGAAATTATACTGGATTTTAGTGCTTACGTTAAAATGAGGTTTAATGTTTCCATTTCCTGCTCCTTTTACGATAATCAACAATAAGAAAGATAAAATGTCATCTATAGAAGAGAGTAATTTATTACGAATAAATTTTCATATTCAGCTTATAGTGACAAACTGGATTTTTCATTTTTTAGAAATTCCCTAGTTCAGGAAAATTTCAATGCGCTGTAAGATACCAAATTTCTACCTGCCGGTTCAAATATTTACAAAATCTTGAAATTTTATATTGTCCTGCATTTTATTTCTTTGATAGATCTGATTCCTGTTATTCACGCCTATGGGTTGCTGAATGTTGTCATCATATACCAGAGTTATGCGCAGCAGTTGTCTTAAATCCAACTGTTGTAAAATTACACACTATCAATCAACTACTGGTACGAATTCACCGGTATCAAACACAAACATTTGGCAGATTAATAAATACGACATGCAAACCCAAAAGCGATACATAATTTATTTTATTTTAGTTTTTATTTAAAAAAAAAAACGAAATTATTTCGGCTTTCCTCAGTTTCGTGTTACACCATGTGCCTAAAACTTCATTTTCCGTCAGTATGCCAATAAATTTTGTTCTTTATGATACACTCCTTGCGTTTCCCTGTTATGTCTCAATAGCACAATAATTTTTTTCCCAAACCTCCTTGTAATTCACAGGAAAATAGTTCCAGCATCGAAATTACGTTAATTCTAATCATTCGTTGTACAAACGGTGTCGTTCAGAACTTGATTGGCGATTCTGACTTACAGATAATTCTCGAAACACTAAACTGTCAGTTATCCATTTATAGTTATTTTCTTAAATGAGCAGCCTGTTGACTCATTGGTTAATGGTCCTTGGTTAGAATATCTATCTCGGTGCGGATATTCGTAAGTTCTTACCTCGGCCTTCGCTTCTCGTACGGTTTGTTGTGTAATGTGAAATGCGCCAGAACGCTTCCGTGGTTCGTATTCCACGTTAAACTGTAGTTCCCCTAGTCCTCTAGTCCTAACAACACTAGTTGTAACACTGATATGTTCACATGGAAAGCAAATTCAAGTCAAATTTAGGCTTAACATGGTCCTATTTACCTCGAACACACGTATAAATTATTTTCTAACTAACGAATTTGTAAGTAAGTCACATATTCTACTGCACTTCGAAGGTATATTCAAGATAAATCTCGTTCATGTCTTTGTCTAGTTACACAAACCAAGAGAAACGTAATGAACGTTTATCCCTGTATGAGTTACTGTAGTAACATCATGAATCACTAACTACAACACAAGGACAGGGTATTAAAATGCATTTATAAGTGAAGATAGAAAATATCTTCCGTATTTAAGTGGTTTTTAAAATATCACCGTTCTTAACAACACATTATCAGTTAAATAATTCAAGCAGAATAAAGCTTAATGAATTATGTAGTGGATGTTTAACTCTTCAACTATCTTGAGATCGTAATTTAACTGAACAGGTTTGACCGATACCGTTAATTTGTAATCACCACGTCGGAAGCAGGATATACGGAGAAAACCAGTACCACTAGAAACGAATAATATTACTCCATTATTAAAGCATTTCTCTCGTCAATATTTGACATATCCCCACCGTATCCAAATTTATGTCAGACCGGGCAGGCAACACAGATAATTATGCAACTGACGTTCAGCAAAATTCAGTGATTCGAAACTATTGCTTATACTAACGCCCACACGAATTACACAGTTCCCAAAATTACTAATAGCAATCTGTGATATACACGCAAAAACACTAAAGAGACAGCTCGTCATTTTTATTACTTGCCAATGGTATTGCCAACATAGAAATAAACGAAATTTTTAGAACTGATGTTACTTGTCAACTTAAAGAGACAACTAAATTTTTTTTAAATTTACGTAAACAGATTTCTGTTTAAATGTAATTGCGTATGGATGGGTGTGCTTGCAGGCCGAAAAATATTTAAGGCGAAATTCAGTATATCCATTTTTGTCCTACAATGTTCTAAAGCAAAACATTAAATAAATTTAAAAAAATAACACATACTGCAGCTATTTTAAGAATCTTTCCTTAAACAGTCAGAACTGTCTCAAAGGTTCTGCTAGTAAGATTTGTGACAAACAACTTGAAATGTGGAGTCAATTTCATTTTGAAATTATTTTTCAGTAGTACTCAATAGCTTCCAACTCACCAAAGACTACTGTAAAGACTTCAACATTTTTGCTACTGGTTTAATGGCTGTTGAAACCTTTACCTACCCGTACTCATTAAATGATACACTGACTGCATTACATTTAAAGACAGTTAAATGGACGAGTATCAAGATTTTCGTCATTGTTCGCATACTCAAGACTGAAAGTCATGGTGGTAATTATGAATCTTCAAAAAATTACTATACATCTTGGCGTTTTCTAAAATAAATTTCCCCTTTTCTATTCTCAAAAAATTTGATTTTTGGTTGTCGCATAAGATTTCCCGTTCGATGCGTTGAGGAATCACTTCCCTGCTGAACTTGTTCCAACTTTGCAGTACGTAACGGATCCTCCCAACTTAGGTCCCACAGAAACGTTAAATATTTAACAACACAGATTCTTTCACAGAAAATCCCAGCATCTAGGATATTTATTACAAAAATCTGTTGATTTATATTATTCAAGTTCGCCATAGACATTCACACATTAACGATATTATACGTTATAGTTTTATGAAAAATGAACTTAGCAGCATAGAAATAACTCTTGTACGTAGTAAACTGATACAGTATCTGTTGTCCCTGTTGATTACATCGACTCATTGAAGCGCAAAAAAAAAAAAAAAAAAAAAAAAAAAAAAAAAAAAAAAAAAAAACCAGAAGATTTGTAGTTATCATCGAGATTTGTAGTCTATTCATATTAGAAAATTGTTCAGTAGGCGAGGAAAGATTCCTCTGTTTGGTGAGAGTGTAGAGTTGTCGATTGGATGCAACTGTACATGGAATCGAACGTGTTGAATGAGCATTAAAGCTCTGGCTTCACATTTGGGAGGACGCGGGTTCGAATCCCCATCCGACCATTCAGATTTGGGTTTTCAATAGTTTCCCCTACTTTCGTTCCCCAGTCAGGCACATTAACCACCGAGCCACGAAACCGCAAAAGATATACTGTTAACATTAGCATGTCGGTGACGCGAACATATAAGATTTTACCTAACCAAAAATCGACCAACGAGATTTCACTTCAAAAACTAAAAATTTAACTTAGTCCACAACCGGAAGGTTGGTCAAATCTTCCCAAAGTGCCAAGCTATTTTTTTTTTAACTTCTTAACGTCTCTTAACAGCGAGGTCTTTAGAGACGGGAAAGGATGGGGGGCTAGGAATGGGAAGGAATTCGGCCATGGCCTTTGCCTGGAGTGATTTGGGAAACTATGGAAAACCCAAATCTGGATGCCCGGACGGGGATTCGAAATCGGATAAAAGCTGTGGGTTTGTATGAATTGCGTTGACAGAAAATAAGGTGAGGGGGGGGGGAAAGAGGAGAGGGTTTAGGTTTTTGTAGATCAAACTTAAACTATGTTTTTCTATTTGTTTTAAAGTATACGTATGAAAAGTTCTATCAAAATCGGATAAAAACTGTGTGTTCGTATGAAGAACATTGGGGAAACAAATCGTTTTTATATATTAGATTCAAGTTTAATCTATACTTCCACTGCTGTCCAGGCGTAACGCGTCACACTTATAGCTACAGATATACTGTTAAAATTAGCATGTCGGTGACGCTTCTTAGCATGTTGGTAACGGGAAGTCGCGAACTCTTAGATTTACCCCCCTCCAAACATCCCCTAACGCGCTTATAGAATTTTTCACTTCAAAAATTTACTTATATTGTATCGCAGGTGTTACGTGCATTTAATCAGTAACAGCGCACCCTTAAGCACAGTGTTTGGTTGGCTAAGAAACAGTGAAGAAGACTAGCGCTTTGGGCCGGGTCTGTGCTGTCGATTCCATTAGAGCGAGGGAGTGTAGCTGCAGCGCGTGGCGCTGTTTGTGTTGGGCCGACTGACAGACATCTCCTAATGTATTCCTTCTACATCTGTAAACAGCGGGCCGTGTGTTTTCTCAGCGCCGATCGCCCGTGGCTACGCCTTCCAGGCCGTATGGAAATGGTGTCTAGTCACGTAACCTGAGATATGCGACAGCCGAACACTAGTATCGTGCGTCGCATCCTCGATACGGATCACCTTTGTGAACCTTGAACTCGAGAGTGGACCGAGGTGACCGGGCAAAAGCAACTTCACGTGGTTTACAAAAACTATAGCCACCTTCGTGAACAATGAAATCTTAGCAATCCAAAGGGGGTAAGTTGGCGTATGCTGCGACACAACTTCGACTAAGGATGCAAAATTGCTTCTGAAAAATTCTTTATGTTAATACTAGATATAATCGGTGACTTTGTATGCGTGGACTAAGAATTTTATAGCTAAAACGCGATATATAAAGCAGTAAAAGGTGTCCTCAAATCACGAAGTCGGGGTAATATAACTCGGAAAATATACCATTCTACCATTGAACTTGTCTCATAAAGAGAACCAATTTCCAACATGTTAAAAAATAGTAACAAACTAAAGGGGGGAGGGGGTTAACCCTGAGATACTACCCACAGATTTTTGTTTGTGGTTTAATATCGAGTTTCATTCTGGGGAAATACGAAGAAATCATACACAAATTGACTGCGAGGGAAACAAATTCTGAGTCCCCGCTATAACATTACAGAGGTTTACCCACGCTATACGTAACATGTACTATTGTTTTCTTAATGATACATAGTATCTCCTTGACAAATTTGTTCATGATTGGTTTAGCCGTTTAGGGACCGTGCACAAACTACGTGGCTCGGTCCAGGGGGGGGAGGGGGGTTTGCTGGAAGGCTACGCTGGGCTACGTGGGGGGAGGGAGGGTTTCCGAGCCCGGCCACGTAGCTTTCATTTCATTACATTTTTCACAGTTAAAATGAGGAACAGAACCCACAATTGCATGTGAATACTTATTTCCCACAGTTAATTATCAATTTACAATAGTCTGACAAGAGAAAACAGCACAAAATGTCTTCTGGAATCAAAAGGGAAAAAAGCTACGTGCTACGTGGGGGAGGGGGGGGGGGTAGAGGCAAATGCTACGTAGGGCTACGTGGGGGGAGGGGGGGTTCACAGGAGGGCAAAATGGAGCTACGTGGTTTATGCACACTCCCTTAGTAGTGAAAACCTAACAGACAGACAGAGTGATTTTCGCTTTTATAATACTAGTGTAGATTAATACAAAGTCAGCGTGGAATTGTGTCCACGTCTACTTTTTGTGTAAATGAGATAATTTTTATAAACGTCACCAAAAAAAAAAAAAAAAAAAAAATACAAATAATACGCGTAACTGTACTTGAACCCTGAGAATATTGTAATATATTCGCCTCCTGCTATTTTAACTTCTCAGGGCTTACTAATGAAATATATCTTCAAATGCTTTTAAGACTGTCGCAGTTTACAGTAATTCGAAGTAACATGACGTGATCCTCACCGTCTTCTGAGTACCTCTACCAATTTAAAGTGAACAGGAATTTTATGACTTGTCGAGATACGAATATTGCACCCGATTTTCCTCGTGGCAATCTATGATTGTAGCTGTTCTTTTTACCTTCTCTGTATACATACTTGTACTTTTTCTATCATTTTAATGAATCCTTACTTGAAAGACAACACAAGACGACCGTAATACTTTTGATCTGATATTGAAACTTGGACCAGTGACGCAAGAACAGTGACAACAGCGAGAAATTTCACCTGGTTCAAGGGCTGAAGTATCATTGAACGAAAAACTCCTCAGGCAGCTGTAAAATCGAATACTAACCAGGGAGAAGGTATTCATTTTATACAGTTTCAGTATAACCTATCAAACACGATACATTCATCTGAATGTGTTTTCTCTCCTGTACACGCAAAAATACTAGCCTTGCATGCGAAAGCAATCACGCAATCCTACGCACGTTCGCCTTTGCAAGTAGTGTATAATGAACTGGTAGATGGACTGGTTCTATTTCTTCTTCGAACTAAGACGATTCTATTTCTACGCTTAAGAGTATCAAATTATACAAAACTGCTGGTTTATTGTTACTCATACCGAGCTTACTATGTGAATGGTTAAGACTCGGGCCTGGAAATCGGAGGACATGGGTTCGATCCGCTGTCCGACCATCCAGATTACGGTATTCCATATTGTCTCGAAATCACTTCAGCCAACGTCGGGGCAGTTTCGTCAAAATGCTGTAGCAGTATTGCTTCCCGTTTTCTGCTACCCTGCAACACTTGACTCTAATGACCGTGATGTAGACGAGCCACAAAGATGTAACAAGTAAAAAATGATACTTGTAATAATCAAGAGCATTCTAAATATTGAATTAAAAGCGACGTGTAAAATCAGTCTTTCACTATACACCTAATTCATATATCAAACATAACTCTTTAAGTTTTAGTATTATCAAGTTTATACTGTTGATTGTTGACGAGAGTGTATTGATGGTTTCAGGCAGCTGATGGACAACCAGATCCACACGGTGGAGCGAGGGGCCTTCCAGGACCTGATGGCTTTGGAGCGGCTGTAAGTACTCTGTAATCGTATCTTAATATCAAACTGCATTATTACAGCACTGCAACAGACATAACAAAACTGCTTGAATCTTCACTGTGATTAGTTGAGTCCTTCGCGGAAACAAATGAAGCTAACGACGATGAAGGTTTAAGAGTTACAGTTTACGTTATTGATTAACTAACTAATGAACGTACGTATCGATTTTTTCTCTTGCGGAAGTATTTTACCAGAGAAGCAGTTTTGCCACAACTCTACAGCGCTTAGTCAACTCTTAATGTTTGTAAACTGATCTGTAATGTTGTTGGGTGTCCACAGACTGTAGTTTGTTTATACCTTGTTCACTCTGAACTGGCGGCTCAAGGTCGTGTTCCCCTCGCCCCACTCTTCACCTCACTGCCCCCTCCCTTCCTACCTCTCCACGCCGTATACTGTATCCAGGCGGGCGAATGGTTAATTCCCCTCCGCATGTAGGGGTAAAGGCAACGGAGTGGGGATAGATCAGACTGACTTTGAGCCGCCTCTCTTAACTGAATGCCGTATAGTAAACTGGATAGTATACTGCTTAAGTAACAATCTTTGACGCTGACCGGAACAGCTGAGGCGAGCAGCGTTTCCTGATTGGGCGCCTGCATTGTAGGATGGCAGGGCGCGGTGCAGTTTGTGTATCGCGCCGCGCGGAGAAGGTTGTCCGGCGCTAGTACAAGTTTTTCATACACAAGTTAAATAGCCTGTGCAATGTATGTGAAACTTGTTTCAATGTAACATAGGTGTCTTAAAAGTTGTGTCAGTGAATGGTGTTAATTAGATTCAATAATATTTCGATCAGAACGTTGAGTTTTTCATTTCTAGATATTGTAATAACACCTTTCAATTTGTTTGCTGGTTATATTAATACTATCCGAGCTTACGGTTTGCATGTGTTGACAGAGGATTATTTGAACCGTTCTCGTCTAATTAACACACCGTAACATCGTCCACTAACGGAGTGGTTAGCTAACACTTGGCTAACCATTTCCCAGGATAATTGGTAGCTTACATTTGGCGACCAATGCCAGGATAGTTACAAGTGTTAATACGATTGTGTGAAAATGGTTTATTTTTTAGGCGGAAATGGAAACCACCGTTCTTGAAATTGCTTACGTTGTTGCAGAAAACCGCCTAAAATTCGTAATCAGAACGGGCGGCAACCCAGTCCCGAAGTTTGAAACTTTGCCCGTCATAACTAATTCTGCCAACTTTGGCTGCGCTGCAAAGCACGCACTCATAATAGATCTTACAAACCGTAAACGACAACCTAAGAGCTCTCGTAACTTCCACTGAAAACCAAAAATCTAAACGGGATACTTAGTCGCGTGTCGACCGAGCAAGAATATCCGAATTACTCCAAAAGAGTGTCCGCATAGCTCAAATTATTATTGACGGTTGCGGTTGTAGGATTTCCAGTCGGCATCTGTAAGCAATTGGCTAGGGAAAAAGCTACAGTTACATTGCTAACTCTTTGGAATGAGTGCTACGGGATGTAGTGAAGTTGGATCTATTGTAGAAAACTGGAGAAGTAGACATACTGTACTATGCTGATAGAGTTAAAAGCTATGGTAAAATGTTATATAACTCAGAGGTACTTCGAGAGTGAAAGAATGGTAGATTATTGATCTAAAATAGTCATAGTTGCCTTTCTGAGCCAGAGGATGGTGCAACAGTGATAAAATTTGCCTAATACGGTGATTATTCCATGACTGTTGAACTGTCATTCCAAAATTCTCTTCAAAACTGAAGTCATTACAGGCGGGAAATGGACTAGGGACAAGGAACACGAAGGAATTTAGCCATGACGTTTTGAAGGAAACATCCCGGCATTTGCCTAAAGTGATTTGTGGAAACAATGCAAAACCCAAATCTGGATGCCCGGACGAGGATTCGAACCGGTCACCCACCACGCGCGTTGCTTCTCTGAAACGTAGTGGTGGGAAAAGGTTGATTGTTGTTGGTTGAGCATAGACGCGAATGTTGGGTGTTGAGTGCGTGGACTGCGGATGCTTCTATGTGTACTCCTGCTTAGCTCTCTGTTCCCAGGGAAAAATTGCCCCAAAACTGCCACAAGGCTCATCCTTGGAGAGAGGTGGTCTGTGCCTTGGCAAATGAAAGCGTTTAATTGCGCCGTCCGGTATCGTCTCAGAGAGGGAACAGCTTTATTCCAAATTCTACCAGATACTACAACGTATCAATCTCCAGTCAAACATCTCACAACTGAGCCACTGTGAGTTCTTGCTCTGTACTTTAGAGATTTTTTCGTATGGTGGGACTCACAGGCTTTGCAGGGACATGTGCCCTCCCCAGAGTTACGCGGCTGATGAATTACTGTGTCTGCTGATCACCGCTCGGAGGCAAACAGCAGCTATCTTGCAGTGAGTCAGGCGCGCCTTGTAAAAACAGCCGCTGCACCGGGCCCTGATTAATATCGCAGATTTATTGGTGGGCCGCTGCATCCGCAAATATTGACACGCGATCCCCTTGCGGGGTGCGGTCGTGCCCAGTTCATTAAACCGTGTTTACACTTAGTGCGGGGGTGGATTATCTGCAGGACCGCGTGCCACGGGTGGAGGGACGCCAAGGGGGAGGCGAAAAAAATTCTGGTTGACGTCGAGAGGGAAAGGAATTACCAGATTCCTGCGAAATTGGTTCCGGAGATAACGCGGGAGTGGCCGAATACAATTAAGTATAGTGGCGCGGAGCTCACTGCGAGATTATGTTGTAAAACTGAGTGCTGAGGGTCCACAGCTGCAATTAGAGTAATCGAGTTTGGAAGTGCGAGCGTGACCTAATGGTGATGGGGACACATCGGCCCGGCCCGCCACCAGCGGCTTCTGACGGGAACTGCACCGACTTGAGGCTGCTCGTCTCCATGGAATACCCATACAAATCGACTTAATTGCTTGAAAACTATTTGAATTAATGCCTTTATGTTCCATACAGATTTTCGTTTTCCGATGTCTCCCAAAATCACGCCAGGGAAATGCCGGGGTGGTTCCTGGAAAAGGACGTAGCCGAATTCCTTTCCATTTCTTGCCCTCAGTCCTTTCTTGTCTCTAATGACTTCGATCTCGAAGAGACATGAAGTCAGAAGCAATAAAAAAAGACCTTTTATGTGGTTGTTGCTAAGGAAGCATCAATATTTTGCAGGATTTTAGAACATGTCATCTATTCAAATGCGGTTTTTGGATGAAGGTGAGCTTTTAAACCCAAATCAATATGGATTCAGAATAGGCCGATGCTGCGAAACACAACTTGCACTTTTAATTCACGACTTGTGCCCTGTTATAGATGGGGAATCCCAGGTTGATATAGTTCTATTAGAATTTAAAAAAGCTTTCGACACTGTGGCTCACACTAGGTTACTTAGGAAACTTCGTGGTTACGGCATATCTAGACAAATATGCGACTGGGTTGCAGACTTTCTGAACGGCAGAACACAGTGTGTAGTTCTCGACGGTGAGCGTTCATCACTTACCGAGGTGAGGTCCGGGGTTCCCCAGGGAAGCGTGATAGGGCCTCTGTTGTTTCTCATCTACATTAATGATTTGTGTGACATAATAAGGGAGATGAAAAGATTATTTTCTGATAATGCTATTATTTATCGTGAAATCAAAACCCACTAAGACTGCACTTTGTTACAAGGCGCTATTACGAAAATAATTGCGTGGTGTAAAGACTGGCAGTTGGAGTTAAACCCTAAAAAGTGGCAAGTCATGTTTGTAAGTAAAAAGGTGACACCATTTAGCTCTGAATATACAATTAATGGCACTGTCATTAGAACGGAAGACTCTGCTAAATACTTAGGAGTAACAATTCGTAATAATTTGTCGTGGAATGAGCATATCGAGAATGTAATTGGGAAAGCAAATCGTATGCCCCGATTTCTAGGTCGCAATTTAAAACAATGCACTCCGGAAGTTAAATCGATTGCATACAAGTAACTAGTGCGTCCTCACTTAGAATATTGTTGTTCTGTACGGGGTCCCCATCAAAAGGGTTAATGGAGGCATTAGAGAAGGTCCAAAGAAGAGCCACCCGATTCGTGACAGGTATATATAGTTGGAGGGAAAGCGTAAGTGTGATGTTGAAGGAGTTAGGTTGGGAAGAACTGGAACACCGAAGGCGTTGCTCTCGACAGAAGCTAATGAAAAATTCACGACTGACATATTTCAAAATGACAGCAAACAAATATTGCTACCAGCAACATTCGTATCTCGGAATGACCGCGAACATAAGATAAGAGAAATTAGGGCCAGAACCGATTCTTTTCTGTATTCATTTTTTCTACGAGCGATTATGGAAAGGAATAGAAAGGATTTAACGGGCGAGTAAACTTAAAATCCGACAGGAGTAGCTTTCGATAAAGCTCTCCGGTAATCGGGATCTGGGTTTTCCATGGTTTTCCCAGATCACTCCACGCGAATGCTGGGATGGTTCCTCACAATAGCCCATGGGCGCTTTCCGCCATATCCCGTATATCCCTTCCAAACTATTACCCTTTCGGATAGGTGAAATGCACCCTCCGTCACACACTTTTAGTGAATCGCGGTGTAATAATAATATAAATAGTAGAAGCAAACGTTTAATTAACTTGCTGTTTTTATGAGGGAAGTTGCAAAATTAGAAGGGAATTCACCTACTATACGCTATATCACATTCCTGATTTTCATCAATCCTAAATTAATCATATACAAGATGAAGCAACGGATTCGTACATTGAAGAGAAATGCCACAGATAGTATAAATTCAAAAATGTTTATTTGACTGTAAGAATGGAGAATTTCCCGGTATATGATTGCAATGAAGTCTACATAGGTATACCGCCGGATTGTGCTGTAGAAACATGATTTTTCAACGACTAGCTCCATCTTCTTCATCAGCTCTTCATCAGACCAGTATAGATGCTTTCACACTTGAGTTAGCCGTCAAAATATCGTGTTTTTACAGTACAATACGGGGGTATTGTTTATTGACTGTTTAGTAAATACGATAAAATATTAACAAAAGTCACAGGGGTTTCTTAAGTAAGCCGATGATGAACAGTTTATCAGAACGCAAGGTATAAATGCAATTACTTAACACAGTTAAACCGAAAACTCCAAACGACTTCTCGCAAATGTTTGCTCTCATACACAAATGCACTTGTCATTGGCCCCCGTTGCTGACCTGTTGACTGCAATCTATATACGACATTCACAAGCGGTCCTCTGTCTCCCCAGATCGGAGTCACGTGTTCGAAAGAGTCGAGGGTACTCCGGCAAAGCTACACCCTCTGATGCGCGATTAAATCATAAAGTGCGGCTTTAGACCCCAGCACTTCACACCCTTCCCTTCCAGTAGACGACGTAGGGAGGACCTCCTGTGAGTCATTCTTCATTGGTAACACGTTTCATGTCAGACAGAAGAAAAAGGTAAACTAATTTCAACTAATTGCTTAAGGAATTATTAGGGACTAGGTAAACCGTTTGAAAATTTCGCGATTGATCTGCGAAGAATAGCGAGATTGTTGGTCTGGAATGGGATGAAAGAAGAACCGGCTCAGTTGCTGTTTTTTGGTCAGCTGAAACAGGTGCGTGGCATGACATACGTCTAACGAAACAATTAGAAGTGATGAAGTGTTTCCCTGACAGAAACAAATATATACGAGAAGTTTCTCACTCTAGAAAACAACATCTCTGCTATATAGCCGTACTACGATCACTCCTCATCGACACTGGCGGAACCTACCGGCTTTACTTCAAATTATTCCATACCCGTGACCTTAATTATTCAGAATTTTGCCATTTTCTGGTTGACTTTCGAAAAGTTCCTTTTTTAATTAATGACTTTATATCACACACCTCACTTTTTATTTCAAGATATGATAGTCTGAGCACCATAAAAAGCTAAAGACAACTCATAAAATCTTGTTCCTTGGTGCTACTCCATTTTTTTACATTACGAGTATGCAGGAAGTTTGGAGAAAATTCTATGTACTTTGGGAACTAGTGTTTAAATATTTGAGAAAGAAAAATGAAACAAGCGTAACATTCTAGAAACCATAATATGACAAGCGTTTGTGACTCAGGGGTAAAAATATGAAATTCCTTTAGTAATATGAATATACAATTATCGAACGCGCTATTTGATTATTAATTCAGTGACTGAGGAATTTTCAAAAGTTTGCTCGTCAATTGAATCAAATTACTACAGACATAAGCTTTTTAGAAAACATTTATTGAGAAAGAAGGAGGTTTGATTTAATGTGTTAGAAGGAGTTTTTCAATAAATAATTGTAATACTTTGTGAGTTAATAGTCTGGTGCGCAGAACGTATGAGCTCGAAGAATGAGTATATATCAAACAGTTTGATTTACCGTGTATTCGTTAACTTTCTAAATTTCAAATATTTCAGGTGTGCGCTGAATCAATACGTAAGTAGCTAATCCATTTCAAATTACTATCACTAAATTCGTTATAGTACATTATATCTTTCTTTTAAATATCTAGTCGTAAATATTATCTTCTTCCCCCCCATTTTTTTTAAGAAACAAGAATCGAAAAACTTATGAGTCAATCAACTTTGAACCCCACTTCCTTTTTACAGGTAAGATTCGGAAACCAAATGAAGTTGATGGTTCATTCTGGATGAAAGCTGTGTTGCTCTTGTATTTTAGGAACGGAAAGGCGTCGATATCCTTAATGTTGTTTTGTGTCCACGTGGAGGAATTCTGATAGTAAGTCGATCCTTTCCCGGAATCTGTTTCTTTTGATATAAAATGGATACTAAATCCAGCCATAATAGTATGTTCATCCACCTACGCCGTCTGATATATAATTATTGTGCCGCATTTGCTTTGCTCTGGCAGCAGATGGTCGCTATTAAACACGCTCTACTTATGAAAGGCCCACAGCAAAAACATCCACACTCGATATGAACAGCTCGATGCTGGCAGATAAAATCGATTAATTTATATCTAAAGAGCTCCGTGTATTATCTTTGAGGTTAGTCATAATTAATACTTTATCAACATTTCAGTGAATAATTTTTCTATGAAAGTAGGTTAACCCCTTCCCCAACATCATTGTGGTACATTCCTGTAACATAACTTTAAGGAGCACTAGAATCTCCGCTAAACAGCAAACGAAAAATTAAATCAGACTAACGAAAGTGGTGAAACTGGATTGATATGTTAAACTAAAAGAGTTAAATCATGTCTTGAACAACGGTGGCAAAGAACGGTTATTTTCATATTTGCAAACGATCGGTCATACACAGACAGCACCGCGTTAAGTGTCTGTCTGTCGACGTTCTCTCGTGGATCTCTTTTATTTAATAGCTTTGAATAAAAAGTTTGACTGTTATGTATGAAAGCTTGTTTATCAGGCACGAAGTGAGATTAATCGGAAATGAGTTCATTGATGGGTGCTTATTACCGAACCGTGCAGTGCGCCACCAAGAAAAAACGTGTTCGGAACCCGTCATTAAATAAATAACGGTATTGACAAAGATGGCGCAGGAAGACAAATCGATGTTTTACCCTTGAAACCGAACGCTGGCTATTAAGCAATCAATATTGTGTTAGTAATTACTTTCTGATGGCTCCTGTAATTTGATATTCACTGGCAAGAACGGGATGTCGAACTTGTAAGCTTCATTGGATCTCCGTTTTGATGCTTCGAGACGTAAACTAATTTAGAGTTTACATTGTCCGCGTGGACCAGGTATGTCTATTAAAAGCCTGAATACCTGCTCTCATTTATTCGAGATTATTGGTTAAACTAGCAAATGGGTGAAAATGATATCATTTTACAGATTTGAAAAAAACAATACTGATAAACAAGTACTTGTGTTGTAAATGTGATGTACAGCAAGAATTTTATGCATTATCCATTGAAAACGATAAGTGGACGAGAATTTCATGGAGTAATTTTACAAAATCATGAAGACGTAGAACTGGTAGTGGCATTTAATAGATTCTGGATTCAATAATTTTTAAATAGAATAAAAATGAAGAAAAGGCACTAAAATTTGTGAAACAAAAAAGTAAAATAGTAAAAATATCGTCATTGTATGGCAAGAGATGCAAACTGTATCCAAGAAGTCAAGGACAGGCGGCAAAAAGAGAAGCAGCTAACGCCTAAATTGGTGTCCAAGACTTCCGAGAAGTATAAGAAGTTTCACCGGATGCTGTCCCTGCAAATGAGTAGCTATACTGCTATCTTCTAAACTTCTTGTATCCATCTAATGGTCGTTTCGAAGGCAGGCTGGAGTGTTTTGCTGTATAAGACTAATGGTAGTATTATTATTATTACAACAAAAGACGTGTTATTATGGCATTATCCACTGAGGGACTTTTTAAGTCAGTAGTCACCTAGACATCTCTATACGATAAACTGTCCTTCGCCTATGACAATGCTTGAAATGTGTTTGTGAAGCAGAGTGGAACCGCTACATGGTGTGGATTCAATGTATTCCTGTAAGTTAGAAGATAACCAAATTAGTTTAGACATCAATACAGCCGAGGATACATGGAATTATAGTTAGATCCTATCCTTAACATGGTTATTAAACACGACACCCTTCTGAAGGAAATCAGAAAATACATAACAATCTCCTTGCTAGTCCTAAGCCTTGCAGGAAAGTGTTTCCTGCATTTCCTTTCGAAAAAATTGATTATTCCTGATGCTAAAGCTGAGAATATCCAACCACCACCTTCAACATTTGAAAAAAAATAAAAAATCGCAAGGATCTATCCACCAGCTTGACCATTCTATTTACGGTGCCATTTAGGATTTTGGGAGTTAAAACAAAACCAAGTTCATACCTCGGGCCTTAAGAAAAAACCATTTCGATCAGGATTGTTAATGATTTCCGGAAATTAAATAACTACTAAGCATAACATTTCACTTACGTTTCCTATTAACTGATCACTAAACGAATGAAAAAGCGAAACCACTATGTTATTTCATTACTTTATTTTGTTTTTCCTTATGACTTTCTGGCCGGGGAAGTTTTTTTTTTTACTTATGGCTTTACGCCTTGTCGGCGTCTAGGTCATTAGAGGCGGGATGGGATTGGGGGACAATGAACGGGAAGGAATTCGGCCATGGCCTTTTTGAAGGATGCATCCCGGCATTCGCCTGGAGTGATTTGGGGAAATCATGGAAAACCCAAATCTGGATGCCCGGACGGGGATTCGAAGTCGCGTCCTCCCGAATGCGAGGCCAGAACGCTATCCGTTACACCACCACGCTCGGTGCCGGGGAAAAATTGGAGATAAAGAATGGGAAGCAGTTCGGCGATTGCCTTTTAAAGGAACCATTCAAGTAATCAGTTGGAGGGGTTTCGGGAGATCATGGTGAACCAAAATCTGGATGGGCGGACCGAAAATAGAACAGCGCTCTCCCATACACCAGGTACGGGCATTAACCATCTGACTACTGCAATTGGTTGTTTTATTCCGTTGGAAAGTACTTTAAATAGAGCACACCAACGTAAGATGATTCAGATATGGCACAAAAAGCGTGGAGCAGATATAGGGTTTACATCGATGGCAACCGAAACAAGTTTGTGTATACAAACACGCCAGATTCGTTTCCTGTTAAGTTACAATGCGCTACGCCGAATTACTCCTTCGAAATTTGGTGGAGTTTAAGATTTTTACAATAAGAATGTGAATTTCAGGCACTTGTAACCGCCATTATAGTGATTTCGAAGCATACCAAAACCCTATAGCAAAACAATAATTGTAAAGAAGAATGATCTATCTATATGACTATTCAACGTGAATAACTTGCGTAGGACGCTAAAAATAATTCCTAAACTGAAATTATTAATAATTTCCAGTTCGCCGCTGTATTTTTTTGGGCTATTTATTCCGTTGCAGATGAAGCGCACGGCACCTGTCCCTTAGCCTCCATAATGGAACTTCTTTTTGCTGTCAATCGTTAAAATTTAGCACCTCCCAGTTCATGCTTACAACCTTGCCACAGTAGTTAACAAGCGTGAAATCAGTAACATCTTTTTCTATTTCTCTTTTAATGAAGCCCGGCTCGCTGAAACGTAATTACAGCAACTTGATTGTTCCGGGCTTACATCTCCGCGGCATTAAAAGAACCTGATGCGACTGCATAGAGCCTGCTGCCCCCATGCAGTCGGTCGTCCATCAGCGTAATACGATTATTGTTATATTGGGCGTGACAGAATGAATTACACGGGAAGGGTGAGCCTCCAGGGGTACCGCGAGGATCCGTGCGCGGACCACATTTATTCAGAATTGCTGTTCCCAGTGACAAAGAGATGCGGCATGTCATTGCTCACAACATTAAGATCTATTCAGAGTAGAAATAATTTAGCACAGATTAAGAAGAAAAAGGTAATTTGTCTGGCTGAGACTATGGAGGTCTTTGTTTCGAATCCTGCTTACTGCCAGCTGTTTTTTGAGTCCGGTTTGGACCGCCAAATCCTCCATTTTGAGAGCGTTTTATGGCCACGGGATACCTTACGGGTCTTAAATACCTTCTTCATCCTCATGGCATTGAGCAATTTTTGATTCATCCGCCTTTAGGAGCAGATTCCAAACCCAAGGGCAACAGGGTGCCCAGAACCACTCCTCGCTCTTTCGCCCTCCTTTAGCAGTGAGAGACTCCTTATACTGGAGTCGCCAGAGCCTCGTTCGTGCAAACGGTGTGCACCACGTGAAGGAGAGGTTGACATTTGGTTGGAAGAATATAGTTTCTTACACCCCCCCCCCCCCCTGGTTTTTATTCATTGAGGAATCAGTAGTAGGGCAACGATTATTACAGATCTCAAGTAGATAACAGCGTCTACCAATCACGGTACAATAGATTATTACTTCCATATTTTCTAATACAGCGAAACACTTTGTTTTTATGATGACGAATTCTTTGTTATATTAAGAGTTCCAGATTCGAACGCAAACTTCTTAGAGGTACAGTAGAAGCTGTGGTTTGGGGTTGAATGTTGAGTGTCAATTTCAACTGGAACAGAATCTACTCCATAATACGTAATGGATTTTAACGTATAGTACTGCCACACCTAGCAGCTTAAAATGTCCATCATATTACGAAGCCTTCTTTTCTCCGGAATAGATAGCGTTGATATTAGCACATTGCCGTCGTAATGTGCAGCAGAAACTAAAAGAGTCATACACTCTCCCGTTCTAAGACGACATAAAACGGGTCGATGAACCCTTTCAAAGCCAGTTAACGGCTGGCCATATCTGTGAAATGGAGAGTAGAACTTTTATCCTTCTCAAACAATCTTATGCTTTTATTGAGATCAGGAAGGATTGAGAAGTCGGTTCAAGATTCAACACGTTAACAAGATGGAATTACCCTTACGTCAGGCAGTCAACACCGAACTATGAGGATTGATGGTACTAGTAAATAAATAGCAAACATTGAGGCAAAAAACTGTAGCTAGCGGTATGAAGACATTAAATAGAAAGGTCTTCATTACTATTTAACATTTAACTCATTCTTTTTTAATGTTGCATTCTGACACGATAACACAACAACTCAATATTAAAATTTAATTATTTTTGTGGAAATTAGACCAAAAAAAATTCAAAATTATTAAACGGATGCCAGATAAAATTTAAAAAATTGCTCTAGTTTGATGTTACCATCTTAATTTCAACACATGATGCCGAACATTGTTAGGTGCCGATTCTAACTTTGTTCACTGAATAATAATTTAAATAAAAAATGTTGACTTCTAACCTATGGCTTTCTCGTGCTTCGATAGACTGTTTTAATATTATTTAGATTTTTTTATAGTTCTGTATTAATTTCTTACTAAGTTGATTTTTTTTCCTTAGAATAATTCCTTTTAATCAAATTTCATAAACGTAAACAAATAATTCTGTAAAATTGTTCCTAAAATTTATTTTCAGTTTTAACTAGTAGCTACAGCGAAAAGCAACGCTTTGCACTGTTTACCTATAAAGGCTGATGTACACTGCAGAGGACATTTTTGTAACACATATTACGCACGTGCGATATACAAACTGGTTGTGTATGTAATAGTTTCGGCAGCTTATACCGTTGAAGCGTTTGTCATTACCGCTTTTATTCACTGCTAAATGCCTGCTCAATCGGGCTCAATAAAATAAACACTAAAACCTGACTGGATAACGAGCCGACAAAATGAATAAAAACTTCCATGTAAATGGGTGAGTGGTTACGAGGATAATAAAGACATTGCGTTTTACAGTGGTACGGATAGCCCGGCTTTCGCTGCGTGGAGGTCTGAGACGTGTTCTGCGTGGCTGAGATGATGATGGCCCGGGGCAGCCTGCATTAAGGGGCCCGCATTCCCCCGGGAAATACCGAAAAGAAAACACGCCCGGCCGGGATCTGTTTGAAGACGAGATGAAATAAAATCCGACAGACAGCGCTGACGGTCCTCGGTCATTAGGACGGCGCGGTGCTCATTAGCATACATAAAGACTGCGGGCTCGTTATGGCTCACGCAGGTGTAGGACAAGTCCTCTCGCCGGACTTCACAAGATCCTGGTGCAATACGAATTATAAGAAGAGCGAGGACGTGCGTATTGTATTAAAGCAATGTCAATACACAGTGACAGAGCCAGCGCACCTCAGTCGGCAAAGTAACTAACAGTCAGCCAGCATAGAGCGTGGTGGGTGAGCGGTAACTTCTATCTCGCATTCGGGAGGACGCTGGATCGAATTCCGTCCGGCCGCACGGATATCGGTTTCCCATGATTTCCCCAAATCACTCCAGACGAATGCCGGGATGGTTCCTTCAAAAGGTCATGGCCGAATTCCTTCCTATTCATTTTTAGCCTTAAATGACCTCGATGTCGAAGAGACGTAATGCCATAAGTAAAAAAAAAAAGTCAGTTTCGAAAATAAACGCCTAGAACGGCCTCCGAGAGCATTAGGACTGTTTAAATAATGTACCACTGCGGAAGTAAGGCAACCACACCAACACGATACCAATACAGATGTCTTTAAAGGGAATGCCAATACTATCTTACAGGTACGAAATCGCTTTAGAAAAACAGCTTTACTTTTACAAGTAACCCTGAGTATCAAACTACATATATCGGCAGAAATTACGTAAAACATACGAACTAGGATTTGAATTTAAGCAACTTGCTTTGGAACACAGATAACAGACGTGATTGTTAAGACTAATTCAGAAAGAATAAACCGAGCGTGGTGGTGTAACGTATAGCGTTGTGGCCTCGCATTCGGGAGGACGGCGGTTCGAATCCCCGTCCGGGCATCCAGATTAGGGTTTTCCATGGTTTCCCAAATCACTCCAGGCAAATGCCGAGATGCTTCCTTAAAAAGGCCATGGCCGAATTCCTTTCCATTCCTTGTCCCCATCCTTTCCCGTCTCTAAAGACCTCGCTGTTGAGAGACGTAAAAAAAAAATAAAAAAAATAAAGAATAATACGAAGATGGAAATTAGATGGCATAAAGATGTAAGAAAGGAGAAGTATTTGATCGTTCTAATGCCCCACTGCAGTGTTTTACAGACTTTCTCGTAATCATCAACCACAACAAAAGACAGACACTACAGGTAGTTAATAACGCCCCGGTCTCGAAGCAGCAGCTATGCTGTTAGTTCGACACTGCATACTCGCGGTTAATGCAGCGGTTCTGGTAGCAAAAGGACTGAATTTCTCGGGTGAATTTATTCCTAAATGTGCGACTTTATAAGTATCAGTGAAAAAATGTTCACATGAAACATATGTATTGGCGGTAAAGGCATGATGATAACATTATAAAAATAACATGCCACCATATACACCTTTCAGTATTCTCCTTTCGTGCCTTAAGCACAGGAATAAACTGGAAGTTCTCTGTTACAAAACATCCTGCGTCGCACATAGTCTTGTGAGTCTTATAATAACCGAGCGTGGTGGGTGAGTGGTTAACACTCTGGCCTCTCATTCGGGAGGACAGCGGTTTGAATCCCCGTCCGGGCATCCATATTCGAGTTCTCCATGGTTTCCCTAAATCACTCCAGGCAAATGCAGGAATGCTTCCATCCAAAGGTGATGGCCGAATTTCTTCCCGTTTCTTGTCCCCAGTCCCATCCCACCTCTAATGACCTCGACGTCAACTAGGCGTAAAGCAAAAAAAAAAAAACAGCTGTAACTATCGTTACCCCAAGCACACCATCTAATCGATTTTATTTTCTATTTCTCTCTCATATTCTGATATTCCATGAATGGAATTTAGATACAATAATAAAAAAAATTGAATTATTAAAGAGAGATAATGTTGAATGATTTACTGCTACATTCTTAGTGTGCAAGGTCTGCAGAAAGTCTTTTAAAAGGCAAAGGGGTTGGAGCAGAGTGTTTAATAAAACAACCATTTTTCCTCGCCTCTCAACAAGACTCATACAGTGTTTCTAGTACTATAATTACCTCTTTTATTTGTGTCCTCAGTGAACATTTTCATCTGCTTCTAAGCTTCTGTTAAAATGTAAATGTGTCTTCCTTAAAAAGAAAAAAAAATATTTGAAAATTTATTGTTTCTTTGTTTTCGATCAGATGTTCCATCACTTGTGGAATCACAAATATTTGCTCTATAAAATAATATACTTGTTATTGTTTTTCAACTTTTCCATCCTCTTGTTTTTCGTGACTGTCTCACAACAACGCGTAAAACAGTTATTATTATTTCAGTTTCCCTACAGAGACGAAAGGCAAGGACATCAAACCACGAAACACAATTAGTCGTTTGTATCTTGTTTTAAATTCGCATCAAGTTTCAACATCTTTGTTATTTGTAAAGTAGCGCGGCATAAAATATATCGGCCAAGAAGTTAAACTCACTTAATAAGCAGAACACGCCATGCTGTATTAGGACTCCTAAATCTTACGCTTTACATCAAACGGAAAATTTGTGTACATCTCACAGAAATTGTTTTAATTTATCATTTGCCTTTGAATCGAATTTTCCTTTACGCAGCATAGATTCTATTTGTATTTATTCGCGTGCTGTAAAAATTAGTAGGTATAGCACGCTGTTACATTTCGACTTAAAATTAAATTTGGTTACTGAGGTTATAAATAACAGCCAGTGGCGTGACCCCCAACCATAAATTCGCCGCTTCTCCGTTTTCACAACTTAAAAGGCATCGTAAACCCGGAGAGCCCTCATAATCTGCCAGTTTTTATGGCAGCTAAGCACCCCATATCCCTCACGTGGGAAGATATTTCGCACTTTGCTTTCATTTTATTTGCTATCCGGAATAGGATTTACGCTTATTCGCCCATTTACTTAAGTAAATACCTGTGAATATTCTTCGTCGCGTCTCACAACTGAGAAATCCCTTGGCGTTGGTAGTAAAATGTCTCTGACGAAATAAAATTTGAGGATGAGCTGAAACTGCCATATCTCAGTGGTTAAGTTGTAAACAGCATCCTCAAAATTATGTCATGCACTAATCACAAACGATTCTTCATTCACTTTTATATTTTCCTGATTTTTTTTTCCTAAACAGAATTTATTACACCCCATTGTGGTTATTATGTTTCTTTCTAAAACTTCTCTGAACTGAAGCATTTGCCGCATGTAAATCACGAATATATCTTCTTTTTCTATGTTCCTTGTCTAATCTTTTACACGTTGGTAATCACAATGGACAATGCTTAGCTCTCTTTTGTAATACGATATAGTTGCTTCACATTGTTCAGTTTTCGGTGTTCTTGTTCTACAATATTCGATTAATACACTTCAGAATCAGCTACAGTACCATATTTTTTGCCACGCAACGCGTATATTAGCATCGATTTTTTTCTGATGGTGGTCATGAGATCTATTTCACGTTACACTCTGTGCAGTACTTGTCATCCGTCATGTGTAGAATGTGAAACGTCTCTACTATTCGGTATCTTCAGACGTCTGAGGAGGTACTGGCACACAGGTAGCTAATATAAATTATCAAGAAAACCCTTGCTCAGTTCAACACTTTTAAAATTGTGTGCAAAGTATAATGTAATTTTGGTTACAGCACTTAAATCACACCTACCAGTTTTTAAAACTCAGTAAAGTGCGTACACGAATCAATGTACTCAACGTATTCAATAGAAAAGAAGAACTAAAATACAGGTATGAAGGCGGGTTTATCGCAGCGAAAGGTATGGCTATAGAAACATTATAGAATCACATAAACAAAATATTAGTATACAAATTCGGACAAAATGTAAATAAATCAAAACAAATCTTATCAGTTTCAGCAGAAACGTTAACAACAAATCTAGATTAAAAATCAAAAGGAGAAGAGAATAGAAAAATTAACAGAATTCTCTTGCATGACAAGCAAAATCAAAGCCCATGATTGAATCTAGATACTGCTATAAAAGATAATCCTGCTAGTATCAATTCCTGTTCGAGCATTTAAAAAGCAGTTTCAAATTATATTAATGCAACTCAGCCCTTGAGAAAGGTTTACTTAGAAGTAAAACTACAGCCGAAGGCCGAAGCAGGAATGATGTTAAAAGCAGAATAGCACTATCAAAAGGAGCTTTCATGAAAAAGAGATATCGTTTAATTTTAAATATTAATCTAGGACTCAGAAAGAATTTTTTTTAAACTCTATATGTGGAGCACAGCACTTTATGGCAGGAAGTGGACAGATAAAATACGAAACGAACGAGTTTTGTAAATGATGGGTGAGGAAAGACATTTGTGGAAGAGTCTTACAGAAAACAGAGACAGGATGGTAGGTCATATTTTGAGACATTAGGATTGGTTGTTAGCTGAGGGAACAGTCGAAGGTAAGAACTGCAGAGGAAGACAGAGATTAGAATATATGAAGCATAAAATTGAGTACGTAGGTTATAAGGATTATGTTGAGATAAAAAGGTTAGCACGAGTTAGGAAGGGATTGAACAATAAAAACTGAAACATTTTTTTATATATATATATATAATGAAACTAACCGAGTACATGGAGATTCGTCACTCAGTACAGCCTCTTACCTTCAATTTTTTTAATTGGAACAAAAGTGATTGTTAAACACCAAAGTCGTCCTTCAGTAATTATCGCCAAAAGAGATTTTACTTTTCCACAATCGTGGATACTTTTAACCGGACTCTGAACCGCCTGTTATCTCCAGTTTGTCTTGGAAAAGAATAAAAAGTAATAATATTTGTCTCAGATATCCTAACCAAATTTCGAAGCACGTTTCATAATGAACTTGTAATTAGTTTGTAAACAATTAAACAAAGTTGTAAAATAAGAGATAGGAGACTGTACATTATAACAAGTGACTAAGAAATATGGTCATGGACTTTGTAAGAAACAACATTGCTACTTATCAAAGGATTTAATGAAACCATCTTACATTGTCCTAGAATCTAGATGGTCACTTCATAATATGAAAATAAAATATTATTCAGGATGTGAGATGTCCCAAGGCCCTACCACCAGCTGCCTGGACCTGTCGTATGTAACATGGCTCTGCTGGATGTTTGCCCTGCCTCAATGTGTCGCTGTCTGTTTCACCGTATGCTGGTCTTGAGCTTCGGTTGTGCTGGTGATTGAGCACTCACGAGCCAGCTGGAAGGTTTGCATGTTGTTTGAGATGCCACGGAGCGTCTGATTCCTGGTTGGAGTCTGGTTGCGTTGCCCGGAGGCTGCATGTTCAAGGCGCTTGGCGTTACGTAAGGCAACAGGTGTGCGTTAGACCTGACTGCCGTAGCCTCTCTTTTGTAGCTGCAACCAGACACCCAGCGTACTCACTTACAACCGGTCCCAGCACCACACAACTGATGGCCTGTCAAACTACACGCGTTTGCACACCGAGGAATCTTGCATTGTATCTACGTACACAGTTTCCTTACACATACTGAAGATTATTTTGTTTTCGTTTGGCTCATGCTATAGCCACAAACAGAAAAAATTTAATTTTGGTGCAAAAATATTTACATGTCGATTACAGTCCCTCTACACTCTGCTCGAAGATTTTGTACTCCCAGTTGTGATAGCTAAAATTTCAGCGCTTGCCGCCTGGTCATGTTGAGGATTGGAATGTCTGGAGGACCTTGAATCGATTGCGGACAGGAGTGGGCAGATTCAAGGAAAAACTGGCGAAATGCGTTTATATAGACGCTGCCAACGTTAAATGTGAATGTGGTGAGGATCAAGGCATGAAACATATGGTCCAGTGCTCATCAGCCTGCAATGAAGATGGCCTCTTTCGAATAACTCCAAGTGCACTTGATGTTGCGAAGTACTGAGAGAAATTGGTTTAAAGCGGTAAACTTGTATAATATTTTGCTGCGTATTTGTGACTGGAGAATAATAAGTGCAGTTTGTAAGAAACTGACCTTCTTATGATTCCTGGATTTGCCTCGGGTGGATGTTACTCACCACAGAACCTATGGAATATTATCTTGCAGTTTCAATGTACTTAATTGGTCTGTATGATTCAAACAACATACAGTACACTAAGGAGAACTTCATTTAACTTTTCTATATATTTCATTCATCATTTTGCTTCACAAATTACACTTTCAACAAATCATTAAATACTCAATATTCTCTCTTCCTATCTCGATTAATAACACAATTAATGTTCGAGCGAGGAACACCAATTTATGCCTCCGCTCACCATCATTTCTATCCCTGGACTGACCAAAGACTCACTCCGCTCACAGATTACTTCAAAAATAATTACATACGAACTGTTTCAATATCCTAAATACAATCATTTGCAATGCTTCTCATCAAACTTAAATCAACAGCACAATGATAAATATAGAACACAAACAACAAATGGAAGAAAAGGAATTCTAAAACAATAACTTTTAGATGTGAGGGGACAATGTTTCCTCACAAGTTGTATCTCTACTCAAACTTAATTTTGGTTCACTGCCTGAAGCGACTAAAGAAAGAACATTTGAATGGAGTTTTTCGTGGCAACAGTTCTTAACAAAACATTTTCAGGCTTACAGCTGCATGCGTTTTGAAACATTAATATTTCTAATATGATCTCGCTGCTGTTGGCCAATGAATATATAAGAAATTAGTGGGACACAAAGATATTAAAGCCATACGAAGACTGCATTGAGCTAACGATCATGGAGTAATATTTATAAAAGTTGTTTTAGTCAGAAAGCTTAACAAAAATATTTATCTGGAACCGCAAATTTTATTCGCAGTGTAAAAATGCAGCATAGATTCACATTCCACCAAAATGTGAATATACAGTTTTCTTTCTTTACAAACTATGTGAACATTAGCTTCAACCTTCTTTCGTAGTGCTCGGATGATTTAACAAACACCAATACATAGTGGTGAAAATATAGTTTGGAGTCATATACAAGGTTATCAAGTAAATTTCTGTGCCATACCAGAATTCCAAATGGTCTTACTCTCCACAGAAACATTCCGTGGAACTATTGACTGGAATCGTTTCCCGTTGCGTTTCTTGGTGCAAGCTGTGAGATAACAACCATAGAGTTAATTAATTATGAATTAACTTGTGTAAATAATAGTAAAAAATAATATGGTGTGATGTTTAAGTTGGCTAACATGTAAGGCAAAGAGTTATGGAATGAATATCGCTGACTGCGTCTATGGTTTTGTTTACTGGTTGTTATAGTAGTAGTTTTACTTAGAAAATCGTTGGACTGAGATTTGTTAAGCTTGTGAGAGTTTAAATACTGAGTGTACAATAAAAAATTCAATGTTAGAAAAAACCGAAGGAGAATTATTTTAATGACTAATTAATAAAATTTTCTCAAGAAAATGGTCTGTATTAAACAACGGCGAGGCGGCTAACGTTCGTCATTTTTTGCTTAAAACCAAAGTGCATAACGGGCCATATTAAACGGCAGAAGAAAGAATAAACCTCGCAAAGCATACGTAAGTTTTACTGCATTTGAAGGTGACTGAGGTGTATGTGTGTTGAGAGCAGTGTGTTGTTTGATTTTCATGAGAGATGGAGAAGAGAAAGGAAGAATTCCAATACTGGCGTCTTCATCAAACTCTCGGAAAAGTACTTAGAGAGATGCTAAGTTTTACGTTCCTATCTGATGGAAGAATCAACAACAACGCCGTATGCCTGTACTCCATACTCATTTGAAAAGAGGTGTCAGGGTTAAACCAAAGTTCTTTGGTAGAGTCTGGTTACTAGGTAATGAACATCACTGCATGTTCTACCTGCTCGGTAAGTACCGAGTGATGAAAATTTCTTCCATCAGTGGGCCTCGAACTACGTAATGCCTTATCGGGCGCCAGACATCGTCATTACGTCTTAGTAACCTTGCCCATCGAGGTGGTCACATACATAAAAACGACATTCCAAATCTAGATGAAATAAAGTGTTTTATATTACTTGATTAGTGCCATAGCTCTGCCTCTTAGGTTATAGGAAAGTTGTAATAGCTATGGTTGATAACACACATTCGTGCATCCCGAGTCATCCAGCGTTGATATTCGTGAGTACAACAATATTCCTTCTAATTTTAAGCCATGTTACAGTCCGAGAACAGTGACAGTTGTTGTCTATTCTGGAAGTGCGAGATATTTCATTAATAAGGGCAGCCGTGGAAAAATTTGATCCCATAAAACATAGTAAATACCTTTCTCATCGTTTCTGGGGTAGTATCATTGTATTCTTTCGTTCGATGATGCTTTTGTATGTATGGTTTGCCCGATTTTTTTACTTAATCATTCTGTTGTTCTGAATTTAAATTTTTCTAAAATATTGTTGACATTTATTTAGTAACTTTAAGTTTTAACAGTTAAATCTTACCTCCTGGTTCATGCTCTCTGGGGAAAACTATTTCGCTTCACTGTTACATATGCTTGTTTCGCCGAAAAAAAAAAAAGTTTATAATGCAGATGTGATTATTTTATTAGATAGAAAGAAAACTGAATAACAGTCAGAAGTAAATATCCCACTACTCTAATTTTACGCGTCAGCTGGGAAGAATTCTCTTTGTTTATTTTTTTAATGATTGTGATTTTTTTAATGATTGTGAGTAATTAAAATTACAATGACTGGCAGTGGAGAATGGTATTTGGTTTTAATTAGAGCTGTTGTAAAACAGTTAACAAAAAAGTTAATAATTTTGAGTATTTCGTGTAGAAAAAAGTAAAAAAAAATATTCGCTCATAAATATAAGTACACACAATATCCGCTTAGAACTTTTATACTCTCACCAGGATAAATCTGCTTCCAATGGATCAAGTGTTTCACGTCAGCAAAGTGAACTTCTCCTATAATTATCTTCATATTTGCTGTTGCTACTGGAAGCAAGGTGCAAGGTTTACTTTTATTCCTATGCACCCTGTATGTTCGCAATGAATCCGGGTTTAAAAAAATTTGCCATTCTTCAGGAGCTTCTAGTGCTAGTTCTGGTACTAGCTAACCATGAGCTTTTTACGAGTATTTTCTGAGCGAAGTTCTGTTTTTGCTCAACAAACTTAACTTTATGGACTTCAGTTTTGTCGGAAATGTTTCTTACAAACATGCAATACTAGTGCAAAAATGCAAATGAACTTAGTTTTAATTTTATTTTAAAAATACACGAGATCTGGAGACTGGAATCAAACAGATAGACGTCTTGAAGGAAATAGTTGCGATAGCAGGACTACAAATATCGTTTGAGGAAACGGTATACATGAAAATAGACGCAAAAGACCAGACGTGGACAATGGACTAAATATGGTGATATTAAAAGAACACAGAAATTCAAATGTTTTCACTCCCAATGTTAATGAAAACGCAGCAGTTCGAGATAGGACGAGAAAGATGGAAACAGCTTTCAGGATTTGTCAAAAGACATACAAATGGAAATTACTCTCCCATCAGGTGAAATACAAGCACTATGGTTCGGTAGTGAAGCCAGAATGTTTATACGCAGCAGAAACACTAGCCAGAAAGGGACTGACGGAAATAGAAAAGAAAGAAAGAAACTTTCTAAAGAAAATCGTGGGACCAAAAAAAGTGACAGGAAGCGAATTTAATTTCCGTTTGAGATCGAACCAATATTTATACGAAAAGTTTTAAAAGGTATCAAACACAATTAAGAAAAGGAGATTAGCTTTCTATGTACCCATCAAGAGAACGGAACCAGAAAGAATGGCAAAGAAAATACTCAACTTTCAAGAGGACAGGAAGACTCAAGTTCCATGGCTGGAGGACTATCACGATCTGAAAAGATGTGGAATCAGCCTGGAAGACATAGGAAATTATTCAGATGAAAAATTGCGGAGGTAAAGGATTTGACTGAAGAAAAATCGATCAGGAAAAGGAAGGCATTTTCAGAGGAAGAAAAATCAAAAGTTAGCCAGAGAATGAAAGAGTACTGGCGACGGAGGAAGGAAACTCAGAAGAGAAAATGAAGTGGTGTAATGGTGTCCATAGATGGCTGAAACTAAAGGGGAAAAAAATAGGTTACTTCGTAATATTGGGTGTTACTGTGAAAGCTCTTCATGGACATCATGAGAAACATATAAGATAATGAAAAACAAGACAGTAATCTAACAAAATATTTCTTATTTGCACGTGACGACTTTACTTCATAAAATGTCGAATCGAGAACAAGTTGTTTTATTCGACCTGGAATGCGTCGCAGATGTGGTATTGCCGACAACTATGACATCAAGCCCCATTCACACTTTATTGTTTCATGTGTGTAAGTATAATTGATTGAAGATAATATCAGCGGCCAGCGCATGACAATAGAATACGCCTTACCTTTTATGTCATTATTATTCTGAAATAATCACCGCCGAGAGTACGGCGATGAATATTAATACAACACGGAGGGCGGAGGTCCAACTCCCCACCCGGCATTTATTTACGCCGTGCTCCGCGGGTTGAGTGTCGCCGTCCTCAGTTGAAGAGGCGTTCATTACGCCTAAACGCGGTTAGCGGCTCGCTACGTGAGCTGCCTTCCTTTTTTTTTGCAGCGACGTTTCCTGCGAGCTAGAGAGGAAACATTTTGCAGGGATGGGTCGCGACTCCCTCCTGTTTTATGTAGCACGCGCGCGCTCTCAAATTCGGTTAGCGCCAACGCACAGTCAACAGACGTGTGCCTGGTGGATGCGCGAAGGAAGAAGCATCGTGTTTATAAAATTTACACTGCTAACTCTGTGAATAGAGGTTTCCAAGAGAGACAGTCTTAGCGGAGTGTTTAAGGAATTACATCGGAATGGAACAAAACAAAAACAATTGTGTTCAGTATACGAATTCCTTCAAAGAGGTTCAAGGAATGTTAAAACGCAAAACGAGTAACCTAATAGAAGTGACACAAATTTAAACTATTATTTCTTCACTAATAACTAGACAGGGACAATTTCGAGATAACAATGTAAAATCTGCAATCCACAAGAACTTCAATGTATTAGAATAATATCTTAGTAAAAGTTACAGACTGCCAAAATGAAGATTTCATCAGTGGATCAAAATTTAAATCTCAGAGCTAATCTGAAATGCGATTGAAATTTTTTGAGACAGTCAATTCAACTTTATTTAATGCTATTGATGTATAAGTTTTTCATATCTTTTTCGTATTTTTCAATGACATATTACGACTGTGTTCATAATATACTCTAAAATACCATATTTTGCTCTAGTTTCTCTAACACAGAGATACATAAATTTCTATTCAATAACGGGTTATTGATTAGAAACTTAATATCTCTTCTAATGTATTCAGAAATATAAGTGGTAAAAACATTTAGAGAAAGCGGGAATATCATTTGCGTATTTAAAACAGAAGCATAGTTATTCAATGAAACAAATAATCATGATATTAATAAGCTATAACTAATTACAATTCCAGAAAATACAAGATGTAATTTGGCCTAAAAATCCAACGTTAAAATGGTCCCGAAGTGTTAAATGGGAACTTACTACGTGAGAGGTGGAAATATGACCATTGCTATGCAACTTATTACTGTTGTCTGACTTCCGTTCGGCATTAGTTGGAATTTGTTTTCGTGTAAATGCTACAAAATTTAACTGTTTTTGAAAAAAAAAACACGTTTATTTCAACGTATTTTAAATGTTAAAAGTAGTACCAAACATACTCTTGTGGGGCCAACCAAAAAATTGTCTTTTAGCTCTGACCATTGGTAATTAAACTATAATGTTTACAAGTACGTATGTAATAAAAATATGCTTGATTTTTTAAAAAAGCATTCAGTGTTGTTAGTTTCTAACTTTTTACTTTCGTTTATACTCGTATGGTCCTCAATCCGTAGAATGACTGCACACTCTCCCAGGACGCGTGCTAAGCTAAGTTTGATATTCAATCAGAAGGTTAGCTGGGCTCTGCGGAAGCCTGGTATTGGAAGTAGTGTGGTCAGTTCCTTCCCTCTTACCTAACATAACTCAATAATATTACCGAGTAAACGGGGACCTACAGTTTTACGCGGAGTCCGAAACACAGAAGCTTTCTGTCGTACATCATATTACACAGCAAGCTATGCCAAAGATGAAGGTCGGGTTAAGGATCTATGAAACTTTCTTCTGGGGAAGGGATTCGAATCGGGCACTTTTCGATCTAAAGTCAGAAGGAGGCGTACTTTGCCTTGGTACAAGTAAAATGGAAGGCTCCTCTCTTCCCTGGGTGTGAGTGTTTTATGTGACTAGATGACTGATAAGTGCAATGTATTGCTTGTATTCTGTATATGAAGATGAAACGATGTGCCGGCGTAATCAGGCCTTCTCTTCGGAAAGACATGAATGGGACCTCCAAGTTTATCGTCCCCGTCCTCCGGACAAACCGCCATCAACAGAGTAGCGTGTCATGCATTAAGGAGTGGTTTGGGAAATAGCCCAGGACACAATACAGTAATCAGGAATGTTGTATATCCACCTCTCTTAGACTCCTGACTTGATACCGAATAGTGAAATTTGCTTCCGTCACTGTGGATCGTACCAGCTAACCTTGTGGCAGCTGCTCATTGTACCACCGCAACACTTGATCCTATGGGGTGGACAGCTATGACTTCTTATTACGTGTTAATATCATGCTTCGTTCATTAACAATCTATCCAACGCTATAACTACTTTCTCGTTTTTTATGCCCTGTACGTTTAAGCAAATTGGGCCTTTAGCTGCCAAAGATATTCAAAAATCATTACAACGTCGAGCTGGTTTTTTTTTTTATCTGCTTAACGTCTCTCTAACAGCGAGGTCTTTAGAGGCGGGAAATGATGGGGAGCAAGGAATGGGAAGGAATTCGGCCATGGCCTTTTAAAGGAGGCATCGCGGCGTTTGCCTGGAGTGATTTGGGAAACCATGGAAACTCCAAATCTGGATGCCCGTACGGGGATTCGAACCGCCGTCCTCCTGAATGCGAGACCAGAACGCTAGCCGTTACACCACCACGCTCGGTCGTCGAGCTGTTGATAGTGATTCTGAAGAGTATACTTTCATAATCATCATTCAACGATTCATCCTTGAACACTTCATGCGATTCTAGGCACCATTGCTGGAAGTGAGTCTATTTTTATAATTATTTTGTCTGATTATTTCCTGTCAGTATTTTTTGAGTCTCAGTACAATCAGATCGGCTTTAGTGTTACAGAATTAAATTTTGGACTATCTCAAATGTCACCTTAAAAGGCCATAATGCACCAGCATGGCATGTCCGCAGTCTGGGCACAGTAAACACTGGCCGTCACGGCTCGTCAGGTATTCTGCGAGGCGCTGGCCTGCTCATGCTTGTTACGGTTCTGTTCACAGACACTTGTCAACGCCGCGACGATAACGGCTCCACACCAACATTCGATCTCACTTTCTGTTTACTCAGTGGCTGTTAATTCTTCAAATTGCATTACATCATCCGTGTAAACATCCTTTAAGTATGTACCTTTCTTTTTCGTGGCGGGCAGGTAAGGCATGAATAAAATCATTGAATACGATTATTTTAAGCGAGCTGAAGATTGCTATCTGTCTGAAAGTAGTGACCCTTCTCCTATAACCTATGAGAAATGCATATTTTTGAGAGAAAATCTGTGACGATCCCCACTTTCAAACCGCATGATCAATATGCGGCTGAAATACTTAAAACTACTCATGTCGGTCTTTCCAAAATATAGCCAAACTACTGGAATTGAATTTTTGGAGATGATTTGATATGACTTGTTGGTGCGTTGTGTTAGTGTTTTTTCTTACTCTTTCTGTTATTCTGTTATCTTCAAAATAAGAATTCTCACTATTCCTAACTTCATGTACTGATCTCAACAATTCCATTGAAGGGAAAAAGTACGGTATTAATTTCTATTCAGAATTGATTCTAATACACTTACTATCACCCATTTGTTACAATCTTATTTCTTCAATACCAACATTCCTTACACACTACTCTAGCATCTGTTCCAATTCTAACATTTGACTTTACCGTTATTTAAACACTCGGTCATTCCGTTACCTTTATTTAACTTTTTTCAATAGTTGTCACAGAATTATCCCCCTGTATTTGGTTCGTTTACGTAAGAATGTCCGCACATTTTCATTATTTAAGGAAAACAATCATAGTTATTATGTGTATTTAAACCTTCTTTTGCTTACACTTAATATTTTCTTTCATTTCTTAAGTTGCTGACACCACTTGCTGCGAAATGCTCTAGTGAACGTCGTCTTATAAAGTATCTTGTGTTGAAGTTAGGCTCAATCTGTCTTCGCTATTTGTAATTTAACACCTATCCTTTATAAGTTGTCGTTGCTAAAGATTTAATGTTATGGCAGAGATGCCCTCTGCAAAGTAAGTTAATATGTGTGATAAGAAAAAACTGACAAAACATATTACACAAATGATACTTAATGCGTTTCCAAAAAAACTCATTAATGAAAAACTCAATACATTTACGCATTAATTTTAAATGAAGACAGGGATCTAGAATATGAATGCTTGGGCAGATCGGTTGAAGTTAGCATTATTGCAACAACCAATTCAGAAGTTTCTAATTCATGAATCCGTAATGCTAATAGCTTTAGGCTCCCCTGAGGTTGTAAAAATATCGGTGAACCCTTGTGCATTAGTTCCTGGCAATGTAGTAATTCTTTAAACGAAATCTTCTCAGTTCAGCCAGATACTGTCGTAAAAAGACAAAGTTTCGACATCAGGTAACAATATCTGAAGTAGTAGACCTGGTGAAGACAGCAGAGTCACCTGTCGAAACGTTGTGTTTTTACAACGCTATCAGGCTGAACTCCTGTGAAGATTTCATTTTATCAGTACTCCTGGAAAGTCTCCACTCACGTAATAATTCTTTTCAAATGTTGATCAGGATATATAGAACAATATATTAATCACAAGATATAAATTAATTGTGGGATTGGATAGTGTAGCTTGCAAATTTATCATTATATGTTTTTTTTTTGCCTATGGCTTTAATGCTCCGTCGACGTCGAGGTCATTGGAGGAGGGAAAGGAACGGGGAGCAATTCTGTCATGGCCTTTTCAAGGAACCACCCCAGCATTCACCTGGAGTGATTTGGAGCAACATGAAAAACCCAGATCTGGATGGCCGTACGGGGATTCGAACCCGCGTCCTCCCTAATACGAGGCCTTAGCGTTATCGCTCACCCACCACGCTCGGTTTGCACTTAAATCATCTCTTATTCTCTTGACTTTTTGCCATAAATAAGTTTATATTTGAGCTGATAAAAATAAAAATACGAACATAACCAATTTGTTCAGCGTTAATAGATAACTGTGCCATCTAACACGCATATAATAATTCTGCATATCAGTTTTTTTCAGTCTGTACAAGAGTTGGTTGCGACGAACAACCAGAACAGTAACTTATATAGTTACTACGAACAGTAATTAAATATTACAACTTTAAGTAGTCTCACTGTGACCAGTGGTATTACTTATTAAACAACTAGGAGATATTAAATAAGTCAATAACAATTCTAGATGTAAAGTACTTTTTTAAGTCACCGTGTAATTTTCCAACTTCATCTTGATGAAAAGGCAAAACCTGCAATTTCACTGTCAGTTAAAAAAATTATCGTCTCACTAGCAGAAAATAGGAGTTACCATTAGAAAACTTTGAGAAACCGGAGTTCCTATTATTATCAAACCTAATAGTAGTCTGTTATTGTGAAACTTGGATATGCATTTTCTTAAATGGATTTTTGATTGCTCTAAATTGAAATTTTATATCGTTACGGTACCCAATCCCCTCGTTTCAGCGAGCAAGCAGAAAGCTTTTTTTCTCTCCTGCAGCCAGTCCGCGTCCTGTTTATTAGGTACGGTGGGTGTTAATGCGGGCATTCAAGGTGTCTCCGCCCACGCCGTGTGTCTGCCACCAGGGGCAACAGCACCCACGTAAACACTGATCTGGTCGCCTCTACCTGTGGTCCAGGCATAACAGGGCACGCACAGGTCGTGAGCGAAATGGTGACGTTTGTAGCCAAGGCTTCATCACACAGACACAACAAGTTTTGGATAAACTGTTTTGTGTTATTTCAAGATATGGAACAAAGTAGAAGTAATTTCGGATAACGTGAATGACTATCAAGTTGCTGAGCTAAAATCTAAAACTACTATTACTATTATTCCGCGATTCACTAACAGTGTGTGGCGGAGGAAGCATTGCACCTATCCGGAAAGGTAATGGTTTGGAAGGGATATACGGGATATGGCAGGTGGCGCCCATGGGCTATTGTGAGGAACCATCCCAGCATTCGCGTGAAGCGATCTGGGAAAACCATGGAAAACCCAGATCAGGATGGCCGCAGCGCTTTATCGAAAGCTACTCCGGTCGGATTTTAAGTTTACTCGCCTGGTAAATCCTTTCTATTCCATTCCCTAATCGCTCGTGGAAAAAATGAAAAGAATCTGTTCTGGCCCTGATTTCTCTTATCTTATTTTCACGGTCATTCCGAGATACGAATGTTGCTGGTAGCAATATTTGTTTGCTGTCATTCTGAAATATGTCAGTCGTGAATTTTTCAATTAGCTTCCGTCGAGAGCAACGCCTTCGGTGTTCCAGGTATTCCCAACCTAACTCCTTCAACATCGCATTTACGCTTTCCCTCCAACTTTATATACCTGTCACGAATCGGGCTGCTCTTCTTTGGACCATCTCTAATGCCTCCATTAATCCTTTTTGATGGGGATCCCATACAGAGCAACAATATTGTAAGTGAGACCGCACTAGTGACTTGTATGCAATAGATTTAACTTCCGGAGTGCATTGTTTTAAATTACGACCTACAAATCGAAGCATACGATTTGCTTTCCCAATTACATTGTCGATACTAACGGAAGTACTTCCCTTCTTAGCAACAAATCTGAGGAATACTAGATGTGTATTTGCACCAAAAAAGTGCGTTCAAGTGGGTAGGGTAAAATTTATGAAAAATCAACTGGCTACTTCAATTTTCCATGATTTCCCACAATCGCTCTAGAGAAAGCATTGATGGTTCCTTTGAAAAGGCGATATCCGATTTCCTTGCCATTCATTTTCCCAATTCTCTCCCGGTTTTAACGACGCAGACGTTGTCCATCTGTAGATCCTTAAGTAAATGAATGAGCTGTGCTAAAAAACGACTGAAAAACTTCTCATAAATCAAAATTATGAGGTCATAGTAATCATTATCGCATCGATTTGATTTTGACTCGTAGAGATTCGACTGAAGTCCTGAAGTAACTGCCTTATCATTTAACCCAGTGATGTCAAAGATACGGCCCCCGGGCCCTATCAATACCGCCCGCGATCGCAGGATCGCTATGTGAAACAGAAAGAAGAATCATGTTTTTTAGAGGTTTTAGACTTCACTCGATTCCTCTACGGAAGTTTCGTTTGAATCTGGCCCGCCTACCACATTCTAAATTTAATATTATATCTGCAAAATTGAGTTTGACACCTCTGATTTAACCCTCTCACGCACTCCCGACGTGTATCTCCTTTGTGATTGGATGTCAGCAGTGCATGGTAATTCATCTTATCAATTCTTGATTAGTGGTGTGACAAGCTATGCAACACGTTCCTGTGTGAAATGGTCAATAAAAAACAATTACAAAAAATATACTACTGGAAAAAATGATTGATTATTAATAATTTACTTTTCTGTGATGGGATAACTTCCATTTGTAGATTAAAATGAGTATAATCTTCAGATTTCACAACGTAAATTTAGTTAACCTTTTCATATGAAAAATTAAGAATCAAAAAATAAAACACAAAATCTTCTTAATTCAAATCATAAAAAAACATACTCGAAACTTGCAAATAATAAAAATTCGGGCGCTACTCAGTCAAGCTCAGATTTAGTATAACAAAGCAAATGGTAGATCCACTGAGAATAGTTCTTATCTGCGCAGGGAGACCTGCAAAGACGCGTTCAGTTCGATCGGAATTGAAGCAATGTAATCGAAATATTACCGTTTAATGTGACGATCTCTTCACTGCTGCTAGCGTAGCGATCAGTGTCACCAATGGACCACCCCACACTGTAGACCGATCAGGTCGCTGCTCTATTAATGTGCCACGCAGAAATATAGGCACAAACAAAACAGTTCAATACTGACAAGGCGACACACTGTACGTGTCGGCACCACAGACAAGAAACCCCAGGAACTCTGTGGCTAACACACTCACCACGGCCACAAGTACTCACAGTACTTACTATCACCCAGCGAAGGCGCCAATGCCTCGGCGGCACCTGCCTCCACCTCTCCCTGCTCCAGCCACCGCTGGACTCCCCACAGACGATTCTCCAAGACCCGCCGAAACCAGAAAACAGAGAGAGAATAATCTCATTGGCTGCAGTTATGTGGAACCTAGTTCTTATTTGTAAATTTTAAACTTTTTCCCGGTTCATGTCCTCCAATCGTTTCTCTCCGCGACAAAACTTCGTGTCTGTCTCTCCCTCCACAATGTCTGAGGTCACTGACCCTATCCAGAACAACGACCTATCTCCCCGCTGTTATTCTTTAGCGGGGACGGCACTGAATGAATGGTAAGGTCCGGTTTATTGTGTGAAACTTCACTTAACCACTGTGGAAATTATTTATGGTAGGCGGCTTCACATGAATAGGCGAGACGGGCTTGAATCTGCCAGTCCACCAGCCGAATATTTCTGCTTTCGCGTTGCATTTACTTTTTACTTAAACAAAATGTTATGAGTCGATAATTTTGTTAATTACATGTCTTAAGGCTTAATAGGTTCCCCAATTATCAGCAAGGTGTTATCGTAGTAAAAATTTAGTTGACAATAAGGATTGTAATAATAGTTTACGACAACTCATTGAAGTATGACGCTAGGCAGAAACGGTGGTGCTTGATGCACCTCCTGTATGTTCCACGACCCGTATAAATCGTTGTTCTTTTAGGGTGAAAATATTGTTACACTTTCTTTAGGGTTATTCTTCAAGAAAAATTCTCTGGACTCCCGAAGAGGTAAGGAACAACAATTCTGTACTTGTAGTTACAGTTAAAATTGATTACTCAGTGATCAAATGTCATTGTTGGAGTAATCATATAAACCTATCGAACATAGGATAGAACTATCCACATTTCGGTTTTCTATGGTTTCCCGAAATCAATCCAGGCAAATGACGGGATGGTTCAATCAAAAAGACAGTGGCCGAATTTCTGCCTGTTTCTTGTCCCAGTCCTCTCTAGCCTCTGATGACCACGACGTCGACGTGAAAAAAAGAAGCATAAAAGCTTTCTGTATGCGACTGTCATCGATCTCCCTGAAAATGCATTTCAAACTTTGCCACAAATATCTGTTTGCTGAAAAATGTGAAAATTATTAGTCGAATTCAATAAATTGTGAGCATCATGTGATTTAGTTGATTAAAGAAAACTTAATTCAGGCGGGCATCAAAATTCAGCCTGTGTTTGATATCATTTCACATTTGTTGTGTAGACTTAAAATATCTTGCTTTGTTTCATTATTATTTTGGTTGTTTAATATTGTCTCACCTACACTTCTCTTGTTACCAATGCTCTAGATTTTTTCCCACTTATGGTTTTACGCCTCGTCGACGTCGGGGTCATTAGAGGCGGGATTGGACTGGGGCAAGGGGCGGGAAGGAATTCGGTCATGGAATTTTTGAAGGAAGCATCCAGGCGTTCACCTGGAGTGATATGGGGAAACCATAGAAAACCCAAATCTGGATGCCCGGACGTGAATTCGAACCGACGTCCTCCCGAATGCGAGGCCGCTCATCCACCACGCTCAGCAATACATTAGAGTTAGATGTTTCAGTTCTACCACGCAGATCAATGCATAAGAATATGAGTATTAATTTTATTCAGATACAGCGCTTGCTCCGGTGGCAATTCCCCAACATACCCATTTTTCCCCTTTTTTCCCCCCCATATACTTTTGTCCTCTAGTAATTTAAATTTAAATTCTTTCAGCGTATTTGTTAAATTATTTATCATTTCTTTTCCATATTTATTTAATTCCCTAGCTCCCTTACCTACGAAATAAAATCTTCCCACACCCTTATACCTGAAATATGGTCATTCCCTTCCATGCACCATCTCGTAAGTTTTCCACCAATCTCTTTCCACGCTTTATCACCAATATACGCCTTGTACCCTCCCATGACTCACTTCACACTCTTGTCTTCCTATGAATCTTATTTCAGCTCCTTTATTGTATCGGTTACTGAAATTGTTCTACGGTAATTTACAGAGACAAATTAATGAAATATTAATAATGAGATAATTAATGAAATGATGTAAACTGTAGACAAAATATGGGTTTCTGCTGTGTCAAATATGTAGAGAAAATAACAACTATGGAAAAAACCTACAATTGACTGAACAATGTACATTGTAAAAAGGGATTCCACCCGGAGAGGAGGTTATTTTTATATCAGTCCCTCGAAAACTGGTTCCGCAAAACATTATTTATCATTTTATGGAAGGCGGCGAGAATACGTTTTGTGTGTCGGGGCAGGGCGCTTTGAAAGCCGGCCGGCCCGGATCGCGCGTCCGCCTCTTTGTTGTCAATCGCTGCGTTGTGTTTATAAAACTGTTTTCACGACACGCACACCCGCTTCTCGTTTTTCGATACGGCTCGCTTTGTGTAAAAATACACAGACGATTCCAGATCGGCCTACACGAGGCCGGATGAGCCCCAGTCTGCGAGTAACGTTAAATTCATTTCGCACTGCGATACCGACTCATTCCTTCGACAGGGGTGAATGTCGCGGACCACAGCTATGGACAATGTACACGCATAACCACTGTGGATGCAACGATTGTTTTTAGTTTACAATAATCTACACATTATACCTACTGATTCGTTTCATACCGATTATTATGGTGTCCCAAATAGTTGTTTTTTTTAAAAAAAAAAAAAAGTGAAAACTTCAACTGCTGCGTTAAGTAATGTTTAGATGGGGGTAATCTATGAGTTTACGACTTCCTGTCAACGAAATTCTATGACGTGTTGCGCTTATGATATGCGCGTTGGACGCTTTTTGGATTAGTAAAATATTATGAGTTCCTGTCACCATGCATAGCAGTATATCTGTTGCTGTAAGTATGGCGTGTTACGCTTGGACAGTAGTGAAAGTATATATTATACTTGTGTAAAATCTCGTATGAATGTTTGTTTGTTTATAATGTTCTTCACACAAACAGTTTTTATTCGATTTTGATGGAACTTTGTATACGTTAAAACAAAGAGGAAAACACTATTTAAGTTTGATTTAAAAAAATCTAAATCCTCTCCTCCTTTCCCCCCTCACCTCTATTTCTGTCAGCGTGTTCATACATTCCCACAGTTTTTATCCGAGTTTGATAGTATTAAGTACATGTATACTTCAAAATAAGGCGATCTGGTAACTTAGCGGTTAAGGCGCTTAGCTCTGAGAGTTTCTCTCTCCAGTCGCGGGTTCAAATTCGGTGATGAGCAGGATTTTTTAGGGGTTGTTTTTGGTATATGAGCAACGCCGGGACGTTTCGTGGTTCTGACGCCACTTTAAGCTGTAGGCCCCCGAGGAAAGGCTTCTTCTCACCGCAATAGCTTTGTACCTGTCTTTCCGGAAGATTCGACCAATCTTCGGGTTGTGAACTAAATTAGATTTTTAGTTTTTGAAGCGAAAACTTCTTTAGTCCCGTTTGGTGATTTTTAGATGGGTAAAATCTTTATGGATTCGCGTCACCGACATGCTAGGCCTATCTCTATGGCTCAGTGGTTAATGTGTCTGACAGGGAAACGAGAGGTTCTCGGTTTAAATCCATGTCTCGACGGCAATCCTTTATTAAGACGGCAAAAAACATCAAGGAAAATTTGACAAGTCCAATCCGTTCACCCCGAATTTTGAGTACCATTTGATCAGGTTTGAGCCAATTCGTCAATCAGAAGAAAATGTATTTATGTCTTTGTTTTCAATCAGCCAATTCCACTACTTGTAGTTGCAGAAGTCCTACTTCGGTCAGAAAAAATCACAGGAATGAGAATTCGGTATTACATTTTCTGCTGGAAAGGCGAACCTTTTGTATTTCAATCATCAACAGGAATCTGACTCCATAAAGTAGAGCGGAGCAAAAACAGCCCCGTCACGACTCGGCCTCCCGACACCGACTAAATTGCGGAGAGCCCTCGTTTCTGCGAAGAAAGCCGGCCGGTCTATTGTGGCGAAATCGATAAGCAGTGACCGAAGGAGGTGGACATTGGAACCTGCAATCAACTGAGAAATGTTTGTACGTCTTGTGTACGGCTCAAGTCTTTTGCGTTTGTCTTTAGTTCAGGGAAATTTTAATGTCCATTCTCTTTTAATTATTCTTAATTTAAGGCTTTTAGTACAATGTGCAACTAATTGAATGTTATTTTAGTAATACGATAGCTTCCGTTGTTAGTAATATAATCAGCAAATGAATCCTTTTTACATCTGCAGATAGTTGCGAGCGTTGTGTAAACACAAACAATATTGTGGTCCGTTCAAGTGTGGAGACAACATTTGAACGTGGTTATGAACTAAACGCGCTTTAAGCGACACAGCGTCCACTATCAAAATATAAATAACCGCAACATTACGACCTCACTTTTATAGATTTCTAGATTGCAAGAACAATGCAGCAATGTGGATGATAAGACAACAAATGTTTTAATTAACTAACGCAAAGAGAAACAACTGAGACCTTAGCACACATGTCATCTGGAACATACAAAAAAAAAAAATATTTTTTTATTGCGGTTTGTGGAAAGAAATTAAAGGGAATAAGAACAAGAAAAATTGCACCACAGTTACCACAGTTACCAGAGTTTCATGTTTATTGTCTCTAAAGATCAGCTTTTTGGCTTATAGCTAATGTTTAAACTTTTCTTTAGAAGTGGGAAGTTATTTTTATAGACTCTTAAAAAGACCGTTTCCTCTAACAAACCTTCTTTTGTAAAGACCTCTGTGATAGCTACATAACGAGAATCTTACGTTAAAATCCTACCTCTGACACAGTGGCTTAGTACGCCTTTTTCGGAAGAATCCAACCAACCTCACGCTTTTGGACTAGATTATTATTCTTTAACTAACATACAACTAGCAGTAATATTCGCATTCCTTCTTAGATTACAGGATTATTGAGTAACATCACAATAAACATAATTTTAGTATTATTGGCGTGAAAGATGTTTACACGGTAGTAATGTGTTAAGCCCCCGTTTACGTAATGTAAAAATTGGGATTTATGATCACGGCTATGACGTAGAATATATTTAACCGCAAAATTTATGAATCGCATATATTTAAAAGTAAAAGGCATTAACATTGACCGAAACATGATTTGGAAACGGACTCTCACGTGATTGTATGAACTGTCAAAACAAAAATGAAACGTGAGACCACAAAGCAACATTCTCGACAAAAATTCATAATAATATTTTTTAATTTGTTTCTTTCCACTATGCAGTGATACATTAAAACATTATTGTTAGTAGATGATCACCTAAAGTAATAAAAAAATGGCCGTTGGATCAATGACTGTTTAAAACTTTCCGAATGAAATTACGATTCTTGTAGACTGATAAGATAGAACATGCTCTTCATTCAGACCTTTCGAAAATGAATGGAAATTCATGTTTATAGTCCATTAGTCTAACAATTGCAATAATGTTTCTCATTGTTGGTTGAATGACGACTTTTTCCACCTTGTCAAATCAATGGTTAATTAGTAAGGCTAGTAATAGTGAAAACATTTTGTGCCAGTTACTAAACAATGGAAATAATCGTTTAGCGTTTTCGTAAATCGTGAATAAAGCGGCACCTGGCTTGTGGAAATGAGTCTAGCTCTGATTTAATAGCTGCGACATCTTATGTTCCCAAAGGTATTGCTTAATTGGTACTACAAACGTTATTTGCTCTCACTGATTCAGGGTGGAATAAACTGGTTGTAATGAACCAGTGCCAAACCGAAACTAACTTGCTACAACGCCACAAATAATACATAATAGCACGCTAATGATTACTATATGGACGCTCTACAAAGTCAACCATACCAACTATTAGCTCTATAATATTAAATGAGTCATGTATGGAAGATTTAAGCAACTTATCAAGCAAACTTTACATTTCAAATGTTTAAAAAATTCAATTTTAGAGTAACATAAGGCAGATTATTTTATATGGCTCTCCGGTTCATCGACGCCATGGTAATTAGAGCTGATAAAGACGATAGGGAACAAGGAACGTGAAGGAATTCGACCTTCGCCTTTTGAAGGAACCAGCGCGGCATTTGTTTGTAGCTAACCCGGGAAACCACAGAAAACGTAAAATCCGGCAATCCAAAAAACAGACTCGATAACATCGGGCTTGTACCCCCTGTTCCGAATCCTGCATTATCAGTTAGCCTCTGCGGATGGAAGTTAATTTTGTGGGCCTTTGTTGATAGTAGAGTTTAGGGCAGAAGCTGACTAACATTCGGGACCTTTGCTAAACCTTCCAATCCTTTTTGAGCTATATTTTTTTCTTGAAGATGTGTCTTCTGTCGTTTCTATGTTCTTGCATATTTGCGAATCTAAACAATACAGGTGTGTAAATATGAAACCGGAATTTGCCGATAGATGGCTGTAGCGATCAAAGCAGTTACCGCCCGATTGCGCCATTGTCACCAGTTTCTTTTGTCGACAGCCGGCTGTGATTTTCCACTCCCGACAATACAAGTTTCATACGGTAGTGCGGTTTTTAACACTGTTGAAGATGTCGACTTTTGTGCCCACAAACTACGATTTGCGGACATCGTTGATTTCCTGTTTTCATTTAAAGAAAACTGCTGCAGAATCGCATCGAATGCTTGTCGAAGCTTACGGCGAGCGTGCTCTCGGGAAAACACAGTGTTTCGAGTGGTTTAAAAAATTCAAAAGTGGAGATTTTGACATCAGCAATGAAGACCGTGGAAGACCTCCGAAGAAGTTTGAAGACAGTGAGTTGCAAGCATTGTTGGATGAGGATGATGCTCAAACACAACAACAACTTGCAGATCAATTGAATGTGACGCGGGAAGCTGTTTCCGTACGTTTAAAAGCGATGGAAAAAATCCAGAAGATGGGAAAATGGCTTCCACATGAACTGACTGACAGATAGCAAGAAAACCGAAAAACCACTTGTGAAATGCTGCTCGCCAGATATAAAAGAAAATCATTTCTCCATAGAATTGTGACTGGTGATGAAAAGTGGATATATTTCGAGAACCCTAAGCGTAAAAAATCATGGGTATCTCCAGGTGAACCGTCAACGTCAGTTTCAAGGCCAAATCGCTATGGGAAGAAGACAATGCTCTGTGTTTGGTGGGATCAAAGTGGTGTGATCTATTACGAGCTTCTAAAACCTGGTGAAACTGTTAATAGTGAACGTTATCAACAGCAAATACTCAGTTTGAACCAAGCATTGCGGGAAAAACGACCAGAATACCAGAAAAGACAACACAAAGTGATCTTGCTTCACGACAACGCACCATCACACACATCAAAACCAGTCAAGGAAATGATCGAGTCGCTTAGTTGGGAGATACTGACGCATGCGGCTTACTCGCCTGACCTTGCGCAATCGGATTACTATCTCTTCGCGTCGATGGGACACGCACTCGCCGAGTAGCGCTTCAGTTCTTACGAAAATGTGCGGAAATGGCTTGATGACTGGTTTGCATCAAAAGAGAAATTTTTTTTTCGGCGTGGCATTCATAAATTACCGGAGAGATGGGAAAAATGTTTATCTTGCAATGGACAATATTTTGAATAAGGTATGTCGAACCATTTTTATGCAATGAACGTGTGTTTTTGATCAAAAAATTCCGGTTTCATATTTACACACCTGCGTATCTTGTGGGCAACAGAAAGATGTTATTTGTCAGGAGAAATTTGACACCACCCCATTAATACTTTGGGGAACGTTTAGGTAGGAAAAGGCCAGAGAATATTGATTGCTTAACTGAGACTCTGCCTAATAAATAATGTAGGCGACTACTGGCTCAGTAATCCCATACAAATGCTCTGTTTCGTAAATGTCCTACTTGTGTTGGCAATGCCGCTCGGTACTCTAGAGTCTAGAGTACGCGGCCTGCAGGTAGCCAATCGACAGTCCACTAGCGATCGGAATGTCAGCGGCTTCTCTCCACGCAGTAATGGAATTTGTCCATCTGGACGTGCTCCGGCACGGGCCGCGATAATATTATTTTCGTCCCTTCCCGGTGCAGCTCTTTCCCTCCAGAGGGTTAATCAATAGATAATGGAAGGGAAAGACGCCGGCCGCGGCTGCTGCATTCCCGGCGGAGTGCCGTAGGGTAGCGAAGGGAGGATAAAGAAGTTAAAAAGGAAGCCAGCGGCTAGAAGGGGGCGACAGACGCAGAGGAAATAAAGAATTGAGGCTGGCGGGAAGTGCGGTCGAGTATCGTGGCCCCAGGGAAGCAATATACTAAGCGAGCGCGTAAGGAAGTTCGTTTACAGCTCCTCAAGGTTTTGTAAATAACGCAGAAAACGCGGGTGTCACTGCCATAACAGCGGCACCTGCGCGTCCGAATACCTTCTTGGTATATGCATAAATCCTTAGCCTCCTACATGTTGCAATGGTCACTTCTCCGACTACAACCTAGGGTACGGATGAGTACTTTATGTGATGTCCAATAATTGGTTTTGATGTACACACGTGATATCAAGGCAAGATGGATTTAAGTGAAGCAATCAAAATGCTAGAAGATGGTTTAATCGCCTGAAAAATTTTCTGTATAGTACAAATGTGGAAAAATTCATACGAGGCTAAAAATTGTGCATTTGTGTGTTACCACACCAACTTTAAAACAATTTTTAAATTTCAAGTTCGTGTTTTTCTCAGTCATTAATTGTCCTTATGGAACTAGCCCAGCGCCAATAAACAGGAAATTTTATGGACTTTGATAATATCATCACCTTCTTTGGTCAGTATCCCTGCCGTTCTCGAAGTATTTGCAAAAACTGAACCGTTTCACTTGCAAATTTTCCTTAATAGGGGGGACGGGGGTTAAACTAATTGTTGACAATATTTTTCCCCTACGTGTCTAGGGTTTTATCAAGATCGGATGATTTCTATAGAGAAGGTACAAATATACATTCATCCATAAATACATATAGAGAAATAGATACAGAAAGTGTGAGAGAGATAACTTGGACGAAATAATAGTTCACTGAACTATGAACATGTGATTTTCACATCCCTCTTTCAGTAAGCGTATGGATAAACTCTAACATTAATTGCGAGAAGAACGTGACGTATCAAAATGAACACGTCCTAACATAACTTTTTAGTATTTTCATACAAAGTAACAAAGTAACTGTGACTATCGAGATTTTAAATGATTTGATCAATAATACTGTGGGGTAATAGACTTTTATTTGCTGAGCTCTATAGAGGTGTATTTTTTGTATAGTAGTACAAGTTGCCGGAACAGCTACCATATATTAAAAACACTTTTTTTCCATCTAATTAGATAAAATTACCGTTGTTCGATTTGTTTATACGCATTTTTATTGCGAGGAGTCTAGTCGGACAATTCTGGAGCGATTCAATAGCTTCCATTTAAAATCTTATATAGTATGGACTGGTGCTTAATGATGTGTGTTTGTGTATATGTGTGACTGGAGTAAAAAGCAAATACGGCATACATTGGTGATGAGTCCTGGGTGGATATTTTTGGAATTAGTAGTAGCTTACGGAAGAGATGACCATGACCACAATCTGGAACTTAAATTCAGGTGTGAAGACGAGGAAAATCTTGTTTTGTTGATAAGGAAGTGGCGAACTGGAATAAATTATGGAAGGAACTGCTGAACAGTTTATCTGAAACAGAGGAAAACTTTATGATAAAAAATCGTGAAATGCAAAAATAAATCAAAAAATCAAATTAATTCTATAATAGTTTGTGTACTTTATCCGTATGGCTCGTCACGCTTTAAATAAATCGTTTCGACAGCGGTCGCTTATATCGAATACATTCAAATATATTAGTTTCTTGGCTAACAAAAACAAGACGGGAAAAGTAAAACATTTTCGTGGAAATATCATAAATGGAAATTGTAAGACACGAATGAATATAAACCAATAAGGAAAGCTTGCGAAAATAATAAATTCAAGCAAACGAATACAAAAAATATGGAATAAATGAAACAAAAAAGAAGTGCAAAATGTTCAGCGTTTTGGAACATAAATACCACTTTCTGGAAATTGTGGCACATCTTCGTGATTATATTTTTTTCTAGCTGATTTTTAATTTTATTTATTTTTTCCAAATTAGCAACAATTTAAATGTTTTGACATTATCAACTGTTTCCTCTAAACAGTAGTACATACGAAACGCATTTCCATCTTGGTGCTATTCTCTTGGCTCTGTCGTCATGTGCACGAGACTTGACACGTGACAAGACCGTTGCATACGACATTCATTGTTCTCTCCCCTCCCTTACTGGACGAAGGGGCGTCCTAATGCTACTGTTATGTATTGTTCGCCGACTCCATTAGCTAAATGCAAACTGGACAACCGAGCAGTCATTCTCTATAGCTTTAATGAGTATCGATTCTGACACACTTCCTAATGCAATAGTCTGATAGACAGGAGGAATTACGTGGACATTACTTGCCTAAAATACCATATACTAACTTGAAGCCAATTAAGAAATCAACTCGGCTGAATGCCACAGAAACTTGCATCCCTCCGACATCCCCACTTCTGTTGAACGTAACTTTGTTGCTGCACTATTATGCTAAATAGATATTTGGTTATGGACGATGAACGATTTTAAAAAAAGAAAAAGAAAAGGTGTCTTTTTTGATCGATCCTCTGCACGCATGTAGGAAGAAGTTCTTTGCCTGAAACCGGGGCGTACCTTACTAGTGCACGAAATTTCGAATTCTAGATGTCAGAAAGAAAATTTTGTTGTTATAGAATAGCAACCAACATCACGATTTGATTCAGATCTTTTTTGATGTCCGAGCGAATTTAAATAACTGGTGTTTACGCTTAAGAAAAATAAGCCACGAAACACGAGTTTAGTGAAATTAATCCCTTACTTTGATGTTGCCGACAGCCGTTGCAACAATTCTGCAAAGAAAGATATCATGATCTCGATTGCATAATATCTTATAGAACCCACAGTTTATATACTACTCTAGAAATTAGCTCCCACCGTTACTATAGTTCGTTCAGTTAAAAGAGGCGGCTCAAGGTCACTCTGCTTTATCCCCACTCCTCTGCCCTTACCCCTACATGCGAAACAGAATTTTATTACTCGCCAATATGGAGACTTTAGTATAGATGTTTGATTCCCCGATACGGTTGAGGTGTTATGCGGTACCTGAGCCGAAGCCCACCACGCCACCACGACCAAACCATGCCATCATACCACTTCACTAGGCCCCCGCCGCGGAATTAGGCTCATCAGAATCACCTGCCATAACAGCAGGGACGGTGAGGCAAGGCACATATCGCCACACTTTATGGATGCCTACGGGGAACCGCGTGGATGTAGCGCCCACCACGAACCAGGCCGAAGACCCTTCCAAAACCTGGCCGTATAGCATAAGCCTCTCTGTGTTTACCTCGCATAACACCCGGTCGCACCCTTACCCGGCAGGGTCGGGCGGAAGCCACAGCAACTGGGCGCCGCGCATGATCCACCGCGCCAGCCGACCGAACTTATCGTCACTGAATACGTGGCTTTCCACACTAGGACGTGCTCCTAGTACGCTTTCCCCCGCACCCGCCCGCCCAGTGACCAGTGCGAGCACGGGTTCCCACGCACTCGTCCAAGCTCTACCGAGCACCGTCGTAGCGCACGATCCCGCCGCAGAGGCCCAAAGGTCCCCACAGCGCTCACACTTATATAGGGCACCTACTATGGCGGCAAAGAGGCTGAGCTCCCACCAGCAGGGATGCCACCCCTGAGCTCTAAGCGCCACGCGCAGAGCGGCGAAACACCCCTATGCGGCACCCAGTGCCGTGACCCCTTCATACGACTCCGGGGACAATGCTGCGCTGGCAGCAGAGGTGCACTAAGCCTATGGGGTGCTTGGTCTTCGTTCACCAGGACACCCCCAACACTGGAGCAGTCAGGGCAAGCTTGCTCATGGACAACATCATTGTGCGCCTAGATTCAGCTTGAATACCCGAAAGCCTTCCTCCTAGCAGGGTACGCGACCTCCACTGAACCCCTAGCCCAATGACCAGGATGCGGCGGGACTGTGGACACGGGACACAAGTCTCGGGGGCGGCAGGGGCGGCAACAACACGGGGGAAGGGTGTGGTGAGGTGAGAAACGGGGCCAGGAGAAGATTACCTTGAACTGCCAGTTCGGAGTGAACAGGGTGTAACTAATCTAACATTAAAGGCAGTTTCACATTGTGGGATGTCTTGAATTTTTCTATACGCGTTCGTTAGCTACGCTGCTAGCAGAACTGTAACTTAATCTTTGAACACTGATAGTTTAGCTGCTGTAAATTATTATTAATAGTAATAAAAGGCAAGTGTAGTCATGATGTCATCTTGTCTGTCACAATGTGACCTGACGCGAACGGCCACAGATGTTTTCACTCTGGGAACACAGATGTCGGTATGATAGCAAACTAAGAATTTAGGTTACCTATTTAAGTTTCTGTAATGATTCAATATGTTTCAATTGCAAACCAACCATAAAGAAAAGTATGTATTGTATTTCGGATAAATCCAAATATTAATTATTAGATGCTTTTTGTTTATTTGAATTAGAATTAGTTCGATGTTGATATTGCTTTGTTTTCTAAATGTGACAACTAAAACAAGCTAAGAATTTAAGGTTCCTCTTTAATTACAACATCAGTTTTATTGGCGTTATTTAATAGCAAAGCTATTTAGTTAAGCAAATGCGGAAAAAATGAATTGTTTGAAGATTGCTTTCAACCCGTCATTTTTTACAAACTTACAGGTAGGGCCTATTTATATTCTATGTAGATGTTTCGTTATATTCTATGTTCTCTTATAGTAAGCTAAGAAATATGCTCAGCACTACGTCATTACAAAATCAAGGCAATTTCCAGAACACGGCATTCAACTTGTTATTTTTGACGGTTTTCGAAGCTAGTATATAGATAATTTGACTGTTATTAACCATCGAAAACTCGCATCTAGTCTTCCCCTCAGCCCTTATCCACCCACAGCAGCACATATTTCTAATGTAATGTAATTGGGAACATAAAGAACCCAAGTTACGAGTGAATTAATAAAAAGCCACACTTCCATTATAAAGTAGCCTGCAATAAAAAATCAAACTCTACACTTTTTATTAGTGTCATCGTTCTTATCGGTATTTTCCAGCAACAGAAAATGCTGTCAGCACTTTTTTAATTACGAGCTTGGATTTAGTAAACAAGTTGTTAACCAAAATTGTAAGAAGGGCAGTAAATACGTATTTTGCAAGAACAGTAGCTTGACTGTATTCGACTTTGCTGTGAGATTCGAAAGTAGATTTTAACTTGAAAATAGCAGTCCGAGAGCCAATCATATGGCCAAATACACGTCAAGAAATTAATAAAACAAGCAGAACATAAAAATTTTCTTCCGTGTTATTAAGGTTTGAGTGATTATTTTGATGTTTTTGGAATATAATTTTCATGGTTTTATATTCCGTTATGTGCCACTTTATTTGACTAGTCAATTGAAGTAACATATTCAGTTACATTTCAGTTTTATTTCTGGCACATATTTGACATTTCATTTTCTACTTTCGTCATTTATCTGACACATCATAAGATGAGTAACATTTCGTTAAAATTTTTCTGCTGTAATTCGTGCTTGCATTTCAGTTTCATATCATTAAAAAACTATTATCTGGTTGCTACCATTCTCTCTTGCTGTAATTTCGAGTTACACACAGTTATGCAACTTTATCAGACAGTGTTGAAGACTGGTTTATATTTACACACGACTGATTTTCAAATTATCGCAGCGACTGTTTATACACTTTTCGCCTCGGGCAGAACAAGCAGATTAAATTGGAGATCCCCTTCGTTCCGCAGACTATTCACACCGCCCTGGACGGGTCCATTAGCTTTGTCCAATCCGAGCTGCCAACAGGAGCCGGGCAAATAATAACACAGATAAGCCATCAAATGATCAATTAGGGGTTTCCGAGCAAATATTCACTGCGGATATAAATTAGCTCCACATTCACCCGCTGTCAGCAGCCTAATCAATGTCATTACACCTCCATCTCTGCGAGGGCAAACAATAATTGCGTCACTTCCAATTACGAGAAGAGCAGAGCCTGACGCGTGGGAAGCAGGTTTTTGCGCACTTGCCTCCTAATTTGTAAAGCTGTGGGGGCGTGCGGGGATGGCCGGGTCACCGCCGCGGCCGTCAGACAGTAATTAATAACCGACTGCCCGCCGCAGAGTATCTGCATCAGATAAGCCGCGAGTGGAATGCGCGCACCTGCCGCGCTGTCGGCGCCCGCACTTCTTTTTGTGGTCCTGATGACTGGCCCGGCGCTCATTTACTCGCCGTCATGTTGGTAACGAGAAACGGGCGGCAACGAAATTAGGAAGTGGGAAACCACTTTGCCGCGGAAACTTTTATGTCGTACACTCTCCCGATTTATTTCGTCCTGAGAAACACCTGGTAGTTCCTGAGCGAAGTAATCCTTTTATTACTATACGGAATTCACTGCCGTATATCGTATCTTAATTTCTCTACAACTCGTATTTATCATTTCTAGAAAGGTATTTTTTATGACTATCCATCTTTGTCCATTCATACTCAAACAAAATCAATAAATGACGTATAATTTTAAAGATAAAGTTCTGGAATTTCTCGAAGAGGCAAAATTATGAATATTCAAGGTCACGGGTACACGATGGTTCAGAGTCTAGTTGCTAGGTTTCGCTGCGTCGATAAAGAGTGATGTCATTACCACTAGATAGCAGCACAACATATCACAGAGACTTGAATAAACTGTGAGTGTGTTGTCTAGATTAATGAGATTTACGGATATTTTTTTTCTGTTATAAAACATTTCATCAATTTTAATTGTTTCCCAAAACTAAAGTGTTTTGCTACGTATCTGTTCCAGTTGTCAAATTAACAATTGCTACTAATGAACCGGTTCTTCTTTTATCCTACTAAAAACCGCCAGTCTCGCTGTTCATCGAACATCATTAAGGGACCACTTAGTTGATACACATTCAAATAGTTCTGCAGAAGATCTGAAGAAATGGGGAGGTGAGGTGAACATCACTGTGTTGGTATTTCAAGTTTTTAACTTAGTGGTGAATCTGATTCGTAAGGCATCGCCCTTGATAAATCTTTTAAAAAAATTATGGTGATGTTAAATAAAATAAGAAAAGGATATCAGAAAATTAAAAATGGTACTTATCGTCAGACGTATGCAACTAAAACTATTAGAAAATAGAGAGAACACTGATTCCGGATATAATTGCAATACAAAGTGTCTCTCTCTTTGTTTCGTTGTTACTAAAGGAGTGCAGACACTGCTCCGACCGAATAAATTCCATGACAAATCCGGCAGTTCAGGACTAAGCTCGGTTTAGCTGCGAAGGTTATCGGTTTGAAGCCGACCTATTCTTCATCCTTTGTTGTCTGCATTTCGTTCTAGCAAAATAAAATGGAAATTCATTTTCATGCGCAATGCGCTGGAGTTGGACACATGTTTCTTTTTCAAAATAATAATAATATACTTCAGTTCCATCTCTCAACAGTCATAAGAAATCGTTTTAAAGTATGTTAAGTATAGTTCGATAAATGAATCAAATCAAAATTCCTTCAGATTGTTATTAAATTCATGACAACTTTATCATTAATCCAATACTGTTGCTTTTAACAACCTGGGAGCTATAAAAATCCAGCAATAATTTCTCAGTACAGTTAACTTTCTGTACTACAATAGCTTCTGTGTAACCGTGTTCCCAGATATCTTCTCTGTTTGCATCTAGACCCAAAAATTGCAACCGAGACCGGGATTTAATATTTTATTAAATTGCAATGGAGCGCACGTTTCAGTGGCAATTTCCCTACCAGCCATCTTCCCCCTTCCCTGCTTACGTTGTCTGCGGGTATCACTATGTATGTTGTCAGTGCCACGATGTACCGTGATTCGTACATCCGAGAGTACTTAAGCGTTACATCTGTGATCTTTAAAATCATGCACAAAACACCAACTGCCTGGGACGCGGTGGACTTCGCTGTTTAGAACAGACGCCGAGTAAATCGATTCGCGGAATAGTTTGTCTTTTAAGAAAGAGAGCAGAATTTCTGTGCATCGTTCTACTAGATTGAATTTGATTGAAGCTGAAGTACAGTCGATTTGACCACGCCACGATATCAGTGTGACTCCACGTTATCCATTGTTCTCTACAACCCTTGGGCAAAATGATTACCAAGTGCTCACCAGATATGTGTGTAAAATCAAATTGTTCGAGTTAACAAGATTATAGATTTCTGTTTCGTAGACGTCGTGTTGAAGGCTAATGTCCATATTTCTTGTGGTGATAGTCATGATCATTTTTCCACCGTAAAAAATACTCTTCTACGAAACTGAAACTGAGTGTCATATGAAACTCGTTTTGTAAATTACAGGGTATAGAAAGTAGTCAGAATAAAAGGATGTTACAGTGTATAATTATTTATTACATAGAATAATATTCATATATATGCTCAATAAATGGGCTACGCGATTTACGCTTAATTCATAAAAAGTTGGCTTATAATCAATGAGAATTAACATGTTCTCCGATAAATCTAAGTTGGCGCCTTTCTAAAGGTGTATACCCCTTTGCTCTGGCTTTTATCGACGTCTTCCAAGCACCACGCCATGTTGGTACTACAGGAATGAGTAGGCTACTCGTTCAACCTTCTGATGATTCTTGAAACTGAACGATCTTTGTTCAGTTTGTCCAGTTATACCCTGTTCACTCGAAACTGGCGACTTAAGGTCACGTTCCCCTAGCACCTTTCCTCAATTCACCACCGCTCCCCCCCCCCTTCCCGTTCCTATCTCTACAAGCTGACCGCTGTGTCCAGGTATGCGAATGCCAAATTTCCCCTTCCGCATGAAAATGTAAGAGCAGCGGAGTGGGGATAAAGCAGTTTGACCTTGAGCAAGCCTCTGTTAAGTGAACAAGTTACATATCAATCGTTGGCTGTGCTTTTATAAACTGTCCTCAGTGTATTATTATTCACGCAGTATCTCCAAACTTACTGATCGCACAAGTATTGAGCGCCTCACAAACATACTTAAATATATACAGTGCGTACTTAATTCAGTCTCCAAGCAAGGGGATGCCTTAGAGTTTACTGTTGCTTATTGTAAATCTGGATCGCCGCATCATCATCAATAAATACCTGACCCTCAGCAACGCGTCGAGAATGTTCCCGCTGCCTGGTGCATGACGGGGCTCTTTCTCGTTTTTATTGGTCTTCACGCTGGAGAAGGCCCGTAATGAGCTACCGGCCGCTCTCTCATCGCTCGCCAGCCATTATGTCGCCGCTATCGGCAGCATCTCTCTCCGGCTTCATCCGACTCGTTGCGTTCCCGCCTTATCGCATCCGCTGCAGCCCATTCGTCATTAATCCTCGCAGAGCCTCCAACACATCTTACAGGTGGTGGATGGCCAACGGTTGACCTTCTCTTCACACACCTGTGGAACATGTAGTTCTTACGACGGAAGGTGGCGCCATATATAAAATCACTCAGCTATTAGCCCACTGCCTACGCCCTACACTAGTTGCAATACAGCTACGTCACAAGAAATTTCACCATTTTTTGTGCTCGTTGCACCCTGCAAATAAACAAAGCTTCTTACAACATTTTATAAATTTATTTGTAATCAAAATGTACATTAATGCCGTTTAACTTTGAGGCAGAAACTTTTAAGAATGTCAAAAAAATTTAAATTGTCTAGTTTTTTTTTTTTTTTTTTTTAAGTGACCAGCAACTTCTGCAGGAGATAATGCGAAATTCACAGGTAGGGCGACTAATTTCTTTCCATCGTTACAGGTATTTCATATGTGTGAGTGAGTGTATTGCACCAGGATGAAGAAAGAGACAGTTAAACACGGTATCGGCACTGAAAGCGAAATTTTGTCTATACCAAGGGGCAACGAGGTTAATCGTCCCGACGCGTTTAAGTCACCGTCAGCAGTGTCTCATGCCTTCAACCCAAATGCACAGTGCAGAAGCTTGTCGTAATTACCTGTCTATTCCTTTATCGGTTCTTTCTTTCCTTCGGGCAAGTAGCAGATGTGCAGGTTACTTCCAACGTGAGCACTTTTTTTTTTTACTTATGGCTTTACGCCTCGTCGACGTCGAGGTCATTAGAGGCAGGATGGGGCTTGGGATAAGGAACGGAAAGGAATTCGGCCACGACCTTTTGCAGGAAGCATCCCGGCATTCGCTAGGAGTGATTTGGAGAAACCATGGAAAACTCAAATCTGCATGCCCGGACGGGGATTCGAATCGGCGTCCTCCGGAATGAGAGACCAGACCGTCAACCACTCACCCACCACGCTCGGTCCAACGTGCCTGTATGATGGAGTCGATATCCAAGCACAGTAGTGCTCTGTATACAAGGAGATTAGTCCGAATAACATCTGCTATTGCGAAATAGTGATGAATATTGACAGCAGAAATTTATAGAACTTATTGCAAAAAAAGAACCACCATAACATCAGGAGGAGATAGACATAACTGTGGTTGATTAAGTTAGCACATCAGAGATGTAACTACAGAATAATATATAACGGAATACCTATATGCAATAGTACAGTTAAACAACCAAGAAAATAACATAAAAAAATTGCACTGTTAACTGAATGTATTGGAGGCAGTACGTGACTCGAGAGGGAGAACGAGGGTAGGTTTTTTCCTTGGAGCTTTTCTTACTGTCATCGATGAGGTTGTTATAGTAGGGGGAGGGAGTTATGATCAGCCAGGGGAGAGTTTTGAAAACCACGGAAAACTGAAATCTGAACAGGCAGACCGAGGATCGACCTCAGCTAACCAGTTACCAGACAGAGTCTATCCAAGAGTAGAAAGAAATGGAAATAGTCGTGCCACTAAGCCACAAGAATTAACTTATTATTATTTTAATAAAAAGTACGTATGTGTGTCCGTTTCCAGGACGTAATCTCTTTAAGCTTGGTATTCCATACATTATTTAACGTCACATAAGTAGCTTCTGCATCATTTAAAGAAACCAATTTTGTGTCATTCTCTTGCATTTCATACCTATTACTCTTCATATGTGTCTGTACCAGAAATTTATAGGCCTTCCACTTCAAATTTGGAAGCATTACATAATCGCCGCTTTCTACCTTCAATCATAAGTTTGGGCAGTGTATCCGGGCCACTGTCAGTCCTTCTAGGATATCTTTCATTTTTTTCTCCTATTTTATAATTGTAATTGACCTGTAAGTCATAGACAGCTGCAATATTTATTATTTTATTGCTATGTGCAAATCATCATCGATTACAGCTGTGACTGATTCTCCAAGTGAGTATGAATTAATACTGTACATTATTTCAGATTTCTGTAAGCATAATATTATGGACAACATACGACAGTAAAAAATTTAAAATATCCATGTCCGAGTCTGGACTGTAATCGGTGACCCCTGCATCTGCAGAGAAGACCAACTCTAAAACGCGATCGGCTATCTTTCTCTTTAGTTACTGACAAAACTTAGTCAACACTCCGTGAAAGTTTTAGTTTGCTCAACAATTCAATGTCCAAGCGTATGTGAGGAGAAGAAGCATACTATGATCAGATACTTGCTTTTGAAGGTATATTCGTTTGATTTATTTAACAATTGTGATAAGTAACGTTATAGAAAGAAGTAAGTGAATTAATTTAAATGTAATAATAACATAATGAAAAAGTTCTTGGTGTGTAAACGATATTTTCTATTAGTTGTAGTTTGCACGTGACTGTTGAAGTTTACGCATGATTGTTATCAGTCAGAATATAGAAGTAAATTAAACAGAAAAATATCTGAAGTGGGCAAGAATTATTTTAAACGCTGCAAGACCTTACGAATAGGTTGCTAAGCTGTATATATCATTACAGAATCCAGTGAGTTTAATTTTAAAAGCAGGTAGGCTTTTTCTCATTTAGATGAACACGTTAACTGGAATTAATCGTAAGGAACGTTATAAAATTGAGACTAAGTTAGAAAAGAAAAGAGCGAGCTATACGTTAATATTTTCTGACCAGTTGATCCCATTTTATTTTCTCTTACCTTCCACGGCTATCTGCACAGCAGATCCACTATTCAAGGATATTTGTGGTGTAGATACATTTTGAAACATTAAAGAGGCGTAAAAGAAGAAATTGCTGATCCTCGAATTTTTCGACGAACACGTCTGCGTGAGTTGTCAGAAACTCTATTTAGTAGCACATTTAAACGAGTGGCTTCACTTCACAGAAGGTATTAGTGCTGACAGGATCGTAACCGATAACAGTGAAGAGGAAGTTCTCTCCTGTTAAAAATACTCATTGGAGCTACCTTCGGAAAGCATTAGAGTCCCAGATAGCGACTAAATGTCGTTGTGAGTTTGTTATTGAAAGAAGTTTCAGCAATTCAATTAAAGTCGGATCTTTTGAAAAGTCGCGAAGGGGAAGCAGATCGTCAAATTTAATTAGACGGCATTCGAGGAAATAAAATCGAAGGACACAATGGATCCAGCGAATCGAGGAGTGTGGTGGCGCGTGAGAGATAGGGAGAATAAGTGGGTGAAGGCAAAGAGGTGATGAAAGAAGGAAGGGGGAACAATGACAATACGGCATGGCTTATTTGTTGCAGCCATGATTTAATTTTTTAGTATCTTTTATCAACCCTCAGTGCGAAAGAAACAGGTGTTTCTCTGTCTCCACATATTCATTTTATATATTTTTTAAAAAGCATTTGCATCCAAATATTTACAACAAGTTATTGCTGAAAACCTATGAAAAAAAAAGTGATTCATTGTGTAATCGAAGTATTTCTCATCCATTCTAAACGGGAATTTTTGTGGAATATCTAAGTTACCATGAAGCTGTGATCTTGATGTTCTTGAATATACTATTTCGTGTTGGAATCACATGACACAATTAATGTATTAGATTTGATTAAATATTAACGAGATTTTTCTTTAAAACTCTTGATTAAATTAGTGTACAACTATTCAAATTCAAAACTTTTTCTACAGATCCTTCTCTATTTTAAAAACAATTTCTTTTATCGGCGTGGTAGTTCTTAAACTCATATTTCATCAAAATTTGCTGGACGTGTTCACAGCCGACTGGGCACGAAGTCTGGTTTCTTCTTGGTCGAACAGAAGTGTCCATAAAAAATAACGTCATAAAAAGAAAATCATGCATGAAAGTCTGACAATGTACCTGCAATATATTTTATACCACTCTAGATATCATGACTGAACGAACAGTTATGTAATTCTGAGTAGTTGTTGGAATGGTCCAACGAATTTTGATAAAAAATAAACAAAACTGAATGCAAATCACTTTGCCGGAAATGTCTTACTTTGTCTGGTGCTCGGTTTTTTTCGGCTGGGTGGTCGCCAGTGAAAAGTGATGTGCGTCTGGCCTCTGGCCAACTCTCTTTTCGTAGGTCACGACTCGACCTGCCATTACGCTGCAATTGTGTCGCGATCGCGAACTAAAATGATGTTCTTCTTTTAATAAAAAAAAGTTATAAATTATTATTATTATTATTCATATTGTATATTGTAACATAACGCGCTGTCGCCACGTTACAAGGTGCATTTTTTATTATATATGTCGTAATTTTAGAGTAATTTACATAAATCTTGGGCGACCACCTAAATAGATTTTTGTTGTAATTCTATAAAGTACGCAAGATTCCAAGTGAGGACTGTAATGAAATGGTGAATATACCGTGTATCTTGGTAAAGCGAATATTAAAGAATTATTGAGGTGTGTAGGCTTGAAGCTAATCGTGGTCTTCCCGAGCCGTGGCGACAAGAAGTCGCGGATTTGGATTTGCCGGACCACACACTCTGCTCCCTGGGGATGGGTGGTCAACAGAGTCACTCACCCGGCGGGAAATGCCTGCCGCCAGAACACAAGAGTCATCCCCGAACTTAGCCGAATATGTCCGACCTCTGTTAGATACGCTGGGCAAATCACATATCGGGGATATCACGTGCCGACCTGAAGATCCAATTCAAATGAGCGTATATCTTAAAATCCTGGAATTTCTGTTATATGTGAGCTTCGAGACTACAAGGGGCGGAGCGAGAAGTTTCCTCGCGAGAGAGAAGAGCGACGAGCTTCAATTCGATCTTCGAGTCCAAGCTATGCGAGTCTAGTCTGAGGTTGACTTGAAAAGTTGACTTCTTTCGCCAACTGCTGATATACGACTTCTGGCTGTTGGCTTGATGGAGCAAGCTTATCACGGCAACACAGCCGGTAATGCGATGACGCGCATTGCAGACCAGAGATGCCTGTAGCTGCCTTGTGAGATAGTCTCACATATCGTGGGTCTGCTCCAGTCACCGCAGACATCAGACGCAGAACTACAATGGTAACTTATTACGACCAAGCCATCTGATTGTGCATTCCGTGAAACAGAACCCGTAAACGACTTTGAGAGGATAGATCCATGTTCTCACTTTGTAATTGTAAAAACCCCTGAGCTAGCGGCATAATTTGTCAGAACTAATTATTTTCGAATGATATATTGTTCATTCGTGGTGCCCATGATTGTCACAGTATTATGATGCCTTTGTCTGAGGTCGTCATAACTTGTATTTTTCATTGTTTCCAGTTGTCATTATTTCTTGCATTTTGATTCTGAGATATATTTAAAAGTAAATATACAATTGTTTGCTTGCTCATGACGGCTAATTGTACCTCTGAGCGTTGCTTTTATGATTTTGGCAATTTGTGTTAATGTTAACGGTAAATTCGCTCAGACTTGTAATCGCCAGTGATAAGAAAATAAATGTCATATTGTGACAATTTTTCCTAAATTCCAACTAACGTCGAGATTCTTGCAAAATTAATAAATTTTCACTCCTTCATAAAAATTAAGATTAAAAATCCACAATTATTAATCATAAAGGTATGAAAGATAATTGTAACGTAGTTTGCCCACTAAGGCACCCACTACAATATATATATATATATATATATATCACATGTTTTACATTCCAGACGTCTCTCCTTTGCTGGGATGTATGGAACAAGTGTAATAAATAGATAAATAAATAAAATATGAGCCTTGAAACAGAAACAAAATTTTTATCATATGATGACGTGTCCACAAAGTCCATAATGTGTTCCAAAAGTATATTTCAATACCACAAGAAAACGAGAAGACAATGCAGCAAAAATAATTAAACATTGCTACGGGGACAATGCAGCAAATTAACTGCGAAATAAACGAGTGTTTGCAATTACGCGTTATTGGAATTCAGAATAGCGAATTGTGACCGCAGGTATTTCCGCAGTGCAGGTGAAGAGCGGTCTGCAGTCTGTTAACTAGCACTCACAGAGATGATCGGGAATTGATAAAATGTCGACACCTGTCGCCGAAAATACACTTTCCATTTTAACATTGTTATCGCTCATATTCACATGCCATTGACGAACAGTAGCGGAATTCGTTATGGCCGAACTTGCACAAATTCAATAATTTTTCCAACTGAACTTTTTAAAAAGCGTATTTGATACAATTAATTCTTGTGTACAAATTCTTGAATGGTCTTGGAGTTGCTAATTATTGAATACATAAAACAAAATATGCTGCACTTTTCGTGTATTAATTTCAAAATATGGATGTACTCGAGGAATAGTTTACAAGTTTTAGCATTTGCGGCAGTTGTTTGATGGTACAGTATCCACGTCATTGCCCGTTTACGCAGGTTGTTGGAGCTATCAGGAGTCGTAAAGTCTGGAGCGATTCTACGGCTGAAGGTGAATTTCAGTTTCTGTGCCCCGTAATGTACTGTAAAAAGGCTAACAATTTCCCCCTTTTATAGCAGAACCAATGATTCTACAGGATAATGTAAAGCATTGAAATTACAGTCTTAGACCAGTAACAGTTTCTTTAGTTGCTGTAAACACTATCCGGTTATTTATCAGTCATTTGATCTTCCAACTCCAGGTTGTTTACTGGGTGGGTGGTTGTTAAGTTCATACAAATCGTTGGTTGTAATGGTTATTACGTGATATCTTGGACGCAGTCATTGGAAGCGTCGCTGACATTGACAGAACGTTTTCCAAAAGCGGACGTCAATGTGACCGTTCACGAAACATCTTCCAGTAGATACGGATTGGCGATCTCAGAGTATGCAGGCCTGTCAATAGTTACCGTCGGTAGCTTCCAATAACGACCCATCCGTTGTGTAGTCGAGGGGCGAAGTGCTAGGAACGAAGACGAGAATCTCGAAATGAGATCAGTCATCCCCTTGCGATGAGAACACAAAGTGTTCTGAGACTATATTTTAAAGTGAAGAAATCGCTACGTAGAAGTGACTTCCAACACTGCTTTCTCTTTACAAAATAATTCGCCCCATATCTCACTGGCGAACGCTCCACCCTTGTATTTTACGAGTAGTCAGTAAGGAGCGGCACTTCACTATTTCGCGTGCACTGGTCTGTAACCTCATGGCCTTGTGGATGCATCTGCTCCTCTGGAGGTGCCGGTGATTTATGGGTGCTGAATTCTTTTCTAACCATCCCTCATTTGGCGCCATTTTGGCGGCCCTGTGCAAACGCGCTCTACCAGCTTAATCGGATAAGCGACCCTGTGGCCCTGCATTACAACCGAAGCTTTTTGCACCAAGTCCTTGTTAGTGGTGGCTTCCCACGGGCCGTACATTTGCCGGCCGCGCCGGTCAAGTTATCAACAGCGGGCCGTGGGAAGGGAGCCGCCTCTGCTGGCAGAGATGGCGCGCCTCTATCCGTCGCCCAGTTGGTTAACATCAAACGTCCGGGGTAGCTGAAACGTCACTAGGCAACGTGGTCGGGAGGTGGCTGTGAGGTGGTATGTGTTGATCCGTACAATGCGGCTGCATGTCGCGGCCTATAAAACCATGGGCTCTGGGAATCCACTGCACATGTGAATTATTAATAATACGTAGATTATTGTATGATCGATTAAATTGGTCCCAATTCGCCAGCTACAAATGTAATGCCTTGCAATATTTCCTGGTACGATGCACCAGCGTATTTAAGGACCTACTTGTTTTTAATTACGTTTAGTGCTGTTGCTAAGGAAAATGACAGAGTGCTTCTAGTCAACAGCCGCCATGAAGTGAACTGTCTTGCGTTCACTGAAGTGTCTCGTTAGCACATAACCACGACCAGTGTTGGGCGACTTTGTCGATTGCGCATTTGGAGAGTCCATTATCGATACGAGCCGCCGCTTTGTTAAGGAAGCCGTTCACCACGCCCGCTCTAACGAGTGCAGGCGACACTCCCTTTGTCTCATTCTGCACTTTGCAATTCCAATGAGCATTGCCACTTGCAGGCTGCTATTGTTCTCACCTCTGTTAATCAGCGAACTTCTTTAAGTCTTTTATGTCCGCAACTTCAAACGTCGTGGCACTTTCAGATAGGAGTGGAAAATAAAAGCGCGATTGCTTGGTCGTGTACGACTGGTAACTAACACACAATCGAGTATTTCTCGTCAAAAGAATAGAACCAAATGAAATACAAGGGGAATTAAAAGACGTATTATACCTATTATACCTTACCTTTCCTTTTAAGCATAATCAAAATTTACAGCTATGCATTTCTTCCAAAGTGAACCACTTTTGTTTTCACTTCATTGAAGGATTTTGTCGTTGATCCAAAACCTCATTGAGTTCACTTTATCATCATTGATGAAATGAGTGCTCTTATGTTCCCTTTAAATGTGGAAAAAAATGAAGAAAAAAACGGGGCACCAAATGCGGTGAGTATGCAGGGTATGGATTGGAATTTCATCTTCACTAGAGTCTCTGCTGTAGGGTGAAATGTGTTGCTGTCGATGATCGTGTTGTGGGATTAACCATTCAATCAACTTTCAAACTGACCGTCTCATCTTATCAGTGGTTTTACCCTGTTCACTCCAAACTGGCGACTCAAGGTCATATTCCCCTGGTCCCGCTCCTCACCTGATCACTCCACTTTTCTTACCTCACGCTGAGTCCAGACATGGTAACATTTCCCCACCGCCTGTAGGGGTAATGGCAGCGGAGTGGGGATAGAGCAGAGTGACCCTGTGCCGCTTCTGCTTACTGTATGTGCTATAATATCTCTATGCACAATACACAATTCAGTGTTGTCGCAGCTTTCCAGTAATCCTTCATGTGTTCGTAATTTTTTTCTGCAAATGATTGTGCTCAGAGAACCTCACCATGGGCGCCGGCAGGATTGCTTCTAGGGGGGTGCACCAGGGCTGCATTGGTGCCCCCCCCCCCCCCCCGGCCCAAAAATTTCCGGGCTGGGTGACCTTTTGCACCCCCCTCCCGGCGCCCATCACTCAACAGTTTCGCCAGCATAAACAGTTTATTAGTTACGAAGAATATCACCAATGTTCCTCTTTAGTCTGCAACAAATACAGTCAGTGTTTGAAAGGAATTGACACAGAAGGCATATACATCTCAATGACAAGGCTTGCACATAGAAAGACTCTTGACGTGTTTGCAGCTCAACAATGTAGCTACGCCATAGAAACAGGGATCGCTATGTATTACGTTCTCTTCTCATGTTAACGTCAAAATGGCGTTTCGTTATGTACTAGCTGTCCCTCGTACAGTTCCCATCTGCAGTTCCGTTGCAAGTAGCAAGAGTAAACAATCTTTCCCAACGACCTTTTGAGGATTAGAGTGTTATATCTTTACAAGACTGTGTTTTTCAAGTCGGTTGTATACTGAAGCTGCCGCATGGTAAGAAGTATCAGTCACCACGGAAATGCTTGGAAGAAATATAGGAAGAACAAAAGTCTATCGATTCTGCTTGATTGCAGCACTCATGTGTCACCGATTTACAGTTATCTGTCTTTTGGAAACGAAAACACAAACTAGAGAAATGCCACTGTTAAACCCAGTTTCTATAATGAACCGTCAAATTAAATACCTGAATCAGCGTATGAGAGTAATAAAATCCACCCCAGTTCCCTGGTTACACCTAATCAGCAAAATACCACCTCCAGAGATAAGACGCCAAGAAGCAACGGCACGTGAGTGGATAAAACTACACCATCCTAATCATCCACATGATCTCCCAATGCACGAGGTCCTAAATGACTTACCCCCCACTCGTCTTAAATCTAGAAATCCGGTATGGCAAGATGTATTCGACTTTGATGTCATGGAAAAATGGCGACAAAGCTGGAACTCCGCATCTGTAAAACATCCCACAACTGGATCTCCAGGATTCCATCTAAATAGAGACCTGTGGGTCAAACTAAATCGCCTAAGAACAGGCCATGCGAAATGCAACGCCATGCTTTATAAGTGGGGTCTTCAGGATTCTCCTGCATGTGACTGCGGTGCTCCTTCCCAGAGTCTGGAGCATATTATCAGGGAATGCCCTCTACGGAAGTATGATGGACCATTTTGAAGATGTTTTTGGAGCTACAAGTTCCTTCATAGAATGGCTGGAAGAACTGGATATCAACTTGTGAACGCTACCAACGTTCTTGTCGTTGTATATATTTATATGTATTGTTTTAGTTGCTTAGCCATACGACAAATAAATAAATAACTTATGCATATGTTTTGGTCTGCTGACGGTGGTAATTGATAATAACAAGGAAATCCATAAGAACTGTATCAATAAAATCTCTGAAGCTAAATTTGCTATCAATAAAACGAAGAAATATCCCTGTTGACAACACATGAATAATTTACCAACAACGCTGATAAAATTTATAGTTAAAGTTGAGGGAAAAGTAGGCGGGAACAGGAGACAGAGAAAATGAGTGCATAAGGAAACTGCCATGTAAGCATACGCTCCAACGCAGTCGAATTAAACTAAATGTATACGCATAACTCAACACTCTCCCCACACTCTTCAGGCAATTAGAACCATAGAAACAAATTGATTTTAATTATCTCTTTGAAAATCCCGTAAACTCTGACATACGTGGTCTCAATCTTTCCAGAATTCTGAAAAAAAAATTAACGTGTAAGGCCCATACATGCCGAAGTCAGTACGTCTCAACGTAACCAATCAAACTGCAGAGAAACTTATAGACTTTTTAGATGCACCATTACAAAATAAATTTTTCATTGCTAATTCGCGATCATTTTCTCACAATTTAGTAATTAATTTAGGCCTACTACATTGTCAATAGGTTTTCTGCTTTTCACATAATCTTTTGCTTTATATTGATTAACTCTGACTGAATACATTTCGTTTTAGATTAATTCCTCCTTTGCAGACGTCAGAGAGAGAGTGTTACATGTGATTGTTCTGCCACCTGTGTGACGTCACAGGATCCAGCCCACGGTGATTTGAAGCGCAAACGGCGTGCTTACCTCCCCGCGAGGGATTAATTATGTTACGATCTACTATTTAATTACGCAGAGCTGCTCTGTACACATTAAACCCAATCAGGATCTCCGGCATTTAATTGGAACGCACTCAGCTGATCCGTCGGTGTTGTAGTAATTGCAGTTAACTGGCTGTCTGTCTGATTCCGCAGTCTGTGTATCCACGGCTTATTAACAAACAGTCCTCGTTCCTTGCTATTTGTACCTGCTGGATATAAAACTGTTGTTGTAACTCGATTTCAAATTCTAAGAGCTGCAGAAACAGTTTATCAATTTCATTGCGACTAATATTATTGCAGTATTTCCTTAATTTTATTGGTGTGTTTTTATAAAAGATTGTAGATGCTGAACTGGAGTACACATAAGCGTTGATTTGTTTCTATTTTACTTACACAGCCGGGATTATTTATTCGAGTGAATTGTGCAACTTCTCTGCCTGTCGACTCATTTATACAACGAGAATTTAAACGCAACATCTCTCAATAGCATGCTTCATTACACTATATTTGAACTGAATGCTCTTCCAAGAATTTAAATATAAACTTCTTTAACAATTTGATTTGCAGCGAGCTGAAGGAAATAGTAAGTGCAGGCCATATCAATATTTTTCGAGTTTTTTTTTTTTTTTTTTTTTTTTTTTTTAGTAATTTCTGGAAATATCAGTTCGAAATTAATATATTAAAGATGTTATTCTAATGGATGAGCCCTTTAATAGTAACGATAATAATAAACAAAAAATGCTGTGAAGCATTAGATGTTCTATGTATTCGATAGTTGGAAATTTTATTTGCAAGAGAAGCATTAAGCTTATGCCACGTACGTTGGGATGATCTTGAAGAGGGAAAAAAACCTACCATGATGGGAGAGCGGTAGGCTGTGGCCTCACATTCGGCAGGATGCGTGTTCGAATCCCCATCCGGGCATCCAGATTTGGGTTTTCCATTGTTTCCCAAAATCACTCCAGGAGAATGCCGGGTTGCTTCCTTCAAAAAGGCCATGGCCGAATTCCTTCAGTTCCTTGACCACAAACCCATCCCGCCTCTAATGACCTCGACGTCGACTAGGCGTAAAGCGACAAAAAAAAAAATGAACGGGAAAGGTACTGGTATCTGGAAAAGCAGCTTGAGAAGTTAAATGTAAAATGTTTTCGCGAATACTACAGAAATGTAGTAGTTCTATCATGCAGTGTTAGTGGCGGCAAATTTGAAGAGTTTTAAGGGCAGACCTGACTTTTCCCTGCATTCACATTTCACGGTGATTGTGAACTGAAGTACACGAAGCTTATCGAATAGGGCGAGGGTGTAAATCTGGTATACTACCTCCCGCTTACAGTGAAACAAAGTGCAAGCATCGTTCGGGTAACTACATTTAATGCTATTTATACGTACCTGAACCAACAAGATACCATCAGCTTTTACATACCTGCACACAACAGTAATTTGTTTTCTATTTACAGTTGTCTGTTTCAATACGTCGTGCTAACACTGTTTGTGACATTAATTTTTTTTATCTTGACATATTTCAGGTTTTTTCCGAGAACAGTTGTGGTTAATAGCAGGTGTGGACTGTCAGAAGTTAAAATAACATATAAAGGCACGAGATTTATTATTAGGCGCCTCTTTTTTTTATTAAAAATAAGTCCAGTTTATATAATTTATCGCCACAGTTCATTCTTTTATTTCATGTAACAGTTGTGTCTTCAAATCTCATCCAGAAGTTGCCGTTGTTTGAAATAGTTATCCATAAATATTTTTATGTCCTGATATTTCTGACAAAGAAGCAGCTTTTTCCAAGATAGATAAATTGACACACAATCAAAATTGTGCTCATTTACCAGAGTGTAAAATCGTCTATACATAAATTAGAGTGACACTATTTCCAGATGATTGCCTTTAGCTCTAGGCATATGTCCAGAATTCAGTGAATTCAGACAGTTTCACTGGAGGCGGCTAGCTGTGGCCTGTTTTTAGTTTTTTTTAATTATAACTGGAACATAAAACAGTGAGTCTGCGTCTGATGAATAGTCCCGTATTATTCCGAGAGCCGGAAGCAATCTTTCTGCATACTATCCAGACTTCGTACTATGTTTTTACTTCGTTTTCTATTTTCTCTTCGATATAACCCGCCTTCGCTGACATTTAATTTCCACCTGTTGCAATGGTTTAACTTTAGGTATCTTTTTATAGACCATGAATCTTCATAAATTTTTGCTTCTGTTTCATAGCGTTCTAGCGTGATTGCATGTAATTGAGTTTATTTTCCGCAGTGGAAGATAAAAGATAATAGCACAGCTACGGCAATTAAGGGTCTATACAACGGTTAAGACGACGACAGTTGATTACAAACAACTGTCAGACACAAGTATTATCGGCTTAAATGATATTTTTGTTGCAATACGTAACTTCTTAAATGACGTCAATGCCTTTACGTTTTTTTTTTTTTTTTATCATTTTTAAGACTTGCTTGATGCAATCCTCCATCCCTTCCTATCTTGTGCTAATCTCTTCATCTCTACATATCCCTTACAACCCACCTCCTCAATTATCTGCTATATATATTCTAATCTCCGTGTTCCTCTGCAGTTCTTACCTTAGACTGTTCCCTTCACTAGTAAATTAACCAATCCAGCATATCTCAAAATATGACCTACCAGCCTGTCTCTTCTTTCTGAAAGTTTGTTCCACAAACTTCTTTTCTCAGCCATCATTTCCAGAACTCGTTTATTTCTTATTTTTTCTGTCCACTTCATTTTCAGCATTCTTCTGTAGCACCATATTTCAAATGCTTCAATTTTCTTTCTTTCCGGTATTCCTAAAGTCCATGTTTCGCTACCATAAAGTGCTGTGAATCACACATAGAGTTTTAAGAAGTTCTTTCTAATTCCTAGATCAATGTTTGAAACTAAAAGATTTTTCCTTTCCATGAAGTCTCTTTTCGCTAGTGCTATTCTGCTTTTAACATCATTCCTGCTTCGGCCATCGGTTGTAATTTTGCTGCCCAGGTTGCAGAATTCACTTACTTCTCTTATTGCATTCGATGCTATTTTTAATCTACTAGTATTGGTATCATTTCTGCTACGTTTGATCACTTTTGTCTTGCTTTGATTTATATTCAGTCCAAAATCTTCCTTCAGTATTTTGTTTGTCCCATTCAGTAACTTCTCAATATCCTCAGCCTGTTCTGCCAACAAGGCAATGTCACCATGATTTTTTCTCCCTGAACACTTATGCCAAATGAAAATTTTTCTTTTATTTCCTTTATAACTTCTTCTACATACATGTTGACTATTAACGGGGATAGACTACAACCTTGTCCCACACCCTTTTTAACTGATGTATGTCTCTCATGGTTCTCTACTTTTATTATAGCCATTTGATTCTTATGTAGTTTATAAAGTATCCTTCTATCCCGATATTTTAGACCTGACTTCTTTAAAAATTTTAACATCTTATCCAATCTAACATTATCAAAAGCTTTTTCTAAATCAACAAATGCCATAAAAATATCTTTGTTTTTCTTGATCCGCCCTTCAAGTATTAATCTTAAAGACAGAATTGCTTCCCTTGTACCGCGATTTTTCCTAAACCCAAACTGATCTTCACCTACTATCTCTTCTAATACCCTTTTCCTTCTTCTGCATATTATTCAGAAGAATTGAAAGGATAGTAGAAGAGATCGTAGGTGAAGATCTGTTTGTGTTTTTAAAATGATAGCCTACGTAACTTTCTAAGGGCTTTACGGATCAATAAAAGTTGTTAACAGATGCTTAAAATAAAATAATGCCGATAAACAAATTTCGAGAAACTCCCTAAAAGAAATTTTTTAGGATAGAACGGTGAGCTACAGATCTTCATTAAATGCGAGGAATATGTTGCTAACGTTGTTTAGTTTGAGGAATACTATGCTGAAAATTTAATATATTTTATTCAAATTTATTCTGTATTCGTTTCCGATTACTTTACTTATCAAACAGTCCTCAGTAGCTACTAGTTCGGCAGCTTGGATGGTAATAATTCGTCTGCCATTTGATTTCATAATTGATTATTTCTTGCACAACTGTTTAAACATTTAAATTTTTAATTTTAAATTACGATTTTTGCAGTTTTTTGGGTTTTTTTCTACTAGGTGCAGTAACTTATAAAGGCGGATGAAAAATTTCATTTCCAAGTCAATGTTTTTGTGTGTGTTTTACATTTAGAAACTTCGTTATAATTAAGAAAAGTTTAAGTGGTTTCGCAATCGTATTCAACAGACTCAACAGGAGATTATAACCCTGAAAAGAACCGGACTGCTTGAAACGGTTGAAGAAAGTGAAAACATAATAGACGCAGCTATATCTCGTCAACCATTTGGTAATCTCGGAAGATGGATGTACTATCTTTTTTGTTAATTGTTTAAGGAAAAAAAAAGAAGGAAATGCGTCTACCAGCATTGTGCAATCTATTGCAGTGGAGTGGAATCATTAACCTCAACTTTATATTACCTAAACACAAAAACATATTTCGAATTAAGGGTAATACGTTTTCAGTTTAAAACGTTAAATATTTAGAATGAGAACCAAGAATTTTCAGGATTCTACAGTGTGCTGTATGAAATTGCGTCACTCGTTTTAGGTGATCCTGATGCGGACGTGAGTGTTCGCTATTATTTGCTAAGCTTCGTCAATCCTGTTAGTCGTTATTTACCTCTTTTAGTTGGTAATTGCAAAAGCGAGACCTAAATTTGTGTTGCAGATTTGAACGAGGCTCAATTAATCGATGTAATCGGACAGTTTGTTAAATTCAACTCATTTTCGAGAGCGGAAGAGAGAAGCTGATAACAATGTACGAAACAGCGTTACTCAGCGGAATGTTTGCAGCAGGTTTATTGCAAAATTTAAAAAAATTATCTAAAAACATTGTTTGATATGCACGCATTGATGGGAAAGATGATATGTTTTATTCGTTTATGATTTTTTTTTGAATCTAAATTTCCTAATATTTTATTTGCGTCAGTAGGGAATACCTCTCCATGTGTTGATTTATTGGTATTGTACATAACTTCAACTGGTAAAAAAAACTACTGTTAAATTTTACAGGTAAGGCTATTATACGTGCTCCGTAGAAGGCTCAACAATATCAAAATTGTTTACATTTACTTTTGAAAGTTATCCAAATTTCTTAAAAGTGACACAATCTTATCACATAGAAGATTGAGCCACAATAAACACGATGCTCATCACTATAAATTCTGTTTATATTACCCACGATGCCATATAATAGACAATGTAAATCAGTTCATTTTCACACTTTTAAGTAGTGTATGCATTACTGGAAATAATATGGACACACATCAGAGGTACATCTGAGGACTAAATCCAAGCAGAATTCCATGAATGTTTCGTAGATTGATGGCGAAATACACTTCCCTCCATTAGTAGAAATATCCTTAATGATGTCAAATACAACTGGACGTTTAATCCGAGAAAAAGAGAAGGTAAAAGTGTTTACAGCTAATGCCTCTCTCTTGTAATACACACATCTCATTTAGTACTCTGAACCAATCTCAAGATATACAAGGAAGCGTATTAAGGGAAAAGTTTCGCGAAAACCTATTAAATTCATCTGATTTCACCCTGTTTGTATTTACGCCTTTCACTACTTTTTAAATCAAATCCAAATATTTTCTTTTACTCGTATGTAGTATTTAACTTTTTCGTTTCTTTCTAGTCCATTCAGTTTTTTGTTGTAGTCCATCGTATACGGAAAACAAAAATGCAGAAGTAAATGCTTGCACATACAAATTTTTTTGAATGAACCGATGATGGAATCCAGTGATACTACGACGCTGTTTGAATAAGCAGTAGCGCTGCCACATAAATCACGATTTACTTGTTGCATCAGATTGTTCCCAGCTAACTGAATCAAACTATATATTGGAGTTTATGGCACATCTTACTTAGTTGCCACGGTAACTGTTTTTGTTATGGGACCTCCGTCTTGCAACTAAACAAAATGATTTTACGAGTTTCGTCTTTATTTAAGTTATCCTCGGTACACATATATACAATGAAGCATACAGATGGTATAGAACTTCAGAGTTGCGCGTGATAATTCATAAGCAAAAATTGTAAGTAGATAATAATGATAATCCATTTTATAAAACATAAATTAATGACCGCTAACGTACACACATATGTCCTTGTATATTACATAGAGCACTGAGAATTCCTTAAATAAAGACGGAACAAGTATGTTACAAAACGAAAACAGAGTTAAAATTAAATTTACTTTCTGCAAATACAGTGTCATAGAAAATATTCAGTAGTGATGTGAAGAAGATTTGTTGACATTTCAAAAAATTTCAACAATTTTTTTCATCCTAGGAAGCAACATTTGCATCAGGAGTGTTACCTACTGATTCAGTTGTGTATCAAACCGAACTCCATCAAAGATATAATTGTTACTTCCAGAGTGGTCTGGTGAGTCAGTGGATCAGCTGTCCGACTGTAGATCGGACGGTTACTGGTTTAAGTCAGTTACCTACGGGCCCTTCAACTTATCTTCACTTCTGATAGATCTCGCTTTTTGATGTAAAAGGAAGCTAGGCTGTTTCGTAGTTTGGATTGGTCCTATTTATGAGGGTTTTAATCCACGACCGAGGCGATATGCGTGACTTCGAACCGGGGACTTTCCCATGCCCAGTGCGAAGCCTCACCGCCAGATGGCTCACGTGGTGACCAGTTTATTAGCATGCGCTTTCAGCTGAATGATTTACTCGCGCGATATTTTCGCTGCGCGCCCTGATGTCCCCTAATGACGACGGCAGTGCGCGAGGCTGGTATTTATTGATGAGGGCCGCTCCGTCAGTGTCGGACGCACAAGCGGCTAGCGGGACTCGGCGCGGCGCGATTGGATTTAATTGGCGCTCTATCACCGCCCGCCATCGCCCTCAATCACAGCCCACTCCCACACAAAGTACACGTATCTGCTCGGCTCATCCCTTTCCTGTTCTGTCCAGACACAGATTGGTCGAATCCAACAGCGAGGCTGACACTACCCACTCTCTGCTGACACCGCACATTTGGCAGAATTGCGGCGATATTTCTCAGTACGCAGGTACTCCCCACGATTATTTCGTCCGCACATCGTAACGCTTGTACTCACGCTAGTTGCACACCCCTGCCCCTGTAGTCTGGCTGCCAGCTCTGCAATCATTGTCACTGAGGGATCATTAGACGCGGTAGAGCTTTGGAGACAACAACGAAGGGATTCATTCATTGCCTTTTATGGGACATATCCCGGCATACGCCTGAACTGAAAAAAAAAAAAAAAACACAAAAAACATGAAAACCCGAATTTCGGATGGTCGCACGGGAATTGGACCCTACGCTAGTCCCAAAGCCAGGCCCTTTATATAGGCGAAGATACAGTTCAGTCCAGAATACGTAGAAATGGCAAAACAAGTACCAAGATGTGTTCATATTGATGATAATAATGTCGGGAATCGATCGAAAAACCTTCGGTCTCTTTGCTGACACCTAGCGTCTGAAGTGTAAAGAAAGAAACATACGTTTCCTTTGTCACTGTTTGCACAATGAAGAAATCAAAGAAATACGGTAATTGGAATCTCGGAGATTCATTATTTTGGAAGGGTTGAAAGTCCAATGTGCTGTCTAAAATTGAAGTTTCTACCGCTAGTGGTGGCAATAGTGACATTTACTTCAGATTAATTATGAAAAAAAATTATTTTTCAAGCTCCATGCGGATTACAAATTTATCTTTTTCTTTCTTTTTTTTCCAAATGGCCTTAGATCTCGTCGACGTCAAGGTCATTAGAATCGGAAGGGATTGGGGACAATGAAATGGAAGGATTTTGGCCATAGCCTTTTGAAGAAAGCATCCCGGCATTCGCCTGTAGTGATTTGGGAAAACCATGGAAAACCCAAATCTGTATGCCCGGAATGCAAAGCCCGAACGTTACCGCTCACCCACCATACTCGGTACAACTTTATCCACTTGCTTTCACATATCCTGTTCAGTTACTCTTAACATCGCCAAGTAGCTGTTACAGCTGTTGTTTATACGAAATATTCAGTTGATAATAAAGTTATTTTAAATATTAGTCTGTTTAAATTAAAGTATTTAAAAAAGATCAGAAAAGTCAAGCCATTCACACCCGGTATTATAGGAGGATGTTGAAAATTAAATGGAAAATTTTGGAAAGAACCGCTTTCAAACAAAATGTTCAGTCTTGGTAACTACAGTCACTGGAAGGGATTTGTATTGGTCTAAGCACGATCAACTAGTAGACGGAATGCACGTACTCGATGTCAAAAAGAAAGTCATCAACCCACCAACAGAGCACGGCTATTTCGACGAGCCATGTTATCTTCTCTGAGCAGCAGCTAACACGTGGGCATCACGTTTTATGATTGATGTGTTCTCCGAATTTATAGGTCGTAAACTGGAGCCAGGCTGCGTATATTGCAGGTTCATCCATAGAGCCAGACTATATTGCTACAGGTTCCCATCAGCACCGCCACCACTGGGGCTTTTATGTGGCCTGCATTCGAACGACGGTGCCTGTTGTCCAACACCTTTGGCGTTCCCAGCAAATGATGTGTGGTGAATATCCTTTTGTATAAAACTAAAATTAGGTATTAACAACTAAAAGTACCAGAAATGCAGATTCTATTGCAGGAAACCTTTCTTCAGCCCTGAATTTATTAGATCGTTAGTTTTTTTTTTTTTTCGCTGCTTCGCCCATGCGTACCGTAGAGTTCATAGACAGGGTATTCCTTTTGTTTTTCTTCTAGTAGCAAAGCTTAAAGATTTTTTTGTGTTCTTTACTGTAAATTAAATTCCAAAATTTCGTAATAACAACTTTGATGTAGTAGTTCAATTAACGTTTTCCGTATATTCTACCATACTGTATTTCAGAAAATTGAAGAAATAAATAAAGAAAGGTTACGTAGTTAAAGAAAAATAAGTAACAGAATCAACAGAGTATAGTGTTTACCTGTGTTGTAAAGTAATCATTGGTGGGTAACTCGTAAAAAAGTGTTAATCTAGGTGCAGTGTGATCTGTGATTCCTATCTGTTCTTGGTATGAACGAATTTTCATTTCTTGCTCCTTTCCCCGGTCAATCAGTCATAAGACTAAGCCAGACTGTGATCTTTCACACTGTGAAAATTCCATTCAAATTGATTTAGTAATTTTTACGTGATGTCTGGGAAAATGGATAGATGCATGAAGCCCGCTTGAAGATTTATAATAGTATTCGTACAATCTATGTTCACTCACATATGCCAAAATGTATGCGATATCCGGATAACAGTATGTGGGGTCTCTCTCAGCTCTGCGAAGTGCTGTCCCTTGACGTGGCATGGGGCCAACTTGTTGTGGTGGAATTCCCCAGAAAGGGATTCATGATACTGTCTCGATAGCTTCCCATAATTGCGGATTGTGGTGCTGGACCTCGTGCAAGAACAGCTTTGTCCATTGTATTACTAATATACTCCAGTGAGTTCATGTCTGGCAATTTAGAAGGTAAGTTCATACGCTAAAATTGTCTAGAACGCTCCTCAAACCAATCATGCACAATATGGACCTGATGACACGACGCATTTTCATCCTGAAACTTGCTATCTATATTGGGTTGTGTTAAGTCCGTAAGGACAGGAAATTGTTACCAAGCGTCTGGTTATAGCGATGTCTTGTGATGAACAAGTTCAGTTTGACCAGATGACCCAATCCATGCTAGATGCACACACCGCTAATATTTTGGAACCACTATAATCTTGTATAGTGCCTTTCAGACCAACTGGAACCATGACTTCACGAAGTTTATGCCATATATATGAATGTGATGACGATGAGTACCAACTAACGTGACTCACCGTACCAAGCTACCTGTTTACAGTCATTAATGGTGCCCATCTGAAGCTCCTAGTCTGTGTTGTGAATAAAGCCTCCGGTGTTTGTCTTCTGCGGCAATATCCTAACAACGCAAAATTTTCTTGCACGGGCCGTCCATATACGTCTCCAATCCGCTCGTTGTTGGCTGTAACTGCAGAGTCATTCGTCTCATGACACGGATGCAACTGCTCATGGGTCACAGATGTAGATCATTCTTCAGGCGTTGACCACCATTGCATTGTTCCATAATACCATCCATGAGTTACTCTCCGTAGACTGACGATTGTAATTCTACATTTCATAATCAATTATCATTCTGCGTTGAAACTCAGTTAATTCTCATCGGGTAGTCACTATGACATTACTAAACGATTCACAGGATTTTAGTGATACTGAATGACATAACTGCCAACCATCTGGCTATTTATGTACCCTTCTGACGCAATCTGTAACACCACCACCTGTACATTTGCGTCTTGCAATCCCATGACCTTTGGAATATCACTGTATATCTGAATATATCTTTGACTTAACATTTCTTTCTTATACGTTATTATCTTTGAAACCCTTTAAGTCTCATAATGTCAACTAATTTTTTGTCAGCATATTCATTATTTTTCATTCCTCGTTCAGTAAAAACGATGCCTGATGGGAAAACTGTTTGAAGTGATGATGTTGTCAACACATTCCTTACTTTGTAACAATACTTTATCGATATGAATCCTTTGTTTATGTCAATCTATTAAAAATAATAAAACAGTACATTTGCTCCTAATGTACGCCCGTTTGTCATTAAATCACATCCGTGAAAATATTTTGTCAATAAACACAAAAAAATTATCTAGTAAGTTTTTATAATATTCCCTTTAATGGTGAATAATCAAAAACTGTCAATCCACTAAAACTGACAATTTTCTCGAATGATTGTGTATCTGGATTAAATCTGGAAGCAGTTTCACATTTTGGATATTTGAAAATGTTAATTACCACATTTTATAAGTAATTTTCTCCTCCAGCAGTTCACCTCCATCGAATAAACATCACACAAGACCACTGGAATATGATGGTTTGTAGCAATTAGATAATTTTCTGCATTTCTATGTAACAAGCAATTGCGTTTATATGCAACATACATAATAGTCCACGTGGTTCAAGACTTTTTTTTACCTCAAATCTGCCTTTTATGTTAAATTTACGTCATTTCTTTATTACATTCCTGTTGGTACACGATAAAAATTTGAACATTCTGCAGCCACATGCAATCTTAGATTATTACTATTCGCCTTTTAGGCCTTTCCTCTAAGCCTGCAATACCATCACCACCATAGGTGGTGTTGGTAATACTCGTACATTGGTGGGCTTGATTTAGGTCACCGTGAGATTGCTATCTAATTTCTGCTCTTGTCTCCATGCTGATACATTTTTCCCATTTTTGTTCAGCCGTCTATGACTACGATTACTCAACTCCATTACCTCTTCTGAGTTTCCTTCCTCCTTCATTCTCTGGATCACTCTCGTTTTTTCTACTTCTGAGAATAACCTCCTTTTAGTGATTGATTTTTCTTCGGACAGATCCTTTACTTGCGCAGTTTTACTTTCCAATACAGTATTCGGTGTCTTATGCATTGAATCCACTTATTTTTAGATCCTGATGATCTTGTTTCATCTGCGAAACTTGGTCTTCCTGTTCTCTTAAAGGATGAGGATTATCTTTGTCTTTCTTTCTGGTTCCATTCTCTTGGTGTGGCATAGGAAGCTAATCTCCGTTTCTTAATTAATTCTGAGCCGTTTTCAGACGTACTATATAATTCTTGTTTCGTACTCAAATGGAAATTAAATTCGCCCCCTGACACTTGTTTGGTCCCAAGATACATTATTTTGGTCATTTTTTTTGTTGTGAAAAAATAAATATCAAGGGACTAGCCTTCCTAAAATAACCGTTACAAAATTTTCACAACAGGCGTAAAATTCTTTAGTATCTCTAATGAGGCTAAACAGCTTAGGTGTAGATAATGTAAGCCTTACGCCTTTCAAAAAATCTATCAACACATCGTGGTGTGCGATTTGGATAGTAGTTGAGTTACTTACTATGGCGATATGTTCTAATTTAAGGGATTTTTGCTGTGAAAGTTGTAGGGAGGAATTTGTTGGTATTACGAGTGACACGTTACGAGTTACCAGTTACACGATCACTGCGCATACGTTGCAACGTTCTGCGCATGCGCAGAACGTTGATAATCACGTGACGACGTCAGACAGCAGAGACAAGATATTTACATCCAGAGGAGTCGCCATTTCTAAAAATGAGACATGCACGAATAATTTTATTGCTTTGTTTGTTTATTAGTTGCATTTTGTTTATCAATATTCGTTCAACGGTGATGATTTCATCAAATTTTCTGATCACTTTTGCGTTAAAAGTTTTCATCCAAAAATAATCGCATTCGTCTTTAAAATGGAGGGAATGTGTTATTTAAGCTTTAATTTTTAATTTTAAAAAAATTAAGACTTAGTAATTTGGGTTGAACTTGTCATTTTTGACGGAACTAGATATAAGTTATTAATGAAATTTTTGCATACTGATATATGCACCTGTATGTTTACTAGCTGTTTTAAATATGAGCCATAAATCCTGCGTTCACCGCCATTTTTGTCGGACTTAGAAGCTAGTTACTAACGAAAACTGACTAAGAATTTTGCGAAAATGTTCGGGAGTAGTTTACATCGCTATGCAAGTCTTGACTAACAGGGTTTTCATGAAAGTATCTTAGAGTAATAACTAAATTCCTCGTGTTTTTTGCTGTAGGAAGAATATTCTAGTCCAGGTTCCATTTTAACCCAACCACAATCTCCGCTAATATTGCCGCCACAAAATCAAACGATGTACATACACCTAAACACATTAAATGCATTGCAAACTACATTTCGTGAAATAACTAAATCAGTATTCTGACTTCGCATTGCATAAATTATCACAATTATTTCATCATACAATTTCAGTATGAACTGCAATTAAATTAAGTTAGGGGAATAATACATTCACTGTATCGCGGTGTGAACTTGACGCAGATGTTCTCCTATATAAAAGCTCTAAATACAAAATACAGACTAAGGCTAGTTGCAATACTCAATATTCGCGATGTGTGCTTTACATTTTTAACATAATTTTCATTTGTTTATGAGAGTAAGTGGACAAAGTTCCAATTCACTGTCAGATACAATATAGTGTCACCATTCGACAATTCAAGTGCAAAAGAAACATAAAAAATACACAGAAATAAAAAACACACAGGAAAAATACAAAGGAGTTTCACTTCTTACGAGTTTACACACTAATACATGCCGCAGGTTTTAAAAGAAATGTAAAACCGAGTGATTATTGATAGAAGCATGAAGAATGGTTGTGATCAATAAAAAGATAAGCACAGGTAGTGGAAATGGTTTAGTGAGGTGCGGGGAAGCGGTAGAGGATCGCATGATGGCCGTTAACGTCTGAAAGGAGAAAAGGGAACAAGAAATAGGGGAATTACGGCTGTATACAAAAAGAAGCGCAGCATTAAGGCTGAGACGCCTACCAGACCATTCAGAAGACATTTTACCGTCACACAAAGCTTTAAGTAAACAGTATCTCTTTTTTAGACCCACTGCTTACGAGTACGGCCAAACAACAAAAACGAACTCGCTATTGATCTGGGAGACGGTACTGTAATCAAACTAAATTACATTCACGAATGGTGCTGTGTAAAATTAGTTTCGGTGGGGAATCCATCTGGATTCCTGGTTTCTCTTACACCCACTTTCCTCCTCTCCTTCAACATATATCACAACACTGAATGGGCATTGCTGCATGTTAATGGACTCAAGTAACATGTACCACACATGGAAGGCGTAATGGTGCTTACATTAAATTCATTCTCTGTAATGTTATGGAGTGTTTTACTCAACAACTGTGGCTACAGAATTGTCACTATCATTGTTCTTTTATAACGATTTCACATCACACACATTTCAACCACTTCCAGTCGCTGTTAAATATAATTTTATATCTTGACTTTGCACATTTTAACTTTTTAATGGTAGAATTAGATTTATTTTCCGCTGCCATTTTTTAATAGACGACCAAAAATAGAAACAGTCACTAAACGTAAAGTTATTCGGTTACAGAATTTCTAATCTTGAAAGTTAGTGATCGATTTAGTTGTTTTACTCCGTACTATGTACAGAATTAAAAATTAATGACATTGAGAAAAAGAAACTAGACGAACTTCTCAGTAAAAAGTAACTTGTAACTTCAGCCAGAATTTCTTAGGAGCAGCTTTGAATTTTTTTCTGCATCCAAATACGTAATGCCAAATTCATTTTGACATCATTTTACCTTGTCTGTTCAGTGGTATGTATAATCTTACTGTTGCTCTTTGAGTAAAATATTTCTTTAATTAGGACATGGGTAGACGGAATACGACCACGAACAATATTTAGAAACTTCCCCATTGATATTAGAACCAAGAGCTAGAAGTACAAAGGAGAAAATGTATAAAATTCATCGTTATAGGACAAAGTTTCAAGATATAATTTTTTTAATAGAACTTATGTTCAAATCGTGGCCATAATTCTGATTTGAGACTATTTTAGTGACAAAATTTTTAAAGTGTAGTGAATAGTGTTAATACCTCCACCATTACGGGCGTAAGAAATACATGTTTCGCGAATAAAATAAGACAGCAGAAGTTAAATTATTTCGTACCCTGGCAAATGAAAATAATGTGTTCACAAGGTCTCGACTCTGTTCGGGTTCGAAAGCGACAAATACAAAGAAAAACAAACTGCGAGTCATGATAAAGTATTTGACTTGAATGTTTTGGTTAGAATGGATTTATTCGGGACCGAAGGGATAAAAAAGAATTTTCAATATTTCGTTTGGCACCATAAGGTGCTTTCTATAATCTCAAGATGCGCTTACAGGTTAAGAAAATTCGTTATCAGAAATTATTCTTATGAGAACGACTTAGAGTATTGTATAAAATTATTCTGTCTCAAAAATATTTTTTGTAAATTAAATACAGGATGTAGTAAGAATCTTTGATGGTAGAGAGTTCAATCCTCAAAGTATGGTGAACTTCTATGATGACACTGCGATTTATGCTGCAGGTCGAGATTTTATAAGTCGAAAATTATTTGTGCGACATCGCTTTCTCGCTTAAACTGGCTAAGCAGTTTTCCAATACCTGTATGTATATTCGTTGGGATCTTTATTTGACTAGAATTTGCTTTGGATGTGTATACATCCGTGTTACATCTAGGATTGTCAACCCTAGAAGGGGCCTAAAATTAGGGTGGAACCAGAATCACGGAGACTTTCTGACGTACTTCACATTACACAATAAGCTGTGATATAAGTAAAGGTCGGGTTGAGGACCTTTGAAAATTCCTGCCGAGACAGGGATTCGAGTCGAAGACCTTTCGATCTCCAGCCGGATGCCTTAACCACAGAGCCACCAGCTCTATGAATAAGTGTTTAATTCTTTTTTGAAAATAGGTGCATCTCAAGCAAACAGCATCCTCATTTAACCTTTGACGTTCGACTCGCGTTTGGTTTTCTGTATTAAATAAAATCTGAGCCTATTCGATGATCGGTCTCTTATTTGAAACTAATACTGCAACATACACAAGAATCAATGTTTCTTAAAGTCAGTGGCCCCTTTACATCTATCAAATTTGCTTTTGCATATTATTGATCATTTGTCATTTTAGTCTCCTTTGTTGAGCAGATTTTATTTTTAAGACACTTTGTCCTCTTTTTAGTTACTACATTTTTTTCCTGCGATGTGGTTTTTATTTGCAGTATGGTTAACCTGTTTACAGTAAGCCACACTGGCAACATTTTTTTTCCTTTGTGTTACATTACCAACATTTTTAGTGACTCTATTTTAGGGCGTTAATTATTAAGTCGTAGACGTACTCTGAAGCCTCAATAACGGCAATGCATTCAGTTTATAAGAAACTGAATAAATTCTTTATACTGTGTTTGTTTTCTGCGCAAGTAATTACGTACACGGAACAAACAACAGGTATTAACGGATGTCGAACCAGTGTCATTAAATGAGCCATACTTAACTTTAATAAATGCACCTTGCAACCTGTCAGAGCTGTTTGAACCTGTCCGGGCTGTGAGCTGCTAGAGATGCCTAGCGGCTGTCCCGTCGATATATTGCCTTCTTGTAATGTCGGTCGGCTTATTAATGTTGGCAGAGTCGCGGTCGCAATAAAGAAGGCTCGCCAGGTGCCGTCGGGCGTGAACACTTTGGGGCGCAATAACCCACCCCCCTCAGCATCGTCTGGAAGACAATACCAGCAAGCGAGGGCACAAACAGCGCTTATACGTTTTCTGGTAGTTTCAAAGGGATACTACATTGCAAACATTTTCTGCAAGAATCCTTTTAAATTTGGCAATTTGTTTCAACACATACTAACAGATATTAATAACGGTAGTAAGTTCCTTAAGGAATTACCGGAAAAGTTCATTTTCACTATCGTTTGTCAATAGCAGCTAACGGTAATATTTGTTGAATACCTTATTTTCAAACTAATCAATGTTATTTTCCAGATTTGGACTTTATTCTGGGAGCTAAGTTATTATTCTACCGTGTCGCGAGCATCTTAGGTTATTTCTAGTAAAGTTTGTTTGAGTTATTATATACTGAAAACATTGATTCCGAAATTCAAGGCGATGCAGCATTGTACTAAAATATGTGTTTATTACTATTAGGCAGCCGACATTTTTTATGCCTTTATGCCTCATCGACGTCGAGGTCATTAGACGCGGGATGGGAAAGGGGACAAGGAACGGAAAGTAATTCAGCCATGGCCTTTTGAAGGAAACATCCCGGCATTCGCCTGGAGTAATTTGGGGAAACCACGGAAAATCCGAATCTGGATGCCCGGATGGGGTTTCGAACCCGCGTCCTCCTGAATACGAGGCCAGAACGCTAACCACTCAGCCACCACGCTCGGTCCATGACCCGAGTTCTGACGCAGGAGAATTTCAGGTTAGAGAAACATTCTGATTGGCTAAGTTATATCTAGAACTTTCAATCAAGAGCAGTTTCCGATTTATGCTGCTCTTGAGCTCAGTGATGTTTTTTTTTTATTTTTTTTTTTTTATTTCGTGTCATAACGTAACAAGTTTTTCATTCTTTAACCGCGTCGCGCCGTAGATTAGTTAGCTTGTCCCGAATTCTTGCGATTTTGAATTACTGGCGTTGGCTTGATGCTTTTGAAATACGATTTGAAGGAATTATTTTAATCAATAACAGCTAAGACACCTTATCGTAGTAAAATAAGAAGCTGTAAAGATGTTATAATTTTATAAACTAGTGAAAGATATTTATTCCAATCTTGAAATATACTTAATTTTTTGAGGTTTCAAAGTTTGTATGATGTATAAATTTCTCCTACTGTAATTTCTGGCGCATTTTTTATGTTTATCATTTTTTGAGAAACATGAGCCAGTTTCAATGCTTCGTACTTTGTTGTGCTTTCTTCTTCTACTTCTAGTACCATTTCATGTTTCACTTTGTATCCTCTCTTAGGACTATTTCATTTCTGTCTTCTGCCTTGGAAGCCTTCCATTTTAAACGCGTTTTTCTTAAAAATGTCTCTATCTGATGCATCTACCTAATGTATATTGTTTTTTTTTTTTTGTGAATCTTTCTTAACTTCCTGAATCCAGGACTTCCTTATTTCTTGTTCCAATTATATTTGAATATCAGTTTGGATAACCTGTTATCATATATTCTGGATAAACGTTCAAAAAGTAGCAACCACTTCTTCTTTAATGATTCTGTTATGTTTTCTAAGTTGCAAGCTATTACTATCACTTTTAGATAAACATTTTTGTTATAGAAATTCCTAGTTACCGCATATGCTCTTTCCATCTCGTGCGATCTTTCTTCTATAGCAAAGTTTCCTAAACCATTTCCATGAATAATTTCCCCGAAATATCTGAATTTCTTTATCTTACTAATTTGATCAATATCTGTTACTGTAATTTCTGGCGCAATTTTATGTTTATAATTTTTTTCTTTTTTTGTCTACACAGATTCTTAATTTGTTTTATTGGTTACCTTCTCTAAGAGATTGACTTGTATTTCTGTGTTTGCCAAGTTTTCAGAATGTATGACAAAATTAGCTGTCAATGTTAGACATTTTATTTCAAAACCCTTGCTCTTTCTCTCCAGTATTTTTGGTGAGAGCTTGTGATTTTTAATTTTCCATTCCAGTTTCTTACTATTTTCTCCAAGACGTAATTGAAGTGTAGTGGAGCAATTATAATCATGCCTTACACCTTTATTTATTTCAAATGGCTTAGATATACAACCCCGAAATTTCGTTTTTGATATCATTTTAAAGATCACAACACAGATTTAACTAGTATCACTTTATCTATAGTTTCTGTATTCATCTTGTAGGAGCATTTTTCGTTGGTGTCGTTTTTCAAACACGGCAAAGAATTCCAGGTGATCAACACAAGAAAGCGATTAAGTTCATCGCTGCAAGGGCGTAGCCAGGATTTTGTTTAGGGGGGGGCAGGCAAGAGAAAACTGATAATATGTATGCTAAAAAAACTTTTATTAGTGTAATACATATATATTGTATTAATTGAATAATTAATTAATATTATTATATTTTAATTAATTATAATTTAATTAATTAGTATATACAATTATACCAATAATAATTTTCGAGCTACTTCATCTGCAATTTTATCACAATTTTCTTGTAAAAGTTTTCTGTGTTCACCAAGCAGGTCAGTTGGATCTCTAGAATATTTCCATCTTATTTAACTCTTTCATAAGGTCTAGTTCTTTAAGATTTTCCACTGTCATACCCTTGTCCTTCCATAGTTTATACCATAGTGCGACTTCATAATCAAACATTTTTAACTTGTAGCATTGGCTGAAAAATCGTGATTTTTTTTTTTAAATCAACCAATGACTTACTTAAACTTTAGCTGGGATGTAGCTAGGGACTGCAATCCAGCAATGTGGGATCCGGCATCATTTGGCAGTCTGGTGGAACCAGCACCTAATTAAGCGGATCCGCAATCCGTAAAATGGGGTGAAAACATGTTTCAGTCTTCGTCACCGTGTCTCCCTGTCGTCACTTTCCCGTCCGACTCGTTCTTTACCCGTTGTATCGCCCCGTTTAACTGTATCCTTCAAGTTGACATTTGACTCACGGCAACAAATGTGTGTTTGTGTTGTGTGCAGTACTGTAATTTGAGTTATGTCGTCCTATGGCAAAACTAGCTCCCAGATCGTACACACAGAAAAGATACAACTAGAGTTGTTTCTGAGGAGTAAGTAAAAACAATACAAAAAGAAGGTTACAGCTATTGACAGATATTTCTTAATCTAGTGCATATATGATGTGTTAAAATGTTTTTCTCATAAACTGAACTTCATTGTATTTCAGTTATTTCTTTTCAAAAAGTGGATTTCTATTTCGTAATTCTGCTAATTCTATAAGATCTATGATGCCAAAGTTTTCAATGAAATAATTGCTCAGTTTGAATATTTCAAGAAACAATTGCGAATATTTTCGTCGAATGTTTGATGAGTAGACGTCCAAAAAAAAAAAAAAAAAAAAAAAAAATCACCTATGTTTAAGGCGGGACCATACGCTTGCTAAACCTCGTCAAGCCGTCACAAATTGAAACGTGTTGATAGAGCGTTTAACTTGACTTGTGTAGGCTGGCACTTGTGGCTGATCCAATCGAGTGTCTGTTTTATGGCACAAATCTAAGAAAGTTTGCGGCAAGTGCATGTAAAGCGCCTACTCGTTTCTGCGGACTTGATACACTTTGTGCACTGACGGCGGAAAAACATGCGTTCCTGTTTGTTGTGATAGAAGTGCCGCAGGAAAAATGAGTAATTGGTTCAACAACGATATTTCACATTCCTTGAATGCTAATATTCAAAATCAGCATATCTCTTCAAGATGGCTCATAAAGAAGCGTGGTCACCGAGCGTAGTGGGTGAGCAATTAACGCTCTGGCCTCGCATTCGGCAGGACGCCGGATCGAATCCTCATCCGGGCATTGAGATTTGCAGTTTCCATTGTTTCTCCAAATCACTCTAGACGAATGCCGGGATGCTTCCGTCAGAAAAAAGGCCAAATCAGAATTCTTTCCCATTCCTTGCCCATGTCCCTTTCCGCCTCTAATGACCTCGTTGCTGACAAGGCGTAAAGCCATAAGCAAAATAAAAACTCATAAAGTAGCTCATTAAAGTTATTTTCCATAAATTCTCTGCAGTCAAAAAATAATTGATATAGACATTATAATACTGTAAATACAATAATTATTATACTATTTCAATTATAAAACAATAATTCATATAGGCCCCTAATTATATTAAATGAAATACATGAAACTACATACTAAACATAGTTAAATGAATGAAATTATACCTGGAACGGTTTCTATGGATTTTTAACATCCAGCATCTTCTTCGCCGCTTTCTCGTTATATTTTCATTTTCGTTTAAATTTTATGATAAATATAGGTTAAACAAAAATTTATATCCAACACAACATTGAAGTCCCTCACGCTTTCTTCTCCAAAACATACCAGCGCATTCGCAAGCGTGTGGCTGTCAAGGTTCGGCTCCCCAAAATTAACCAAGCGTTTGTAAAGGTTTGGAGTTTTCGGCAAGTGCCAAGCGTGTGGACCCGGGGTTATGTTCACCGCAAAGAAACACATTTTAATATCAGCTTGCTTAGAATACAGGGTTCGGGGCACCACGGAGCCTTGCATCAGTTTTGGTTCAAGGAACGATTGACAGGTCTTTGGTGTTGGCTGTTGAAATTGCTTGTGATCGTGCAAAAGATCTAATGGAACAAGCGTCATGGAAAACGTTCTGCCTTCGTACCTGCAATGGTACTTTTCACACAGCACACAATTGGCAGGTTGTCGATATTTTTATACCATTCTCCCCCAAAAAATACCACTGAAGAAATTGAAGAGCAATGAAAATAACTTTCCACTCTGACGTAGACCAACACAAGAAACCTGGACGCCACAATTGAAGCAAAAAGCGTGATCGTATCAGCTGGATATTCAACATAGGTTGTTCCAGATTAGGATGATCTCAAAAAAGTGCAGAAAGTTGCTAATTTTTTTCAATTTTTTTATTTATTTACTGACCATTTCAATCAAACCAACGAATGAGGAGGCGGAAAGGGGCTTTTCTAGGCTGCTGGCTATATATGAAATCTTTGCAAATAAAGTGATAATTGGAATATTTTTAAAGTGACGAAAGTTCGATTAACAAATTAATTAGACTATACTAGCAGAGGCAAGTAAGTTTGCAAGCAACAATGATTAAATTTTAATTTCAAATTAGTGGCTTTGGCATCTACAGAAAATTTATTTCAGGAAGGTACCCAGCAACTGGGCTGTAACACAGTATGTAGCAGTATAGGTACGACCACAGAATGAGAAACAACTTGACAATTGTACCGACCAAACCATATCTGAGCACCTAGGACAAATATACTGTAAAGTCAAGAGTAATAAATATTTTGTCACAAATTAGCTTTTACATATACGACTTTTTCACAATCGCTTGATAGTAATAAACATAAATAAAATACATACGAATGCAGATAATTATAGTTATTAAATAAAAGTCGTACTTTTTGCATGTACTGTATGTAATACTATATTAAAAGCCATCGTTAGCCTTACGGGAAATACAAATTAATTACTTTAAAGAACAGATTATTAGGGCGTTCTCTGGTTATATCACAGTATAAACGATCGGATGCGTTGTGTGCGGGTCGAGTCAGCCTGAAATCTATCGATATTTAATCGCAGTTAAGACGGGATGTCTTTGTTCGAGTTGGCTCGCGCGGCACAGCGACAGTTTGTTGCCATGGATAACAAAAACGGCCGCCTTTAATACAATTGTACGGTGACAAATTTTTTTCTGTAATAGCAAATGTGCAGCCTAGTATCACCTCCATCACTACCACAACCGTCACTTGAATCTCCAACCAACGAATCTATAGAATCGCCAAATGACAGAATCAACATAATACCTTTTACCTAAGTAAGGAGTAAGTTCTCGTTAAGTATGGCAACAGAAATTGAATAGCAATAAAAAAAATTAGTATTAAACGGTTGCTATTACCTTATCTTTGACCATTCTTTAAGAGCTTCGCATAGTGCGCCAGAAACATCTGTTCAAATAAATGATTGTTTTGACTCTCGAAAAAGGTAATGCAGGTTAGTACACGAGTCTCCAATTACTAGAAATCTTGAAGTCACAGCGTTTATCAGTAACTGAAATGCCTCCTGAAATTGAGTGCACTGGCTCAATTATTTATTTTAGAAACTCTATGATTGTCAATCTCGTAAAATTTGTTAATTATATCCTCGATGGTTTCATATCTAATGTCTTCCATGAGTTTCTCGCCACACTTTATTCAATTAAAATACAATTTCTATATCCACCAAATCATTTTTCGTTTAGGTTTCTAGTATACAGTGTGTCGGATCACAGTGAAAGTTGCGGCTATTCGCGCACGTGAAATGTCCACTGTGGCTTCACAAAAGACAGTGCCTGGATAATCGGTTTGGCGCGCTCGAACATGGGTCGCGCAGCAGCCGCTCATACTCAATACGCAGCTTAGGGACCGTCCATAAACCACGTAGCTCCATTTTGGCCTCCTGTGAACCCCCCTCCCCCCCCCCCACGTAGCCCAACGTGGCTTTTGTCTCTCCCCCTCCCCCCAAGTAGCTTTTTCTCATAATGATTCCTGAAGTCATTTTGTACTGTTTTCTCTTGTCAGGCTATCATAAATTACAAGCGGGGATAATAAAATGACGGAAATAATTATTCACATGCTTCTGCATGTTCTCTATCTTGATATGAATGAAAAGCTACGTGGCCTGGCTCCGAAATCCCCCTCTTTTAAGTAGCCCAGCGTAGCTTTCCAGCAAACCCCTCCCCCTCTAGACCGAGCCACGTAGTTTATGCACAACCCCTTAAGGTCGGTTCACACTGTGCGGTTTTCACCGCAGTAGAAACTTAACCGTCGCCGCCTACAGAATTTGAGGTGTTTACATATTCGGTGGTAGAACTGTTGCTGCTATTACAGCGGTAAAATTTTCGCTGCTATGAAGAGCTGGTAAAAGATGACGTGGTCGGACGTCAGTACCTTTCTTTTGATGAACTGAGTTTCATTTTGTTAATTTAATTAATTGGGTGTTTATTACTTCGTAGTTAAGTTTAAACAATGTTATTTTGAAGGTTCCATAGCCATAGAATAGGAAAAGAAAAAGCCAAAGGAAAACAGAATATTTGAGGAACACAACAGTCGCTTCCTGATCGCCGTAGAGGTAACATCGGCGCTTAGAGAGCTACACTCCGAGTTTTCCTTGTGACGAATAACGCGTGAACTAGGACAGTGCAAGCACAGTTGTGTATACTATTATACAGTGAATAGCAGTCAATAAACCAACTAAAAAGTTTTGTTTAGGAGAGTGTGTGTACCTCGCCACCATGGAGGGTGGCGAGTATGGTGAAGGTGGCATACAGCCACATACTGACAGTGCGCCGTCGGGTAACACGTGCACCAGTTCCGTAGTGGGCGAGGCGCTGGAAACATTAGCAATGGACTACGCCGACGGTGCCCCTATACTCCAAAAGCAGTCCAAGAAAAGACCACGCCGAGAGGAGAACAACGTAACAGCACTGGGAGAGGAAGTCAACATGCTGCTGCCAGCTGCAGCAAGCACGCCGCCAACAGCTCCTCCAAGCACGTCGCTGTCAACTCCAGCCTACAGCATACAGTCAACAATCCCCGCACACTCAGCTGGACTGGTAAGTGAAGACGCTTTGCAAGCCAGTGATCCTAACGCAGTGCTGAGGCAGCCCCATTTCTATAAAGAAACAGATTGCGGTCCATTTGTTGTACATGCAGAATATGAAGCAAGTTATGTGGAGCAGCACAAAACAAACCTAGGCCGTCTGCACCCAATGGCGGTAGGGAAATTAATACGTGACGCTGTGCCCGGCATAAGAAACTTTATCTTAGACATAAGAAACAAAGGGAGAAACAAAGTTCAAATTGAGCTTAAATCTGCTAAGTGGGCAAACCTTTTGGCGAATTCCAACAACCAGCCAAAGCATATACAATATTATATCCCTCGTTTCTTTACTGTTAAGGAGGGCGTGGTTAGGAATGTGGACCCAGGGCTTACTGACTCAGAAATCTTGCAGGAAGTGGAATCCGCTATAGAAGTTTTGGAAGTGCGACGTATAATGAGGAAAGTTGTAAAAGACGGAGGGGTTGAATACGTTCCGACTCAATCGGTCCGCCTAACGTTTGGAGGACAGCGACTACCTGAATATATTAGCATCTTTTGCACAAGATGTAGTGTAGAGCCATATATACCCCGTGTAACTCAATGTTTTAACTGTTTACGTTTTGGACACCTGAGCAAGCAGTGCCGCAGCGCATCCCGCTGTGCCAAGTGCATGGGTAAACACGTTACAACTAGCTGCGACTTTCAGGGCCCAGTCATCTGTATCTATTGTGAAGGCAACCACTTGGCCACTAATTTCAATTGCCCAGAATTCAAAAAACAAAAGAGGATTAAGGAGAACATCATCCTCCATAACATGACTCTGGAACAGGCTCTGACCTTAGAAAATACGTCAACTTATGCAAAACGCACAGCTCCACCACCCCCACCCAGAAGCAACAAGGAATACCCCCCCTTGCCGCTACGTAATAATGTGGAATACTCCACACCGTCGCCAGTTGCCCAAATAGCCGGTACTACTCCACTCATACCACAAGCCAGGGCCACGAGAAATCACTACACCATAAAACCACGACACCCACAGTCTGTATACAACCGTACAGAACAACCCGCCGTTCCTCATGGGCGTCGGCAACAAGACAGAATAGACAGGAAACAGGCAACACATGACGCAGAAAACCTCCAGCCCCGAAGAAGAACCAACCTGCCCCCCGCGGAGTTGTATTACGACGCATATGCACAGGCCAGTGGACTTCCCATACAGAATAACCCACACGGTGCTAGTAATACAGTAGCGAACGAGGAAGCAATTGATAGAGTATGTAGACTTGTGACCTCACTTTTCAGTATGGCCAACACAGGAAACCTCCCACACAACTTGAGGGAACACATAGCCGCATTCCTAAACTCGGACGGTCCACAGGAAGAAGCAGAGACAAACGCACGAGACAATGGAACAGATCTTATGTGGAATACACAACCAATCATGGCAAACAACGACAATATCGCATCTCGTTATAACTGTACTGATGGGTAACCACGGCCCCAATATCTTACAGTGGAACTGCAGGTCTATCCGCTCAAACAAGGAATCCTAGAACACTTGCTGAAATCAAATAACATTAGCATAGCCGCCATATTAGAAACTTGGCTGAAACCCGAAGAGGAATTTAAGTGCGCGGGCTACAGAATAGTGCGTGCCGACCGTCCAGGCGGCTACGGGGGAGCGGCTCTACTAATAAAGAAGAACATACAATTTTCTGAAATAAAAATCCGGAGCACTGCTCCGAATATCGAGGCTTGCGCGATACGTCTCAAAATTATGGGGACAGAAACAACGGTCATGGCTCTCTACCGGCCTCCAAACACTCAGTTCGATAAACAAGCATTTTCAAATATCCTGAAGTATGTCATGCAACCTGCCCTGATAATGGCTGACCTAAACGCACACCATAGCACATGGGGATGTGGAAGAACAGACCGCGCCGGAAGACTGTTGCTAGATGCGTTGGACGACACAGATATAATAATTTAAATGATGGCACTGAAACAAGGATAGTTGGGCCAGCACACCAAAAATCAGCAGTGGACATAACGCTAGCATCACCAGCCATTTCTCTGGCAGCCACATGGCAGGTCATCCAAGACCCATCCGGATCAGATCACTTACCAATAATGATCACCTTCCCTGTGACTAGACAAAGAATAACACCGACACGATCGCCATACCGCTGGAAGATAACTAACGCGGACTGGTCGCAGTATGAGAAGGAAGTCACAAGAAACCTTGAGAGCTTCGAACTCTCGGACGACGTAGTAGCTGACTACCAAGGCCTTATGACAGTCATTGAAAAGGCGGCAATAAAAGCTATCCCCGAGATTAAACCACGCACCTGCCATAAGAAATCACCTCCTTGGTGGGATAAAGAGTGTCAACTAGCAATAAAAGAAAGACAGATGGCCCTCGAAAATACAAAGTCTTGGCGACAGAAGAAAACTACCTGTATCTTCAGAGAACAGTAGCAAGGACCAAAAGAGTCCTAAAGAAGAAAAAACGCCAGGGCTGGACTGACTTTTGTAACTCTCTCAACAGAACTGCTCCAGTAAAAGATATATGGAAGAAAATAAAAGGCTTTCAGAACTCGACAGGAACTACACTTAATACGGCTCCAACTAAAAACGTTGCGGAGGACATCTTGGGCAACCTTACCCCAGCCACAGCCTCGGAGAAGGTGGAGATCACAGAAGATGGGAGGCAACATGACCCTCTGTTAGCGCCTTTTACAGAAGAGGAACTTGAAGCATCACTTAAACGTAATAACAACAGTGCCCCAGGCCCAGACAACATCCATTACAGCATGATCTCATTCCTCCCAAGGCGAGGGAAGAACATATTCTTAAGATTGATTAACGCTGTGTGGAGCAAACGCGTGAGTGTACCAGAGATGAAGCGCGTAAGAGTAGTACCTATCCTGAAACAGGGCAAAGACCCCGCACTTGCTTCGTCCTACAGGCCAATATCTCTTCTATCCTGTGCTCTTAAAACACTAGAACGAATGGTCAAACACCGGCTGGAGTGGCACCTAGAAAATAAAAGTAAAACTACCAAGACACCAAATAGGCTTCAGGAAGGGAAAAGGCACTATAGAGGTAGTTGCTAACCTAATGACAGACATTTATGAATGCTATCGCAGTAAAGCGTATCTCATGGCCTTGTACGTGGACTTAACACATGCCTATGATAATGTGGCTCCATCGATACTCTCTAGAAAACTATTGGACTTAGGCCTACCGAGCAGATTCGTAACTAACCTCATGTCATTGCAGGCAGATAGGGCGCTAGAAATCCACATCAATGGTACAACAGTAGGCCCTCGAATTGCATCTCACGGTCTCCCTCAAGGCTCCACGCTATCACCACTGCTGTTCAACATATATACCAGCGACCTTGGAAGACTGCTAATAGGGAGGGGTAATGATGCTCCAGTATGTAGACGACTTGTGCTTCTACGTAATGATGAATGAGCTAGCTGACTGCAAGAAGGTCTTGGGAGACTTTGTCAACCTTTTGCGAAAATGGCTCGTTACCAATGGCTTGGACATATCCCAAACCAAATCAGCGGTGTCAATTTATAGCAGACGCAGGATACCTGACATGGACGAGATACAGCTCGGACCCTACCGCTTCCCGTATCGACGAGTCGTCAAATACCTAGGGGTCACAATAGATAACAAACTCAGCTGGAAACCCCCAAATCAAAGACATCTCAAGCAAATGTGAGGCGGCACTTAACGTCTTGAAGGCAACCACAAAACCTTGGTGGGGTACAGACCCTAAAGTTGCCATGACCTTATACCGATCGCTCATTAGACCACACCTGGATTATGCAAGCATCTTCTACGGATCAGCAGCAGAGACCACCCTAAAAACCCTTGATAGGCTGCAGTACAAAGCACTAAGAATATGCACAGGTTGCAATGACATCAACCCCAACCAACGCGCTATTGGTAGAAGCGCTAGAGCCACCTTCTTCATATAAGACGAATGCAGCTCTGCAAACAGTTTCTACTTAAGCAAATGAAGATTACAAACAATCCCCTCATCCAGAAGATTGAGGCACTTGGAAGTCAGCTCACTAATAGAAGAAACTGGCCACGCAAAAGGACTCCAGAGCTAATTATAGCAGAACAATGAAATCAACATGTACAGCAACAACATAATGTCGACCCCCCACCTACCAGAGTTTTGTGTGCCATACGAAGCAACGATTACACCTCTCAAAGTGAGAACCGACATCAAGCTGAAAGACTCCAGTCAGAACAACTCCGCTAGACTGGCAGAATTTCTCGCGCAATGGCCAAATGCTTCCCACATCTACACAGATGGGTCAAAATCAGGTTCATCAGTTGGTTGTGCATTCTTGGATCTGAAGAGGAAGTCATACGGTATGCTGAAACTACGCAAGGAAGCAACCATCTTCACTGCGGAAATGGTGGCAATTCAAAAGGCAATTGAGTATGCTGAGGGTTTGGAGGACACAACATCGGTCATCATATCAGATTCCCTCTCTTCGCTGACCAGCCTGCAAGGACACACGCAGACTACCAACAAAGACAACATCTTATGCAACATCTTGGAAGCAGCATACCGGGCGAAACAGAAAGGCAAAACACTTGTGTTCGTGTGGGTGAAAGCCCACATCGGTCTGCACGGTAACGAACAGGTGGACCAACTGGCGAAACGAGCTTGCGAAGAAGGTGGCGACTACCCCCTCCTAACTGCGAGGGACCTACTGGCAACTGTGAAGAAACAAACCAGAGACGCATGGAATAGAGAATGGGAAGAATCTCTATTGATCAAAGGGAAACACTATGGAAAAAATCCACCCAGTCATCCCTCACCATCATTGGCACCACAAACTCAACCTACCAAGGAAAGCTATTGTAACAATCGCTAGATTAAAGTTCAACCACGGTTGTTTCCCGGCACACCTAAACAGAATCAACATTGCCCAAAGTCCTTTATGTGGATGCGACGATACGAGCATAGGGGACATGGACCACATCTTCTTCGGCTGCAAAAACAGACAGGATAGCATCACAGACCTGATAGAGGAACTAGTGAGGTTAGGTCACTCTCCACCCTCAAAAGTGTCACACCTACTGACGACCGACGACGCCAGAGTTTTCATGGTGCTGTACAGATTCCTGAAAGACGGTGGTATTGACATATAAACCCCAAAGATCTCCAAGAACATTAGTATCCACGATCCCTGATTTTACACACCTAATAACAATATGTTACGTAAAATAGAGACATTAGACCCTGAACGCAAGATATGTAACACTGTGTCACTAACCATGTGAGTGTGAGTGAAGCCACAAATTGTGCGATGGACACACGGGCTACATGACATTCAGGACCTGTGTTTTGTGTGGAAAGTGATATAACCATAATTACTTTATGTACCTAATAATAAAAATGTAGTACTGTAATAACGACCAAGGACTTGGGAGAGAAGTCCATATACTGTTATAGACATAATTGTTATGACTAGAGCTATGTGTGGATAGCTCAGGTAACCGTGGTGATATCAAATACCTAATATAGATATGAAACATTGTAATAACGACCAGGTATTCTTATCTTTATCCTACTCTATCTTCTTTTGTTCAGAGAAATCACAGATTGTGATACAATTATAAATGTCACATAATATCAAGGACCAGTATAATATGTATGTAGCTAGAGACGTAAGACCAACCATATTGAATTCTCATTCCTGTCATTACGCAAAGTAATAGAAAACCATGTATATGTGAGAGAGCTTATAATTTGTGTTAAGGCCATAAGCGCCACATATTAATCATGACCAGGTCTCCCCGTGGAAACACAATGTACTGTAATCATAGCTTTAGGTAATTAGAGATATGAAATATTGTAACAATGTCCAAGTAATGTGTAAGAGAAGTCATAATTGTGGCATGTGAGATACAATATCCATGATCAATAATACCTGTAAATAAGTGATGTAACAATTGATATGGCTATATGGCTCACCGGCCCACTGCCAATAATAAAAAAAAAAAAAAAAAAAAAAAAAAAAATATTTGAGGAACGACGACACCAAGATTTTCAATTATTTTGGGATGTTTATTTCGACAGTTGCTTGCGAAACTTAAGTACGGCATTCAAAGGAGGAATACCCAGTTGATGAATTGTATTTAACGTGTGGAAATGATGGCAATCTCCTTGAAGTAAGCAGATTTCTCATGGGCCTACTATAAATAAACATTTAATTTCATATAATTCCAATCCGATATAGTTATTTTATGTTAATTACGGTGAAAACTTCTTCAGGTGAATATGTATAGATGTACAAGAAAAGTTTGAAAAATACATTATGCCATATAATGGCTAAGACTTACATTTATTTGTAACTGATACATATACTTCACTGTGTAATCAAATCTCAGTGTTGAGTTTATATTGCTTTTATACTTACAAGCACAATCGACTAGTTAAACTTTTGTGTTAAGTGTTTTAATAACTATTACTTTACAAAGAAAAATCGAAAGTAAATGGCGAAGATGATGCCGAAGTTACTGAACACCTTGTCTCACTGTATTCGTCACTGCTGTGTTAGAAGAAAAGAAGAAGAAGAAAAAAGAGGAAAAATGTCGATCCACAGAATGTTGAAAGTTTTCCTTGGCAAATGTCTAAGATATGAGGACATAGTTATATAGTATTAAACATCAAAATCTTTCTATAAAATGTGATTCAACATTTTTCAACTTCTAGTTGAAGCTCTAAAAATTTATTTAAATACGTGATCAAAAGTTTACTATCCAAAGGCATTTTTCATTTCGTCAAAATCATTCCTAATTTCAAGGCACACTTCTTTCCAAGCGTTCCTGGTAGCTTTCCGATCTTTAAAAGAATCTATAGTTTTATCTCTTAAAACTGCTAACGAAATGAGAAGATCAGTATCCATCATCACTTAACATACATAACGATTTTTAAATTCAAAAAATGTTAACTTTAACAGACTGAAAGCGCACAAGCGGTTAAAAAATCGCCGAGTGTGCAAGCGCCTATTTGACCACATGGGCCACTGTCTGGATGGGGCGGTGAAATTACCGTCGAATGAAGTGGCAGCGCACGGCTGCATATCTGCCGTCGACGGCAGCTCTGCCGTGGGTGTGCGCCCAGTGTGTAAGCTCCCATTTGATTCCTCGCGCCACTACTGGAACGACGGCGACGGAAAACTTTCCGCCGCGGCCGAAACCGCCCAGTGTGTAGCCGATCTAAGAGTCGTCAGCAGCGCCGTACGTGGCCCGTTGTGCTGCCTCGCCCTCGCTAACGTATGTTTTCCCGCAAATAGCAGTAGAAAGCAGGTTTAAATCGAACGAATTAATTTTTGAAAGTTACTTAACATTAAAAAATTCCCATATTACTTAACATTGTTTACTCTTCGGTTCGGCAGAACCCTGATCGAGCGCAAACCCGCGTCCAGCTAGGGGGGGGCAGCTGCCCCCCCTGCCCGTACCTGGCTACGCCCTTGATCACTACCACAACCGTCACTTGAATCTCCAACCAACGAATCTATAGAATCGCCAAATGACAGAATCAACATAATACCTTTTACCTAAGTAAGGAGTAAGTTCTCGTTAAGTATGGCAACAGAAAATTGAATAGCAATAAAAAAAATTAGTATTAAACGGTTGCTATTACCTTATCTTTGACCATTCTTTAAGAGCTTCGCATAGTGCGCCAGAAACATCTGTTCAAATAAATGATTGTTTTGACTCTCGAAAAAGGTAATGCAGGTTAGTACACGAGTCTCCAATTACTAGAAATCTTGAAGTCACAGCGTTTATCAGTAACTGAAATGCCTCCTGAAATTGAGTGCACTGGCTCAATTATTTATTTTAGAAACTCTATGATTGTCAATCTCGTAAAATTTGTTAATTATATCCTCGATGGTTTCATATCTAATGTCTTCCATGAGTTTCTCGCCACACTTTATTCAATTAAAATACAATTTCTATATCCACCAAATCATTTTTCGTTTAGGTTTCTAGTATACAGTGTGTCGGATCACAGTGAAAGTTGCGGCTATTCGCGCACGTGAAATGTCCACTGTGGCTTCACAAAAAGACAGTGCCTGGATAATCGGTTTGGCGCGCTCGAACATGGGTCGCGCAGCAGCCGCTCATACTCAATACGCAGCTTAGGGACCGTCCATAAACCACGTAGCTCCATTTTGGCCTCCTGTGAACCCCCCTCCCCCCCCCCCCCACGTAGCCCAACGTGGCTTTTGTCTCTCCCCCTCCCCCCAAGTAGCTTTTTCTCATAATGATTCCTGAAGTCATTTTTGTACTGTTTTCTCTTGTCAGGCTATCATAAATTACAAGCGGGGATAATAAAATGACGGAAATAATTATTCACATGCTTCTGCATGTTCTCTATCTTGATATGAATGAAAAGCTACGTGGCCTGGCTCCGAAATCCCCCTCTTTTAAGTAGCCCAGCGTAGCTTTCCAGCAAACCCCTCCCCCTCTAGACCGAGCCACGTAGTTTATGCACAACCCCTTAAGGTCGGTTCACACTGTGCGGTTTTCACCGCAGTAGAAACTTAACCGTCGCCGCCTACAGAATTTGAGGTGTTTACATATTCGGTGGTAGAACTGTTGCTGCTATTACAGCGGTAAAATTTTCGCTGCTATGAAGAGCTGGTAAAAGATGACGTGGTCGGACGTCAGTACCTTTCTTTTGATGAACTGAGTTTCATTTTGTTAATTTAATTAATTGGGTGTTTATTACTTCGTAGTTAAGTTTAAACAATGTTATTTTGAAGGTTCCATAGCCATAGAAAAGGAAAAGAAAAAGCCAAAGGAAAACAGAATATTTGAGGAACGACGACACCAAGATTTTCAATTATTTTGGGATGTTTATTTCGACAGTTGCTTGCGAAACTTAAGTACGGCATTCAAAGGAGGAATACCCAGTTGATGAATTGTATTTAACGTGTGGAAATGATGGCAATCTCCTTGAAGTAAGCAGATTTCTCATGGGCCTACTATAAATAAACATTTAATTTCATATAATTCCAATCCGATATAGTTATTTTATGTTAATTACGGTGAAAACTTCTTCAGGTGAATATGTATAGATGTACAAGAAAAGTTTGAAAAATACATTATGCCATATAATGGCTAAGACTTACATTTATTTGTAACTGATACATATACTTCACTGTGTAATCAAATCTCAGTGTTGAGTTTATATTGCTTTTATACTTACAAGCACAATCGACTAGTTAAACTTTTGTGTTAAGTGTTTTAATAACTATTACTTTACAAAGAAAAATCGAAAGTAAATGGCGAAGATGATGCCGAAGTTACTGAACACCTTGTCTCACTGTATTCGTCACTGCTGTGTTAGAAGAAAAGAAGAAGAAGAAAAAAAGAGGAAAAATGTCGATCCACAGAATGTTGAAAGTTTTCCTTGGCAAATGTCTAAGATATGAGGACATAGTTATATAGTATTAAACATCAAAATCTTTCTATAAAATGTGATTCAACATTTTTCAACTTCTAGTTGAAGCTCTAAAAATTTATTTAAATACGTGATCAAAAGTTTACTATCCAAAGGCATTTTTCATTTCGTCAAAATCATTCCTAATTTCAAGGCACACTTCTTTCCAAGCGTTCCTGGTAGCTTTCCGATCTTTAAAAGAATCTATAGTTTTATCTCTTAAAACTGCTAACGAAATGAGAAGATCAGTATCCATCATCACTTAACATACATAACGATTTTTAAATTCAAAAAATGTTAACTTTAACAGACTGAAAGCGCACAAGCGGTTAAAAAATCGCCGAGTGTGCAAGCGCCTATTTGACCACATGGGCCACTGTCTGGATGGGGCGGTGAAATTACCGTCGAATGAAGTGGCAGCGCACGGCTGCATATCTGCCGTCGACGGCAGCTCTGCCGTGGGTGTGCGCCCAGTGTGTAAGCTCCCATTTGATTCCTCGCGCCACTACTGGAACGACGGCGACGGAAAACTTTCCGCCGCGGCCGAAACCGCCCAGTGTGTAGCCGATCTAAGAGTCGTCAGCAGCGCCGTACGTGGCCCGTTGTGCTGCCTCGCCCTCGCTAACGTATGTTTTCCCGCAAATAGCAGTAGAAAGCAGGTTTAAATCGAACGAATTAATTTTTGAAAGTTACTTAACATTAAAAAATTCCCATATTACTTAACATTGTTTACTCTTCGGTTCGGCAGAACCCTGATCGAGCGCAAACCCGCGTCCAGCTAGGGGGGGGGCAGCTGCCCCCCCCTGCCCGTACCTGGCTACGCCCTTGGGAGGGGGGTACATCCTGTCGATGTGGAGGTTAGTAGTACAATATGCAGTAGAGGAAAAGAGAGAATTTTTTTTTTTATTTAGGAAGAAAAATTCTGCCCTGGAGAAGACCCCAGAATGAGGGTCGAAACGTCGGTTTCAAGAAACATGACGCGGTGCCACCCGGACAGCCAAGAATCAACTGACTCTGGCCGTGGAAGCCTATGATCAAATTTAATTTTTTTTTTTTAAATATTGATCATTCTCATGCGGGAAAACCTTAAAATATCTGACATTGTTTTAGATTTGAGAAAGAAGTTAGAAAACAGGATGTGTTTAATGATAAAATCAGGAGAAGAACCTTTGTGGTTATTCCTTTATCTTCAAAGGAATCAGACTGTTCTGTCTAGTTAACGATAATCCTTTTTGAGGTATAAACTGAATGGAAATGACGTAGGACCAGAATGAAAATTCAAGCATATGAAATGCACAGTTTCAGGAGACTAGTGTATGTTAAACAAAAACATGGCATTCAATTATGAATCTTGGAACATTAAAAAAAAAAAAAAAAATTAAAAAGTATGGCTGAATCAATCTGGAAAAAAGGGACCAATTGACTCAATAGTGAAAATTAAAAGGGCTGTTTAGAAGTTTGTTTTCAGAGATTTTGTCGATTAACTCCTTTGTAACTTAAATTTTCATATTGAATTATGTATAAATTTATTGACGATGTCCCATTGTAACAAAGACATTTGTGTTACATGACGAGTGAAATTAATTACAGCTTTCGAGAGGTAATGGTGTTTATTACTAACGTGTGAAAAGAATAGCACTAGCTGCCAGGTACTCACTGGTTAGAGGACTTTACTTTTGACTCCTTCCTGTGAACAATTAGTTTTAGCTTTCCATTGTTATGATTAACAGCAGCAAAATGTTTAGAATTGTCGAATAAGTGTTTATTTTTGTTATATGGACTCTCCGATTATGCAGGCGCCGCACTCGCTGCTGTACAAGCAGATGTCGGACTCGTGCGGGTACCGGCTGATGGTATCGATGCCCGTGGGCCATCGCGACGATGGAACCTACGGCATCCTGACATACGGCGTGCGACCAGACCAGGAGTACACACTGTCTACATACTACGTCAACAACGTCACTTACTACAATGTGCCGCCGCAGCAGCAACTATGAGCGATTATCTTTGTCTCTTCTGTTACATGTGCTTAATAAAATTCCAGTGTTTTACGTTGAGACATCTCTTCTGCTTGATACCGCAATTGTTTTGTTTCCACAGCACACATTACATTTTAATTGCGGTTGTGATATAAAGTGACGCATAGAGTGGTGACATTAAGCAATCACGAAGTTGTCAGCAATCGACCTCATACTCTTAAACATGGAACAAAATGTTGTTAGTAGTTTAATAACTAAACATTCATTTTTTGTTTATTTGGTTTCTCAGCCATATTAGTGCTATCGTATATGTAGGCCGACAATTTTACATCCTTCAATAAAACTGTCCGGAGAAAGTTCGGAGATAATTGATGCCTTCCTGTCGGCGTCAAAAGAAAAACAGTGCACAGTTCAGTTAATCAATATTCATCGATTCTTTCTGCACCTTCAAGGGACTCTGACAGAATCTGCTTTCCCAACCGTAATACTCTTTATGGACTAAACTATTGATAATTCCATTAGGATTTATTATTTGTTGATTTGTTTTTATCATGCATGTTTCCATAAATTTAGTCTCTTTTTCCCAACACTCAGTTAAAAACTAGATAATACCAATTCATTGAAGACTAAGCAGTTACTTCTCTTTGTATAACGTTCTAAGAGAAACAACACTGTCATAATTTCAGAAAATGACTGTATATGTAAATTCACAATAACACTTTTGAGGAAGGAGAAAACACAAGATGACTGACTCATTACTAACGTCTACAAAGAATCGTTTTTCAGTACTGGAAGCTAGTAGCCCTCCAGGATCAAGAGGTGTAATAATATTCAGAGCAATTATTCACATGTCTGCAATACTCATCGCATGAAAAAAGATCACTCTCACAGTTTTAACAATGCAAAACAGTTATTAATCTAGAAATGTCTCATAAAACACTAAACACTTTGATGTTTACAGCTCAAGTTATTAAGCTCAGCTGGAATTGTAAATACCTGGTGTTGAAAGTTGACTGTGAATGTAAAAATGTTACTATAATAAAAATAAATACTCCCGAATCGTAATACACTAAGCTCTTATCAGTGAACAATTTTGTTAATTTGTTTAACTTAATTTTTGTGAGTAGGGATTTGTCAAATTACTGACACAAAGATATAGTTTAACAGTCTTCTTTATACAAACACTTTCACAATTCTAAATGCAAATATAATAAACTAACACTTTCAATGAAAATGAGATTTCTATGTAAATATTCTATGATGTCCATTTACAAAAAGTGACTGATAGCATTAATCAGGGTCGCATTTAGGGTCTGTAGGCCCCTATGATATGCCTGTGGTGCAGGCCGTTTATGATCTGTAGGCCCTCGGGCTATAACTGTAGTGCAGGTCCACATATATGTATATATATTGAACATTTGGATAGGAGAAAAACCACCGCTTACCATAGATGAGGATTCCTGCGGCGTCGATGCACGAAAAAAACACGTACACACATGGAGTAATCATTTTCGAGCCTGTGGCCCTTCTTCAGTAGTAGGGAGATGGCTGCATGTTGGAGGCTGGCAGCCAACTGAGTGAGCCCGCAAGACCTTTAGCTCATGGTAGGGGTGGAATAAAACAACATGGCGGGAACTGAGGGTGGGCATAAGAAGGCATAACCTAGAAAATGTTAATAATAAATGGATAATAAACCTGTGCACAGAGACCCATCGCGGAAGTGCAGTAGGCGACAGTTGATGGTCTTAAATTGCCTATAAAGTAATGGATGTACTGTATGTGCAAAAATCTGAAGAGTATGCGAAATCACAATCAAAAATATTTTTTTTTTTTAAATTGGAACTTTTCGAAATTACAATCTACAATAAGATAGGCTCTGGGGAGCGATGGTTCTGTGGGAGAAGGTAGGAGGTGAGGAGCATTGGTGGGAGGAAAATTGGTGCTATCTTAAATTTAGTCCTGGTAGTTGTCTGGTGCCCAGTTGGTACTGATAAGCCAGTTCCCACCTTCTGAGTTCTGAAATGCTGCTTGTCCGGGAGGACTCTGATCGCGCAGATCACAAAACATGTCTTAAGATTGTTGGTGCCATGTGTGGTGGCATGATAAGATACAGGATGGTCCGGGTTCTAGGTCAATACCGATTGTCTGTGTCCATTCATTCTGATGGCCTGTAGATTTGTTGTCAGACCAATGTAGGAGCCTGGGCAATGGTTGCAGGTGAGTTGATATATAAGGTGGGAAGATACACACGTGGCAAGTCCTGAGATGGGGAAGCTTTCCCCAGTTACCGGGTTGGTAAAGGTGATGGAAGGCGGGTGGATACTGCATAATTTGCAGCGGGATCTGTCTACCTGCCTCCAACATGCCACCTCACTACTACCGAAGAAGGGCCACAGGCACGAAATTTATTACTCCATGTGTGTACGTGTTTTTTTTCTGTATCGACGCCGCAGGAATCGTCATCTATGGTAAGCGGTGGTTTTTCTCCTATCCAAATGTTCAATACATCTGCTTTCAGCACCTTAGTTTCCTAATAACCTTTATATATATATGTGTGTGTATATAAAGCAATATCGATTAATTATTACTAAATTTTAAAATAAAGCTTTTAATAAAAAAATATTGAATAATATAATGACAGTAAAAATATACGATGATAGCTTACTGAAGAATCAAACGTTTGTAATGTGCTATCTGTATCGTTTCCGAGACTGAGGTGAACGATGTTAGCAAATGTCTAGCACGTTCAATTTTTCGACTGATGATCGAGGTGCTGCCTATTTTAGTGGTGTTGTTGCAACCAAACACCCTCAGCAAAAGCCCGCAGAATTACTGTCTCAAAAATTTGAGTAACAATGTGAAACAGTAGGCCTATATATTGAGATACAATAAATGATAAAAGATGATTAACATCATCAAATCATGCAGTAGAAAGATCAAAAACACAATATTGATTATCCATACATGCATGTCAACAGGATAACAGCAACTAATATATTTGCATGTGGTGTGGGCCCCTTTGTGGTGCAGGCCCCTAGGCTACAACCTAAGTAGCCTATGCCTAAATGCGGCCCTGGTAGTAATTTACTATTGAAAGCTCTCTGAAACATTCAGCAAACAAGGAAGTCACACTATTGTAACTGACTTTTGATAGTGTTCAAACCATATAACTTTATGGGATATGAGAAATTCCAGTTGTTGTATGTTTTATTAACTCTTTCTTGGGCTTTGCTGCAAAAGTTAAGGTGCTACTACACTGAAGTGGGGATTAAGAATGAAAATAAGTTACTGATGATTCTATTAAGGCAGAGATACGAAGAAACCCTTAGGGACTCTCGCTCAGGAATGGGAGAATGTTAATCAAAGAAGAATATTCTGCATATAAGTAGAAATGGGTAGACCAAAATCTTTGAAATAGATCCTGTAGACATTATAAAGATGCTAAGAAATATAAAAAAAATCTTAAAGGAAATTTGTGGAAAATTTTGCTATAGATATGTCAAAGATATGTGATATTGGCATTGTATCTTACCGTGTAATATTATTTGCACTGAATCAGGAGACTTGCTGCTTACAGAGAACTGGATAAGAGTGATAGTAGGACTGGTTTATAAAGCAGAGGAGGTGAATAGGGTTGAAAATCGCAGGATGATTAGTTTTACACAAGTGTTTGCTAATTGATGGAGAGATTGATATGCAACTATATTTCAAGAAACTGGTTTTGGAAATGGACAAGAAGGATTTTGGCAAGAATATTCATAAGACTGTCAGTGGGGTAAATGCAAGATTTTTCAGATGTAATGGTAGGCCAAGTTGGTTGTGTACCACTAGATATTTCTAAGGCAATTGACAGAGTGAGCTGTTAATAAGGTAAAAACTATTGGAGTGGCTGAAAAGGTGATTGGCTTAGTAGAATTTTTTTTAAAAAAAAGTCATAATGGGGGATGCAGCATCAAAAGAGGTGCAAGTGAAAATTGGTGCATGATAGCTTACTGTTTTGGAAATATTGCTGTTCATTATTCCAATAAATGATTTTGTTAATGGTTTAAACTCGGGAAGTTAAATGGTATATAATTGCAACAAAGTGGATGAAGAATGTGAACATTTGGAAGGTCACCTGGACACAATGTGTGACTGAATAAGTCATTATAGAATGAAAGTAAATGCCAAGAAGAATTAAGTCATTAAATATACAGGTAAAAACTAAAGGTTGAAAATGATGGTATGATGAGAAAGAAAATGCTTATTGAAGACCTGAAGTAGACCCTATAAATATCTTAGTTAATACTTAATGGTAAACTCAGTTTGCCAGAAAACATTGAACAGATGGCAGGAAGAAATTTCAAAGTTCTTCATTACTAGTAAGGGTGATAAGGAGATTTTCCAGAGAAATGAAGGAATTGGATTACAAAAATTTGGTCATAATGTTTCTTGAATTTTGACTGTGTAGTATGGGACCCATATTTTGGGTATCAAGTACACAAGTTGGTGGGGTTGCAAAGGACAGAAACTAGTTTTGCTGGGGAAAATATCAACATAGCACAATCAGTAAAACTGTTACAACAAATTAGCTGGATTGAGGGACGTTGGAAGACAGCAGAAAGGTTAAGAGAGATCTGGGTATGTAAACAATGTACATTGATGATAATGCTTAGAAGGATATTGGTATCAGAATTAGGAGTAGTGCACAGAAGGAAAGGGGCAATTGATTTCAGGCGTAATAATGCTGGATCTAGGAGGGGAGAGGGGCAAACTGGGGTTATTGGCCTGGGTGGCAACTTCAGGGGAGCGGCAATCTCATGAATTTAGCTTTGCCCCGGCTTGGGAAATTCATTGATCCACCACTGCATAATGGAGTGGTAAAATTTTCTTTTGCAGATAAGGAAATCAGTGACTGAAATAAAGTACCATGAAAAGTGCTGAACAGTTTATTAAAAAGACTGAAAAAAATTTATATTAAATATTTGTAAGGGCCAAAGTTTTAAAAGTGAGAAAATTGCACTAAAATTTATTTCAGATTGAAAAGAGAGCAAAAAATGCATTTGACAAAATTACCTCTTTTGCATAGGCTTCATCACAAATAAATTAAAAATTGCAGCTATAAATATTTACTGTACAGACAAATAAATGATTGCTAACACTGACATACAGTTGCTGAAGGGAAGTAGGTACCATGAATGATGGATGTAATATGTACAAACTGTAGTTTGAATAGTATTCAGTATTTATTATTGTTAAAATTACAATGTTTATACAGAATTTTTAAGCACGAACTATGCTATTATCACATGTGTTGTACAAGATTAAAACATGGCTACAAACTGTTAGCTGTTGCTGCTTGCCAGGCTGCTTCAGCTGCAGGGCTGAGACTACTGGTTACTTCATCTGGATGAATATGGAGTATAACCTCGTCCCATACTTTTTGCTTTCGGACACAGGATTCTGCTCCTGGCAAACTCTTAAAAACAGTTTCGCAAGAAATAGTTCCATTACACGATGAATTAATTGCCGGTGTTTCCACTTCTGCTCCGTCTGTATCACTACTTCCATTGTCAGTGACGTCCCATTCAGAAGATGCTGACGAAGTTGTCGTTTGTGCAGCGGACTGAGAGTCATTTGATTCTGATGTCACCGAATCAGTAACCTCTTGGAGATGTAGCGACGGCGATGGAAGATCCTGCAGCATTGCAGTGACTGGAGGCTCCTGCAAAATGATCAACTGTATAAGTTTTGTTTTACTTTTAAAAATACGCTATAATGTAGATTTTTTAAAAAATAATTGATAGCAGAAAGGGGATTTTAAAACAATAATGTGGACGGTCTTCAAAAGAACTGAAAAAACAAAATTTTAACTATGCGACTAATTATTATTAGAATGGAGACTTCGCCGACGAATGTTTGATGTTATTGTTTGTGTAAGTTTTTGAAAAAATCGATGATTGGTTCTTCTGTCTTCTTCAGATGTCGGTTCGTCAACCTCTACTGATTGATTTGCATCTTACGAAGAGGGCAGTGCCAACCATCAAAGTAATGTATTGAAAATAAATAAATAAATGAGCAAACATGCACCGGTAATGTCTCTGTTTTTAAATTTATTTGATTTAAACGAAAGTAGCAATGGATCAAAGATCATTCAAGACAATGGCAACGCAATTAATGGTCGAGTCTTATCCCCCAGGAAAATGAAGATGGACTTCAAAAAGCAATTCATATACTAAACATTATCACCAAAGACTACAATCTGCAGTTGTCTCATGCAAAAACGAAAGTTATGGCATAGCAGGGGAAATACCCTATCAGAGTTAAAATAGTGGTAGACAATCAGCCATTAGAACAAGTCTCCAGCTTGTGAATTATCTTTTAAGGAGGATAACGAGGTGAAGAAGAAACTTCACCTATTTCAGTATATGTGTGGAACAATTGGACAAACACTGAAAGGTAAAGCACCAGGGATCGCAGCGCTACACCCTGTACTCACGTCTTGAGAGTTCCTGGCTTCTTGGTCTCCGTGCCTGGCTGAGTCCGACCTCTGGGTGTTACCGTGAGGTGTACAGTAGTACACTGTGCCATTGTGTGTGAACTGGTGCGGCACTGTAGAGCAGTCGTCGTGGCACGAGTAGCAGTAGCAGGGGCACTGCGTAGGCCGTGCACTCTGACCTTCTGAATCTGTAACTTCCTCAAATTGCATTGCTGACGGTGGCATCTGTAAAACGATGAGATACATAAATGTTGTTTTAATGCTAGGAAAACACATTTCTGATGTTTTTTAACATAATTATCAGAGCAAAATATTTAAACCTAGCAAGATACATGCAAATTTGGACGGCGTTGGTTACAACTGAGCTCTAAAAATTGAAACTATAAAACTTCCTGCATGAGTCTATTTCTTGTTTGTATAATATGAAACATGCTTTAGGTTAGGTGTACAATAGTTCATAAGATGGTGAGGAATCAATTGGAAGAGAAGAAAGGCAAAAACGAATAATATGAGAAAGTGTGAACTTATTAATTCCGTCTTATTTAAAACTGAAAAAGGCTATATTAAAAATGAATCTTCAAAGAAATGAACGTAACTTTAGACGATTTTACAATATTTATACAATGAAGTTTAAAAGTCATGGGATACCTCCTAACTTTGTTATGCTAAGTACAGCAACGTTATATGGCAGAACTTGTCGAAAGTTCCAAGAAGAAATAATCAGAAAGCGTCTTCTACATCTGGCTATAATAATGTGGAAGTGGTGTAGGTGCAGGACGGTGTGCCCGAACCCAACATTCGATCATGTCACAGATATTCTATTAGAGTCACGTCTGGCGATCTAGGTGGTCAAATCATTTGTTGGAATTCTACAGAATGTTCCTCAAATCAATCGTGACCGATTTTGACCAGATTGCGCATTTCATCCTGAAAAAGTCCATCGCTTTTTGGGAACATGAGGGCCATGAATGATTGCAAATTGTACCCTTGTACCTGAACAAAACCAATTCCAGACAATGGTTTGTTCAGTTTGACTATACGTCTATGCCACGTCAATATAGTCCATACCAGATGGAACCACCACCAGCTTGCACAATGCATCTGCGCCTCACTCGAATCATACAATCTTACCTACTGGATTCAAGACTCATCTAACCACACAACTCTTTCGCAGTCATCTAAAGTCAAATTGGTATGTTTACAAGCCCGGGAAATGTTATGCAGACAATGGCATCTTGTTAGCAGAGGTACTGGCGTCGGTCTTCTACTACCATATCCAATCAAGGCCAAATTTCGTTGCTCCTCCCGTCTGTCGTACGTCCTAAATTGAATTTGGCTGTTCTTTTACGCAGTGTTTTCTGTTTGTCAGCTCTGATACCTCAATGCAAACGTCGATGGCATCGGTGATTAAGTGGACATGGTCAGCCAATCCATTATTCATAGTGGGAAATTATACATTCAAAGCAACCTCTTGAAACTGTGGATCGAGGAATGTTGAATTCACGAAGAATTTCAGAATGGACTGCCCCATGTGTCTTGAGCCAACTAGCATTCCGCGTTCAGAGTCTGGTAATTCATGTCATGCGGTCATAATCACGTCACAAAATCATTCACACAACCCACCAGAATACAAATGAAACCGCCCACAATGCACGGCAGATATACGTTTCTGTGGTTGTGTTACAGCCATCTACAAGATATTTTCATCTTCCGTTCCCATAACTTCTGGCACGTCAGTGAAAAAATGTGCGACTAATGAAGGTGGTAATAAAATTTGTATCTCTCTGTTTCTAACTGATTTTCTGTGTGGAGGTGTTACGTTTAATGCGGTAAAATCTGAACTGTATGATGGTACTGATGTACTGAGGACTTGAGAGCTTCACACCTTGCAGTATTACACCAGTGAATGAACATTCATAAGTAAAAAGCAGACTGTATTGGACAAGTAAATTTTTTTAATTGAAGGGGTTCAATGAAAAAAATGCAAATTGAGAAAACATGTTATTTTAGTTGTTGATGGCAAATTTCATCGTTTTACGCTAAAACGGGATCAGTCAAATGTACGGGTGTTGTAGAAACAGGCACTGATTGTTTATGAATCTATGTTGAAAGGGGTTCAGTGACTGACAGAGCTCCTGTTAGCACGCAGTGCTCTCTGCTACTCTGTGGCAGCACTGACCTGGTTTTCAAACCAGCTGATTCCTAGAATGCACTTAGGCGTGTGTTTGTTTATTACCTCTTTATTCTGTAACAGGTTACTGCTCGTATTTATAAAATTCTTTGTGAAGTGGTATCTTTCTAATAAAATGGATAACGATGACGAAGGTTTTGAAGATAGTGTAAAAATTGGGAAGAAGAGAAAAGTTAATAAATGTCTGTGGAAACGTAAAAATGGTAAAGTTGAAAGAACAAGCACATACTGGCTACAAGGGAAGATTCGTTGAAGCTAAAACTACTGGATCTCCATGCAGGTAAATGTAAATTTATTATTAATACTATTTTTAATATTCCTAGTGAAATGTAAAGTTGCACTAATCTCTTATTTTAGCTAATTGTTGTACAACTTTCATGAGCTGTGCTACAAATTTATTCGTCTTCTAATCTAAAAGGGTAAACATTGTAGGCCTATAAACAAGGCTTAGGGCGAAGTAGATCCCGCATCTCTCACGGTCACACAAAGTAACATCAATTAGTTGCTTAGGCATACGACAAATAAATAATAAATAAATAAAGGCTTGGAATATTATGACTCATACAGTAAGATCTGTTTATCTCAATCTCGTTATGGCTAACATACTGATTTTATTTTCACAATGTACTGTAAAGTGGCAATTATTGGTCTGTTATTGCTTTATTACTCTTTGGCTATAAAATATTGTTTGTTCCAGCTGCAAGAGCAAGACATGGCTTGACATAGTCCGAAGTAAGTAACGTACTTCTACCGAGCCAGTCTAGGCGGCGACTTCTAGCTTACATCATCTGAAGCCTTCCACACCTGATGAAGACAGCAGAACCAGCTGTCGAAACGTCATTTTTCTATGACGCTATCCGGCTGAACACAAGTACGCCAGGAAAGTCTCCACTCACATATTTATTCACTTCAGTTAAGTCTAAGCTATAGAAAGTAGCAGACCCAGAAAGGCGTAATCACTGATGCTATAACTAGTGGTTATACCGGATCTAACCAGCATAGATGATCCAAAATCGGAATTGGTGAAAACCACAGTACACATTTTTCCGTCTCATGTCTCCAGAAGTTTTCGGCCTACTAGGGCCGACTCTCATAGCTTAGTATAGTCGCCATACTTGCAATATAAGCTATGCTGTCAAGCTACCTTGGAAGCCGTGCATTTCATTCTATCACTTAGCTTGTTATTCAGTGAACCCTTCAATCAATAAGTTGCCCAATACCAGATGCAGTGGTTATTATTGCACAGAAGCTACATAGAGAGTATACCTGTAGGTGACATTATCGACTGTAACGCTTTCAGTTCACAATGATCAATAAACAAGATCTGTTACTAGTTGGTCGTCTATATCATTTACTAGAATAGTTAAATACCAGCTAGTCCCCCTAGCCTTCTGTATGTTCAGTTCTCAAACCTATTAATCGTGTGGCTGACTTAAAAAACAATTATTAGTAGCATACTAGTAGGAAGACCAACGTCACAAATCAAGATAAAAATCCTTCCAAAGAAATAATATAGTCACAAGAATAGCAGAAGCTGCAAAGGTCCCTAAGGTTAATCTAATTCCACCCTAGGGTCCTACTACACAAAAAGCCCTACAAAGGGTAGAGCCTAACTGCTCGGCATCATTCAAAGTAGTATGTGAGAATTGCAATATTAATATACCAATACCTTACAATTGTTTCTTATTGCCTCCTGTAAGTATTTATACCATATTAATCAAGTAGGATAGTGATTTACTGTAGAGTTCTAGTGGGAAAGTAAAAACAGCTTAATTTTGTTTTATAACTTAATTATTTTTATCTGATTTTGTTGAAATATTGGTTCTCTAAGTAAAAAGAACTTATGACTAATCAAAGATAAGTTACTGAAAAAAAAGACTGTAATTGTATGGCCAAACTGCTGCTTAAGTCAACGATCTCCCGTTTTAATTTTTATTCCAAGATAGACGTTATTCAGAACTGCTGAAATATTATTACTTTTTATAACTTTGTTTTGATAAACTGATTTTTTTTTTAATTAGTTCCAAATTGCAGATAGACGAATCTTAAGATTTTAAATTTCTGAATAAATATATCAATTTAATTTCCTGACATTTAAACAAAAATATCCATGGATGTCAGAAATAATTTCCAAATAAACGACACTGACACGATTCGAGGGAGCGTTCGGATTACCTTACGACATATGACTATAACCTGAACTTACCTCATGGGAGTTCCTGGGTACGGAAGACGTATCTTGGTCTCCGTGGCTGGTTGAGTCCGACCTCTGACTGTTGGTGTGAGGCACACTGTAGTACACTGTGCCGTTGTGTGTGAACTGGCGCGGCATTGCACAGCAGTCACCGTGGTACGAGCAGGAGGCGCTCTGCGAAGACCACGCACTATCACTCAAAGCAGCGGTCGCCGAATCTCTCACGTCCGGGAGATGCATCGCCGAAGGAGGCACTGGGGCAGCGACTGTTGATTCCTGTAAAACGATGAGCTGTATAAATGCTGATATTTATTTAAATGTTATCAGGGCAAGGGGATTTAAAACTAGCAAGGTACATCAATGACGACGCATTAAGGAAAAACTAGGCTCTGCAAGATAGAGAAAAATTCTCGGCATGTTTTTACAATGAAGTATTTTCTGGTGTTCCACAGGATTGGGTTTTGATATTTCGACGGCTAGCTCTACGGTCTCCTTTAAATGTAACTCAAGCGGACGGTCCGACACTTGAAGATCGCAGAAGAGCGAACCATCGATATATCGTATTTTCGAAACACAGTCTGGTGGTAGACCAGTAAATATTACATTACGAACATATGCTTCGAAAGTCTCCGTTCTTAGCTACCTTTCCTTACTTTTAACTGAAAGTATCTACAGGTGTCTGAGATTTCAGAATAACGGGTACCTCTATCAACGGTATAGTCTAAGAAGTATTCAGATCACCACGCACAGTGGCAACAGGAGACGGTAGCTTCACTATGAACTCACCTCCACGCGGGTCCTGGCCATGGCGGCTCTGCGCCGGGTTGAGTCCGACCTCTGGTTGCGACGGTACTGCAGCACATCCGCCATAGTGACATTGTACCTATAGTGTAACGGCGCTCCTGCGTAGAACGAGAGCGAGGAACAAAGACTGCAGAACTGCCGATGTGCCACAGGACAACAGCCTGTGTACGGCTTGAGGGCAGGAACCTGCAACGTCTGGAAATAGGCTTCACCTCTCCACCAGAAGACGCCAGTGGTGAGGTGAATGCAGTTCTGGTGGAGTCTGGAGCACCGCGAAGGCTGTCCTGCCTCTTTTCTTTCTCGTCGGGAACGAACCATTGTGTTTCTTACTGCCTGCGATGGAACAGAGAATAGGATTATTATTACGACGTTTGAATATTAAAATACATTTTACTGTGCGAAAAAAGACCATCGAATTTGTCTCTACGATAAATTCTGTTTAATTTCTTATATATTTGAAGCGAAAATTTCTATAGGCGCGTTGGACGATATTGGATTGGGGGTAAATCTTTGAGTGGGCGTCACCGACATGATATGAATTTTTGCGCGAATGATTTGCGCATTGGACACTTTTTGGATAAGTAAAATATTAATAGTTCGCGTCACCAACATGCTGTAATAGCAGTGTACCTGTAGCTATAAGTACAACGTGTTGCGTTTGGTCAGCAGTGAAAGTATAGATTATACTTGTAGGCTTATCTAATATATGAAAATAAATAAAAAAATTCTGTGCGTTCCTGTACCATTCATTCGATTGCGAAGAACCTTTGGTGAGTTATTGAGAGCGTCCCTATTAACGTTTGTGGCAAGAAAATAAAAATAAAATAAAACTACCCTCTCTTCCCCTATACACCCCTCAATTTTTTCTAATGATCTTTATACAAACCCACAGTGTACATCAGGTTTTGATATTACTTATCGTACGTATACTTCGAAACAAGGCGGTCTGGTAGCTAAGTGGTCGAGGTGCTGGTTTCCGAAAGTTTCTCTCGCCGGTCGAGGATTCAAATCCCGTGGTGAGCATGATTATTTAGGAGTTGCATTTGATTATATGAACTACGCCGCGCCGATACGTTCTGTGGTTCTGAATCCTCGTTATACTGTAGCCCCCTGAAGAAAGGAATTGGCCTTCGTGCCTCTGACTGAACAGCTTGGTGCATCTCCTTTGGGAAGATTCGACCAAACTTCGGATTATGGACTAAGTTAGATTTTTTAAGTGAAAACTTCTTTACGCACGTTGGGCGATTTTTGGATGGGTAAAATCTTATGAGTTTGCGTCACCAACGTCCTAATGCTGCCAGTATATCCGTAGCTATAAGTATGACGTGACAACTTCTGTCAGCAGTCCCCAGTGAATGCCAATTATTTTTATTTTATTGCAGCTTGTCAGGATTGTTGGCAAGGAGCCGTAAGGAAGTATAAGATTATTGCGTAGTTTCTAATTCGACGTTCCCTATAAAACCTTTTTAATTTCACTAAAAAAACATGAAAATTGAGTTAATATTCCTAATTTTTACTTTTTTCTAAACTGTAAACAGCTAATTGTTACAAGGTTTTAAAAGCTAGGCCTAATTTGAATTCATAGGCTATGAGGAAATAGTAACAATAAAAATATATACCCAGAAAAAAAAATGACTATGATCGTCAGTCCTAGGTAGGTTGTTTCGAGAAGTGATTTTTAGAAAACTTAATAAGACTTGCACAATGCCCGAGGTCGTTAGGATACTGTGACGATGTGTAGCACTTTCATACTATTTCCACCAAAGACGTGGGTGTCCCTACATTTAACTTTTCAACCAAAACTGCCTAGCGCAGACCATAGGTGTTGGAGTCACCGATCGTGCATAACGTTGTCGGAATGTCGGTAGCTTGGGGGAGGGGGGGGGGGCTTTGAGAGATTTTGTGGTTGAAAGTGATCGATCAAGGATATGTGTGTCCGCATAATTCACTTTGTTGTCACAAGTGAATACCACTGTTGTTCATATATGGTAGTGGTCTCGACATTTCCATCGTGCACTATGACGGCTAGATGTCGTAGCTGTGGGGGGTGTGGTAGATATGGTGATTGGAAGTGGTCGACCTGTGGCAATTTCGTATTTCGACCAAAGACAAGTGCGTCCCATATTTCACTTTTCAGCCAAAACTACGAGCCTAGCGGAGACCACTGGTGTTTGTGTGTAGTAATAGCATGGTATCAGACATCGTGCACAACGTTGGCCGAATGTCGGTAATTATGGGGGTGTGGGAGATATGGTGGTTGAAAGAGGCCGATCAGAGACCATTTAGTATTTCAGACAAAGACATGTGTGTCCGTAAAATTCACTCTGCTCCCATAGCTAAATAGCGCAGACCATGTGGTAATCGCATCTCCCATCGTGCACCATGGTGGTTAGAGGCTATTGCAGATGGATGTGGTCTTCCATCATGCACAATGGTGATTGCATGCCGGTAGCTGTGGGGGTGTGGTAGATATGGTGGTTGAAAGTAGTCGACATTAAATAGAAATAATGTGCGTCCTTATATTTCACTCTACAGCCAAAATTACGTAGCGTAGTCCACTGGTGTTAATGTATTGTAGTATGACACTGACTTGTCTGCTACTTTAACATTCTCTATTTGCTATGAATTAATTTTAAGTACTGCAATTGATTGTAAATTATTTGTTTACTCACAGTGACTTGATTTTTCAAATATATCTATCTTACTAAATACAGGATTGTAACGTCCAACGCCGCCTCAGTAAAAATAGAAGGTAATTTTGTTTAGTGGGTGAAAGAGTACGCAAAATGGTGACTTCATGATGTGATGATGGTACGTAATGTTTCATTACTAACTGAAGAATATTCTAATTCCACACCGCCGCTATAATCTTATTAGTTCAAAGAGCTGTAAGAGCTTTCCGTGATACACATAACAAATCTAGCCATGTGTTTCAACATATAAAGATCTTAGAAATCGTCATGATGAATTAGGAGGTATAAATCAAAATAACTAAAGGGTTCAAACTAGAAATGAAAGCCAATAACGATTTACTTCGGAAAGCATTAATAATATTCAATCACAAAGAATTTAAATACCAGATGAGTGCTTTAAACTTGTATTTCTGCGTGGTGAAAAGAAAATGCGGAGTTAATATACCATCACAAAATTTTAATTAAGTTCCCATTAAATCATAAACTTTTATTTCAGTTTAAAACATTGGGATCAATCATTTTCATAGTGGGAAAACCCGTTTACTCTCGAAAAACAATTATACAAATTTTGTATTCGATTGTTAGTTAATGCATCATTCTAAACAGAAATCAGAAATTTGTGGGTGAGTGGTAAGATGTGATTTCGCAGTCGGGATGAAGCGGGTCCGAATTCAGATTGGCTATCCAATTGTAAGTATTTCATGGCTTCCTAAATCGTTCCAAGTCAAAGCGGGGTTGGTTCCCTCAAAAGTCGATGTGGATTATTTCCTCCCCGTTCATTGCCCCCAGTCCAATCCACTCCACTAAACACATCGACGAGGGGAGCAGCCGTAAGCATAAACGAACGGAAACTGAAAGCTATTGGCGGACTTTGTGAATATACAACTCTATTAATAAAAAAATTACGCCAAATCAATTGACTTTTTTTGTATTTATTGGTCTCCCGTACGCGTTTCACTTCTTTTGCAGAAGCATCTTCAGCGGGTTTTTTATTTTGTGGTCTATTGTATTTCTTTTAGCTCCATTAGACCAATAAATACAAAAAAGTCAATTGCTTTGGCGTAATATATTTATTAATATTATTAGCAATTGAGGAAAAAATGATCCACAACATCCAGATATATACAACTCTATGTTTGATCAATTACTTAAAAAAGAAGAATCTGAATATTTAAGGCTAATTATTATTTAATTTTATTTGCGAATTGTATAGCAACCTACTGCTGGTGTATGCTGAACATCTTTCCTTGCACCACCACCCAAAAACATTATCATACTTCCCACCCCGAAATATTGAAAAAAAAATTGTTCAAGCTAATATTAGAATGACGACTGAAAACAACAAGCGGTTGGAATGATTGAAGAAGCATTCACGGGATAAGTAAAAAAAAAAGGAAAAAAAAAATATGTTTAAAATTGCAGTCAGCCCAAGAAGTTACGAAATTGGGAAGATGAGAGTAACAGTGAAGAAAATATTAAGGCGGAATTCAGCAGAATTCATTATTCTGATTACATTTCTTCGATTATCTGTCATTTAAACTTGTAAATTTACCGAAAAATGTATACGTGACAGATCAGAGAAGGCCATGAATTCCGAAAGTATCGAACGAAGTAAACAATGAGTTGACAAATTTTGAACACTGATTTGCTGCGTGTTAGAAAAAACTAACACAAACATACGATTTTCATTTAGGAACGTACCATAACTTATGGTAGGTCCATAAGTAAGCAAAATTATCAAACTTTAGCTCCATTTCACTTTTATAAAACTAGTTATAAGAGAAAGATAAAGACTGCGTAATATGTTGGAAGAGCAGCGACAATAGAGCTCAATCAACAAAATGTCTGAATTGTTTTGAGAAATTACCGTAACAAATACCAACAATTAATTAAGACAATCGACGAATCTGTTATCATTATAACCATATTACACTCGTAAATGAAACTATAATGCTATAACATGTGAACTGATGTTTTACATAAAAGGACTAACCGTTAATTAGGGTTTCCACTGAGTAAAAAAATGTCACTCGACTCTAATCCAAACCCATATCATCCAACACAAGTCAAATGCAAGTGTGATATCCGAAAAACTATTATTCAAACTGTAGTCTAGAACACAAAACCTGGTAAATTACGAGTCAATGCCGAAATCGGACAACTATATGCGAAAAGTCTCAAAATGTTGCTTATTAGTTATTACTGCCTTTGCTCTTTTGAAGGACACACCTATATGCTGAATCACTTTGGACCTACAATATATCAGAAGAAGAACAATTATTCCCAATTTCTCGGGGAACATGAACATAATTTTGTTCCACACATCACACATTTAAATAGCTGAGAAATAGTTGAAACAGTTCTCCGAATTAGAGGTTCGTTTATATGTTTAAGTTTGCATATTTGCTATACACAATTTTAAATCTTTTGAAAGTATCAAAAGGAGCAGAAAATTAAAACATTTACGCATGCGAAACGCCGTTTCGAAATTAGTGAGATGCGTAGTATTAATTAAGAGGCGCTCCAATTACATACAAGATAAAAAGAACTACCGTTTTTAAAACTATTTATACCTAAAGAGATCCGAATAGATTAAAGATTATAAGAACGAAGAGGTTAGTTAGGTGCAATAGGCGAAACACATTAAATATATCAGACAGTGAGGAGCTTGTCACCAGGCTACCTCTGACGTCAAGAACTCAACAGCAACTAAGCGCCTAGAGCAACGATGTCGCAATCTACCACTTCTGGCGAAAACAACATGAAGGGTGGACCAACAAGGTCACACGTGACTGCAAATTTTGAAGACGGCCCAACACAGATTCGTCTACTACTTAAACATAATGTATTTGCTACAGATTAATTTTAGGTGCAACAATTATTTGTTAACTAGCTGATACCGGTGATTTCGTACGCGTGGATTAAGAATTTCTTTGCCAGAATTGAATATAGAAAGCAGCTGGTAGCGAAGGATTGATCCGAAACAACACCGAGTCGGCATAATAATGACCGGAAAGCCTTCACTATTTTATTCTACCATCGAACCTGTCTCTTGAAGAGAATTAATTTCCACCATATTTAAAAACAGAAAAACAAACGAATATGAGGGTGTGTGTGTGTGGGGGGAGGGGGGGTGTTAACTAAGGACAGCTTTATTTCAGCTTGGACTTTTCTTCTTTCTTCAGCATGAGCATCCAGTTCTTGGGTTCTAATAACTTTAGCTGCTCGTGCTCTGCTAGAGCTTCAACTTAGGCCAGTTTACAACCGCAAGGCATCTCAAAAATGAAGGTAATATAAACTGGTGCCAGAAACGTTTAAGCAGACACAAAGTAAAAGGACAGAGAAAATCGACTTCTATACTAAATAATAGGTTTTTTCTCTAAACGAAATTTATCAACAAACTATACACACTAACATAATGCGCGAGAAGTATAGCTTAAGCAAGCGACGTAACATTACAGACTAATATATACATCTGTCTCTGTCACCATTCAATAAGTTCTCAAAATTTCGTGACTACAAATGTTATTCATACCGAAAAAAAAAAAAAAATATCCTGTGCACTCGCTACAGATTTTCTTGTCATATTCCGTCAATATCGGTAAAGACATTTAGCTGTGAAAACGTAACAAAAGACAGAGACTTACATCGGCATTTATTGTATTATTACTGCAGATCACATACACACTGACTGCGAATCACCCCTGAGGGATCAATATAACGTAAAAAAGTGTACACCTACAGTATTGAAAGACTCCCTACGATTTGCCTCGCATTGCACCCCTAACTTTGTAATATATACAATCCGAATACCCGACGGCCCAGCCGTGACTCTTGCGATCAAAAGCAATTTTTAAAAATCTTTGCCTCCAAGGAAATTTGAACCCGAGACCACAATCCAAACTTGAGTAATAAACCGCTTCAACCATTGAGCTACCCGACCGCTGTATCGAAAGACAATACAGACACCTAGACATTATACGCGTCTGTCTATCGCCGTTCAGTAATTTTTCGATATTATAAGACAATATGTATTATTTATACAGATAATAGAGTGCGCAAAGTTTCATCGAGATCGGATGAAAACTGTAGATTTGTGTGAATAACAAACAAACCATCCAATAAACATACATACATCAATTCATCTTTATATATATAGATTGATTGTTTACTATCACTGATTGGAATTTTTTAATTTCCGTCTTGCTAATTAAAAGATAGTAACTAATGCTGACTCGATGAAAATAGCATGTAATCTTGTTTAATGGGTGAAAGAGTACGCAAAATGGCGACTTCTTGATTAGATGAGGATGGTACGTAACTCTTCATTACTAACTACAGCAAATGCTAACTACGAACCGCAGCTAGAACCTTATTAGTTCCACGTGCTGTCAGATACTACCATGATCACATAACAAACCTAGTCGTCTGTTTCAGCATACAAAGATCTAAGATATCATCATTAAGAATTCGGTGGTACAAATCAAAACAACTAAAGGGATGAAACAAAGAACGAAAGCCAATAACGATTTACTATGGAAACTGATAGAAATATTCATTCACAAGAATTTAAATACTTGACGAGTGGGGTAAACGTGCAAAACTGCATAGTGAAAAAAAAAAAAATCTATATACATGTGGAGTTAATATATTATGATACAAGTTCAATTAAGCGCACATAATTTACCAAACTTTTAATTCCAGTGACAACATTGGGATTAATAAGTTTCATGGTTTAAATACCCATTTACTGTCGTCAAACAGATACACAAACTTTTATTAGATGGAAATTTAATGCATCATTCCAAACAGAAATCAGAGATTAGTGGGTGAGTGCTAAGATATGAATTCGCAGTCGGGATTAAGCAGGTCGGAATCCGTTGGCTATCGATATTTAAGTATTCCGTGGCTTCCCAAATCATTTCAAGCAAATCCAGTTTTCCAAAATCGATGTGGAACACTTCCTCCCCGTTCATTGCAGCAAGTCCTATCACTCCTAAAAACACAACGACTAGGGATGCAACCATTAGCATTAATGAAAGACAACCTAAAATTTTTGGGCGATATTGGCAAAATTCACAATATATAAGACTATGTTATATAAATCACTTTTCTTGTTTTCCTATTTAAAAAAATCTGGGTATTTAAAGCTAATAATGATCTAAAATTTGTTTGCGTATGGCATAGCAACTTACTGTTCTATCCTAAACACCTTATTCTTCTCTCCGACACCGAAAAAATGTCGTAGTACTCATGGGGAAATAGTGCAATTATAATTCCACCTAATATTAGTATGACGATCTAAAACAACTGTTGGTGTGAATGATTAAAGAAACATTCACAGAATGAGTGAAAACGTTTGAAATTTTACGCAGCGCAATTACATAATGCTCTTAATTCCAGTCAATCTTGATAATTGTGAAGAGCAAAATACCACAGCTGAATAAAAATAAACCAATGTAAGGAAAAAATTAACCACATTCATACGATTTTCACATGGATAGCAAAAAAATCCAACTTAAGCTGACGTCATGGACTCAACAGCAACTAAGCGCCAAGCGCATGGATGTCGCAATCTACCACTTCAGGCGAAAACAACATGGAGGGTGGTTACGGGTGACCAATGAGGTCGCACATGACTACAAATTTTGAAGACGGCCTATCACAGATTTGTCTACTACTTTAACATTCAGTATTTCGCATCCCAAACTCATTGCAAGCAAATGAGGATTTGTTCCTTCATTAGTCGATGTAGAATACTTCCTTCCCGTTCAGTACCCCCATTGCTATCACTTCTCTAAAGATATCGCCGAAGGGTGCGGCCATAAGTAATAAACGAAAGACAACTAATAGTGTTAAGCCAATTTTGGCTAATGTCTCAGATTAGATAACAATGTTTTATCAATCACTTTTCGTGTTTTTCTTTAAAACAACGAAAACGGGTATTTTAAGCTAATAATTACTTAAGTTTATATGCGAATGGCGTATCTACCTACTGCTGTTTCCTCAACATCTTTTTCTGCGCAACCAAACAGAAAAAATGTTGCATTTCCCTGGGAGAAATAGTGAAATTAAAATTCGAGCTAATATTAGCACACGACCTAAAACAACAATAGGGTTGAATGATTAAAGAAGCATTCACGGGATGAGTGAAAACGTTTGAAAATTCACGCAGCGAAATAACGTAATGCTCTTAATTCCAGTAGATCTTGATAACTGCCACACTAAAGCACATCAACAAAATGCCTGAATTATTTGACAAATTACCATATCAAAAAACAACAGTTAATTAAGACAATAGGTGGATGTGTAATAATTATAACCATATGACTCTCGTTAAAGAAACTATAATCCTATAAAATGTGAACTGCTGATTTAGATAAATTCACTAAGCGTGAATAAACGGTTCCACTTAGTAACAAAATGTCACTTAAATGTGATCCATGCTACATAGCATCTTCTCACAATCAAATGCAGGTGTGATATCAGAAAAGCTACTATTCAAATGTATTCCAGAACACTAGTTAATTTTATGACACAAAACCTTGTAAATTACGAGCCAATGCCGAAATCGGACAAACTATATCTGAAGAGTCTCAAAATTTATTAGTCGCATTGCTCCATTGAAGACACACATATAAGAAAAATCACTTTGGACCTACAATATATCAGAAGAAACAGAACCAATCCCAATATGTCGGCGACCATGAACATAATTTGTTCTACACATCACAAATTTATATAGCTGACAAATAGATTGAAACACTTATCTAAATTAGAGGTCCATTTTTATGGTTAACTTTTTCAAAACTAGCAATACAAAATTTTAAATCTTTTGAAATAATCGAAAGGAGCAGAAACTTAAAACATTTACACAGGTGCATGATATTTAGTTATTAGAAAGCTGTTTGATATTAATTAAAGAGGCGCTCGAATTCCTAACACGCGATAACTGCAGACGTTTCTAATACTATTTATACATAAAGAGATCAAGGAAATTAAAGATTATAAGAACGAAAAGGTTAGTTAGGCGCAATAGGCGAAACACTTTGAATATATCAGACGTGAAGATCTACTCACCAGGTTACCTCTGACGTCAAGGACTCAACAGCAACTAAGCGCCGAGCGCATGGATGTTGGAATCTACCACTTCTGGCGAAAACAACATGGAGGGTGGTTAGGGGTGACCAAAGAGGTCGTACATGACTGAAAATTTTGAAGGCGGTATATCACTGACTTTTCTACTACTTTAACATTCTGTATTTGCCTCAAATTAATTTTTGGTGCTACAATTCTTTGTTAATAGTTTGCTTACTCTCACTGAATTGATTTTTTTTTATGTCCATCTTATTAACTTAAGGACAGTAAAGTCTATTGCCACTCGGTGAAATGCACGCAATTTCATTTAATGGCTGAAACGAGTACGCAAAATTGCGACTTCTTGATTTAGACGACGATGGTATGTAACTCTTCATTACTAACTGCGGCAAATGTCAGCTATGTACCGCAGCTAGAAACTCAATAGTTTTAAGTGCTGTAAGATGATTCCGCTGTTCACATAATAAATCTAGTCTTCTGTTTAAGAATACAAAGATATTAGATTTCTTCACATAGAATTAAGTGGTACAAATCAAAGAATGTAGGTGTGACTTAAAGAACGAAAGCTGATACCGATTTACAGGGTGCGGCAGCATAACTTCCTTTTTTCAAAACTTAATAAAACCCATTGTATGCATAAGAAATTTTTTATTTATTTTTTATAATATAGGCACATACATAAAGTTTTATTTTAATTAGTTTTGAAG